>CM034147.1:765204435-765548238 GCA_019776745.2 Taxus chinensis
GCATCCACAAGATCTATATCTACTCTTATTCACTACTCGTGAGGAGGATATCAATCTAGATGAGCTTTGTGTTCCTCCTTCTACTATCACTTTCATTCTTATTTCTACTCAACCTCCTACCTCCACCATTCCACCTACTTCCATTGTTCCCATCTCTATACCTACCCCTACTAACCATTTTTTGTAGCCTATTGCTTCCCACAAGTGGAAAGTCTCTTCTTCTGGAACTTAAGACCTAGCCTCTCTCTATTATGACATCCAAATTCAAATCCATCACCTTCAGCAAGATACTTCTTGTGCATCCCCATATCTTGACTCGAGTTTACTTTATCACACTCGTTTCGTAACTATGATTTTAGGCTATCCACTTCCTCCAAATTTCATCACCCTTAAGTTTCCTATCATCAATGACTATGGTGATCCTCATGAGTATATCATTTATTTTCATGTGGCATGTCTCGATTATGTTGATGATCGTACATTACTGGAAAACATAATTTTTAGAAGCCTCCAAGATTATACTGTGCGTTTGTTTTAAAATCTAACTCTCCATTCAGTAACATCATTTGTGCATCTAGGAGATGCTTTTGTAGCTCATTTGTAGTCAATATTGGTTCTAATATATCCTATTCTCAATGTGAATAAATAAAATGAGGATCTAATGAGCATCTAGTGGAATAAGTTTTACGATATAAAAACAATCTAGCTAAGATGACTAATGTAATTGTTTATTCTAAATTGTAAGAATTTTTTGTTAAAAGTGTCTTATCTCCATTGAAAGAGAGTGTCATATTTGAGAAGTTTCCTTCAGTTGATCAATTATTTCATACTCTTAAATTACGTGAAGGAAAAATTATCTCTATAGGAAAAATCAAGTACCATGATCAAGCATCGTCATCTTCTAATTGGTTTTTAAAAAATTAGCTTTCAAGCCCTCTCCAAAGCCCACTGAAGAAGAAGTTATTGTTAATGGTTTTTCCACTCTTGAAAATATTCAATGGAAACCTCCAAAGCATACAATAATTTCCTAATGCTCCACGTGTTCTATTACCACAACTTATCAAGAGAAATATAATTACGCTTCCTCCTTAATTCAATATGCACCCATCTCACCCTAAAGGATGTAATTAGGAAAAAATAATAGATGCTACTATCATAAATGGATTGGTCATCCTACAGATCGATGTTTCAAAATAAGGCATCTCATTCAATATCTTATTGACAAAAATTCAATAAAATTCCTTAACCCTTCGACATCTACTCCAATCAATGAAAACAAAAATATCAAAATATTTAATGATCCTCTCCCTAAGAATTACAAGAAAGTTTTTGATTTGTCATCCAATCCTACATATCGTGAAGTTCCTCCTCCCTCATTAGGGCCTCTTGATTTTCTAGTTGTTGATACTGATGCATCTCCACCATTCATTATATTTTACAATCATGATTATCATGCCACATTCCCTTCTAATACATTACATATTGTGGTTGAGGATTTATTGGAGTTTTAAATTGGTGGAGGTAAATTATTGATTATGGTGTGATTTTTTCATGACTTGAATTTTTAAAGATATATTAAAGTTTAATATTTCACTATTAATGTTATCGAAAATTAAAAATAAAAAGTAATTAAGTGATTTATTGGTGAAGTTGTCTAATTAAAAATGATGAATTTGTTTGATTCAAGATATTGTTGAAAACATGACTAAATGGTTCTTTCTTTTTCACTTTTTGATCCTTAATATGCCCCAGCCATTTTGAACCATTTGATGACTTACTATGTTTAACATTATTTGTTGGGTCTCTCCCCTTGGACATAGGAATTTGTTGTCTCTAAATTCAAAACCCTTGAAGTTCTTGATTGGGTTGAATTTACTAGCATGTAACTCCCTTGCATACAAAATCACATATTCCATTGGATAATTTGTATCCATGGATTCAAAATTCTTCTACAATGTTGTCGTGGGAATGGGAATGTGTCAAGGTTGACCTCTCAAAAGATTTAAAATAATTTTTAGATATTGTAATATGAAATTACTAGTATAATTCAGATTATGAGTAGCAATAAAACAAAAAATAAGACAATATTTCAAAATAATGATCTCAATATGCAATTATAATAACTTCGCCACTTCGAGGGGGCAACCTCCAAACCATATAATAAGATTCAAATGCTTAAATTATAATGAACTACTATCTACAATCCCCTATATATACTATTCATATGTTATGGCCATCACCCAGACTGACCTATTAAGCATGAGAAATTATAAATGATATAATAAAATGATATTGTAAGCCACAAGTTGGCTAGTCGTATCCTAATACAAGCAATAGGTTAAGGGCGTAAAATGCCCTTCCCCTTCAAACCAACGTTGTCCTCAACGTTGAATAATCCTGGATGTTTTTGTAGAAAACCTTCATCCTCCCAGGTTGCATCTTCTATGCTCAGATTCTTCCACTTGATCAGATATTCCTTAATGTCTCTGGTTCTCAACCTCTTAGTACGTGTTTGTAGGATATTCTCTGGCTCCAAAATGATTCCTCCTTCCTCGTCAAGTTCTGGTAACTCTATTTGGGCTTCAAATTTCTATCCAATAACCTTCTTCATGCATGAAACATGGAGTACTAGGTGTATGTGTGAAGATGGAGGCAACTCTAGTTTATAAGCAACACTGCCAATTTTCTGTAGAACCTGATAAGGGCCATAATATTTAGGAGCAAGTTTGTTGTCCTTTTCCTGTTGCTTTAGAGACATCTGTTTGTAAGGCTGGAGATGTACAAAAACCCAATCACCAATTTTTAAAATGTCTTTCACTACGATGTTGATCTGCTTATTGTTTCATCCTATTTTGTGCTAATGCTAAATTCTCCTTCAAACTAGCCAAAACCTGTTGTTGATGTTGAATGTGTTCCTCAACATCTCTGACCTTAGTTTGCACCCTCAAGGAGGAAGTGATAGAAGGTGTATGGTAACCATATAATGCTAAACATGGGGTCATTTGAGAAAATGTATGAAAATATGTGTTATAGCACCATTCTGCAAGTGGTAGCCATTTAATCCATATTTCCTACTTAACTGATAAAAAACAATATAGATACCCCTCTAAGAATTTGTTGACAACTTCTGTTTTCCCCTTAGTTTGAGGACGATAAGATGAACTATGAGCTAGTTGAGTACCCAAACATGAAAATAATCCTGTCCAAAAATTACTTGTGAAAATAGGATCATGATCACTTACAATTATCTTTGGGGTTCCATGTAGCCTTTGGATTGTCTCCAAAAAGTAGTTGCAACTTTACTAGTTGCAAATGGATGTGATAGGAAAAAAAAATGGGCATATTTTGTGAGCCTATCAAAAATCATGAAAATAACATTCTTACCCTTTGAATAAGGCATTCCAGTGATGAAATCCATGGAGACCTCCTCCCATATTTGGATAGGAATCGGTAAGGGTTGCAATAAACCTGGTGTCTTAATTGTTTCCCCTTTGTTCTGTTGGCACACTAAACACTTTGATACAAATTTTTTTACATCCCCCTTGAGTCCTTCCCAAAATAATTATCTTTTTATTCTATGATATGTCTTCAAAAACCCAGAGTGCCCTCCAACAGGCAAGGCATGTAGCTCTACAAGAGTCTTATGCTTCAAATCAGAATCTTTACTCAAGTATAACATGTCCTTGTACCATAAGGCATTACCTATCCACTCAAATTTGTTAGATGTCATAGATCCTTGCTTGATATTCTATATTAGAGCTTGTGTATCCTTGTCTTGATCCCATTCCAATATTGCTTCGTCCACCCAATCAGCCATCAACATGGACATTCCACATAGCAAGGCATCTGCGGATGTATCCCATCTGGACAACGCATTAGCTACTACATTTTCTTTACCCTTTTTCTATATGATTTCAAAATCATAACCCAACATTTTTTTTACCCACTTTTTTGTTCCTTATATGATAACCTTTGCTCCAAAAAGTATTTGAGACTATAATGATAAGTTTTTTCCTTGAAGTGTGTACCCATGAGATAGGGCCTCCATTGCTTGACTGCATGAAGAATAGCCATCAATTATTTCTCATAGAAAAGTTTGAGAAAATCTTTTCCTTTGAATTAATGACTCTAAAATTCAATTAGTCTTCCTTCTTGCATTAGAAATGTTCCCAATCCTGATCCTGAAGTGTCACATTCAACAATGAATGTTTTTGAGAAGTTAGGAGTAGCCAAAACTGGGGTGCTACACAAGGATTCCTTTAGTTTCTCAAAGAATTTAGTGGCTAAGTCTGTCCAATGGAAGGCATCCTTCTTTAGCAATGCAGTGAGTGGGGTTGCTATTCTACCATGTCCCCGCACAAATCTTGTTTAGTACCTTGTTATTCCTAGGAACCCACGAATATTTTTGAGAGTTTTGGGCCTTGGCCATTCCACCATAGCTTTTATCTTTTGAGGATCAACTTTGACGCCTTCATGGGATACAATGTGACCCAAGTACTCTACCTCTTGTACACCAAAATAACATTTAGATGGATTTACATTAAGAGTATGTTTCTCCAAAACTTCCAACACTTTATTTACATATTGTAAGTGTTCTTCCCATATCTTACTGTAAATCAATATGTCATCAAAGAAAAGTAATACAAATTTCCTTAAAATGGCCTAAAAATAGTGTTCATCAAGCTTTGAAAGGTTGAAGGTGCATTTGTAAGACCAAAAGGCATTACCAATAACTTATAATGGCCATCATGAGTCCTGAAAGTTGTTTTATGAACATCTCCCTCTTTTATTTTAATTGTATGGTACCCCGAACGAAGATCTAATTTTGTGAAATAAATAGCACCGTGCAATTCATCAAGTAAATCATCAATTATTGGAATAGGAAACTTATCTTTGATGGTGTACTTGTTGAGTTCTCGGTAATCTAGACACATCCTCCATGTTTCATCCTTCTTACATACCATGACCATTGGTGAAGAATATGCACTCTAGCTAGGCCTGATGATATATGCCTTCAACATTTCCTGAACCATTTTCTTGATCTCACTTTTCTGGGAATATGGGTATCCGTATGGTCTGATGTTAGGTGTTTGGATCCCTGGAATCAAATGAATGGCATGATCATGATCCCTAACTGGTGGTAGTCCCTTTGGAATTGCATCAAAAACAGATGAGTGAGCATCAACAATCTTATGAAGATCGGGTGGCATTGAAGACTCTATATTTTGTAATTCTATGGAAAATAACTTTGCTATAAATCCATCTACTCCTTTTCTGAGAATCTTGTGCATCTAATGAGAGCTAATAATTTGTGGATACTTAGCTACCATCCCATTCAATTGTATTGTCCTTACATCTAAATGAAATCGCATGAACAATTCTTGGAAATTCATCTCTATAGTACCTAAGGTTATGAACCTTTGGACACCTAAAACAATATCTACCCCTCCCATAGAAATATAAAACATAGGTGAGTCTAACATGTAGTCTCCCATGGAAAACTTGATACTATGGCACTTTCCTATGCACTTGACTATCCCACCATCCAAAATCATAAGTTGCATTTCTGGAGCTGGGTAAATAAAACAATTGAGGTGGGTAGCTAACTTACTATTTATGAAGTTATGAGTACTCCCCGAGTTAATCAACATTGTTAACTTTTGTTTTTTGAGATAGCCAATAACTTTGAGTGTTTGAGGAGTACTAATACCTGACAATGCATGATAAGAAATTGTAGGTTGGTGATCCTCTTTTTCCTCTTCTACTGGTTCCTCAGCCTCTCCTATAATTTCAGCATCCTCATCACCCTCATTACCTCCGTCAATATAGAAAAACTTCTTCTCAGCACATTTGTGTCCCAGTCCATATTTGCTATCATAGTTAAAACATAATCGTTTTTCTCTATTTTCTTCCATTTGTTGAGGATTCAGTCTAATTGGCCTAGAAAATGAAGGGGAAGAGATACTACAGTCTTTGGTGTTAATGAAAGGTGGCCTCCTACTACAAATAAATTTTTCCTCTTCTCAACGTGCCATGATAATAGAATCAGAAAGCTTGAGTGGATTAAAAATATGTACCTCATGCTCGATGTGGTACTTAAGACTCCCAAGAAATAGGTCATTTAGATTCTCTTCTGGTATATTCTCCACCCTTAAGGATATGTTCTAGAATTGATGCACATAATCTTTAAGTGATCCTGTTTGTCATAACTTTGCTAATTGACTAAAGTAGTTCTCTGAAACACTCAAACTATAGTGCAATTATAACTCCTCGGTAAAAACTGTCCAAGTGACACTGAGACCATTCTTCTGCCTCTGAGCACAGAACCATCGATACCAAATGAATTGGTCTAGTTCAAGATACAGGGATACCAATGTCACCTTTTGTCCTAATGGTGTTTGATGTAGCTCAAATAAGTTCCCCATTTGATTTATCCAATTCAGGGGATCTTTACCATTAAATTAGTGCATATCCACTTTCGACATCATGTTCCGTGGTTGTGAATAAGTTGGATTTTGATTGGGCTGGAAAAGTGATCCAATGTGGTTATTTTTTCCATGATTTTGAACTAAATATCCTCCTTGGTTGATATGGGATGGATTTGGGCCATACTATTTACCCTTTACATGTTGCATGATATCATCCAACTGATGATTGATTTGGGCTATGTCTCCTTTAGAGGCCATCTCAGTTTGTACATTTCGTAGCTCATACTCAAGTTGGCTCACCTTATGATCAACTGAAGTAAAACCTAGTGCTGAAGAATCTTTATTTACCCCTTCTGAATCCATCTCTTCAATCACTATCCCATCTTTATCTAGGGTTTTACCTGGAGTAACCGGATTCTTTTTTGCTCTTGTGGAAGTCCCCACCATGATATCAAACCTTAGGATTTAGGGTTTCGATAAAAATTCAGCCGAACAGGAAAAAACAAAGACAAGATACTAATTCTATTTTTTTAGAGATTTTTGAAAATGTAGAGAACTTGAAAAAATTCTACAATTTGCACCCTAGGGAGTGATTTTATGAAAACCCTAAATTTGTAATAACTTGTGTAAAATAAATTTTAAAAGTCTAAAATTTTTAGGGAACGTTACTTGATATTTTTCACAAATCTGGTAAAAATATCTCCAACCAATTCATTTTGGTTTGAAATATATTGTGGAAACAAAAAATAGGGTTTTCGCCCTAATTTTGGCCCAGATCGCAGCTCTGATACCACTTGTAATGAAATTACTAGTATAATTCAGATTATGAGAAGCAATAGTACAAAAAATAACAAAATATCTCATAACAATGATCTCAATATGTAATTATAATAGCTTTTCCACTTCGAGGGGGCAACCTCCAAACCATATAATAAGACTCAAATTCTTAAATGATAATGAACTACTACCTACAATCCCCTATATATACTATTCATATGTTATGGTCATCACCCAGGCCAGCCTATTAAGCATGAGAAAGTATAAACGATATAATAAAATGATATGGTAATCCACAAGTCGGCTACTCATATCCTAATATAAGCAATAGGTTAAGGGCATAACAAATATTCACATCGGAGACAATTACTACTCACAGTGATTTTTGTATATCGATTTTCCTAATACTTTCTTTCACTATCATGATTCTAATGAAAATATCAAATACTTCCTATTGTATGTGCCACATCATCAAAGTGGTTACTGAGACATCTGGACCCCGAAAAGAGAAAGGGTGAAAAATTGTAGGGGGAATAAAAATTAGCATAATGGTGCTCAGGCCAAAGTGATTCGTAATAGCCGATCTAAAGAGTCAGCTGTTAAGGAACATACTCTTGTCTCTTGACATATCTCATGTCCTTCTTCTACATATTCCCAATGATGTTTCTTAATTTATCTAGCATGAAAAATGTGTCTAACATCCTCATAGACCCTTAGAACTCCTTCTAGCCTCCATCAAAACTTCATACATCTCAAGCGCTGTTGACATCTATCTCATAGGGCCCTTCTGAAAAAAACTAAAGCACTTCACGAAACTTAATTTCATGCCATGAGAATAGCCCTGCATGAAGTGTGGATTTGATAGAGGAGGAATGGAATATTGAATATGTCCAGGAGGAACTTTATTGTTGATCTCTATTTGTCACTCTAGATTTATTCCAATATCGTTGTTCACACATGTAACATACAAAATAGATACCTAGGTAAACATATCCACAAACCACATCATACCTAATAAATAATATAAAGAATGGGGAGTTGGATTGACCCTGAGGATTGACCAAGCACTACACTACATTAGAGACTCTATATAGTTCTGTGTGAACGTGTGTAATGATTCCCTAGGATTCCCTTATGAAAGTTTCACAATGATAGCTCAGGATAGATCTAAAATATAGAAAATTTATAGAATGTGTGAGATGGAATAGAATGAACTAACCCTTTATTAGTTTTTTATGCAAAGTTATGTAACCCTTATTCCTTACATGCATGTGTTACATGGATGTTTTGTAATTCTCTTATGTCTTTGGATGCAAGCTTAGGTAATAGTAGCTAGTGCTAGTGCTTGGCACCTTATTTGAGAGCTATAGCCATGTATGTATATGATTCCCTTGTTTGAATTTTGTAATAAACAAGTAAAATGCCAACCCAAAGTTTTAAAAGATGACCCATGAGTAAAAGCGACCCAAAAGAGTGAGAAGAAAGAAAATGAGGTGAGGACCACCTAGAGGGGACCAGAGTGTTTGGGATCTTCTTTATTAAATGGGTGCTAGTTTCTAAGGCCATATAAGATAAATTAGTCAAATACCAACATGTTTCTAGGGTGTGTAATTTCAACAAAATTATAAGAGACAAATCAAAAGGCCCGAAGGACATTGTCAATTACTAGTTTTCTTGTTAAGGAATCTTGTATAAATTAGTGTGCTCTAAGACCTAGAAATGTACTCATGTGAATATATTTCGTATCTACATGAACATATCATAGATACCATGCGAGGATGTAGGAATTTTTCTTCTAGAATCTATATCTAGAAATATTTTTTCAAAACCTGAAGAGGAAGGTGACTAAAAAACTAGTGTTAGTGTTATAACCTTTGGAATAGTTGAATCAAGAAGGGTACCATATTATTTTAGTTAATAATTCAAATGTTTCAAATAATAATTATAGTGTCTATGATAATAATTTTTATGCATTTTAACAAGAGCTAAAGAATTATAGGCACAACCTATTTCCAAAGGAGTTTGTATTGTTTATTGATCATGTGGTTGTACAATTCATAAATAGTCAGGTAAAGAGGAATGAGAGATGTGTGAAGTGGATTCAATACCTACAATGATATACCTTAGTGTTGAATTACATGAGTATAAAATATAATACGGTTGTTGATGTATTGATTATGTGACATATTTTTTTATAGAGATAACAATGGAAGCTATGGTTTTTTAATAGATCAAGGACTTGTATCCATAAGATGAATATTTCACTAAATCAAAAGATTTGTGTGCAACACTTTTAGGTGTTGATAGGACCCATTGATTGGAATATTTTTTACAAGAATGCCTATTGCTCAGAGGGAAATACTTGTGCATTCTAAAATGGTCGATGTGGGAAACATTTTTTAAGGAAAATAATAGTGTTTTCTTATAAAGGTACTTTATATTCAATAATTTAGTAATTTAGGTAGGTGAAATTCACTTTTTGGCATCTATGTGTGTGGATGTGCAAATATGTGTACAGGAATGTAGGATATGTTAATGGGTGAAAGGAATATCTCAAAACATAGGGTTATACTAAGTTGTTCCCATACCAGAGAAACCTTGGGAGGATGTAAGCATATATTTTGCTATATGTTTACTTAGGATGAAAAGAAGAGTTCATTCCATCTATGTGGTGGTGAAAACATTATAAAAAATGGCACATTTTAATACTTGCAGGAATACTAGTGATTCAACACAAAGTGCAAACCTTTTTTTCAAGGAGTTTATCAAGTTGCATGGATTGTTGCACATCATTGTATTGAATAGACATAATTATTTTGGGTCATTTTTGGTTAACATTATGGAAGAAATTAAATATAAAGATACAATTCATTTTAAGATAGCATTAACAAATATGTTGAAAAATGGAAGTGGTAAATAAAAGTCTTAGAGATTTTATTGCATGCATGATAGATGATAAGATAAAAACATCAGAATTAGAACTAAGAAACAAGAGTATTATTATAATAAATTAATAAATCAAAGAACATGAAAGAATTCTTTTCATTTTTTTTATGGGGATAACACATGAAGAGTTGCAGAATTGTGAGATTTACTATGCAAAGAAAAAAGAAGTGTGGAACCTCAGGATTTTGTAAAATACATGGAAGAAGTGCATTACAAACCGATGAATACACCATACAATAAATGCATATATGAAAGGTAATAAAATATGAATTTAAAGTAGTGCCCTTTGTTATAGCTCATATTAGAAAGAAATGTTTCTTTAGGAAAACTATAATAAGCTAAAGTGGAAGAAAATAGGTCCATGTAATGTTCTGATTTTTTTTTCAATGAATCCTTATGAAATTTAATTTTTATAAGGAAAATATATCTTGAATATATTAAATGTGGAAACTTTGTATCTATACAGTAGAGATTAGGAAATCACATAGGATTCAATTATAGAAGATGGTAGGGTGGATTTGAGACAAAATATTCCAAATAAAATGCATGAAAAATCAAAAAGATTGTTTGACACTAGAATCATAAAAATGAAACAAACATTATTTGGTTAAATGGAAAGGAAGATATATTGAGGATGTAACATGGTTGAGTGGTACAAGTGTCACTACACATGGAAATATAATCACTTGACTAGGAGCAATTGTTTTCTAAATTACCTGAGTTGTATGATGCAATAATATATAGGTTCAAAAGAAATATAGTAATATCCAAAAATAGTTAGAAAATGTTTTATAACATTTGTGCTATTGGTGGGATAAATAATCCTTACAAAATCCCCATAGTTATTTATAAGATTCACAAAACTAGCAGAAGTCATGGAATCCTAGAAGGAATTACACAATTATATTGAAGCCATGAAATGATACTAGTTCATTTGAAGCTATGAGATGTTATGTGAACATGTGAATAAGTAAAAAATCATGTCGACACGACAAATATATAAATCATGTTGGCTAGTTATGATTTGATTCTTATGATGGGGCCTTTGGGATATATATTTATAATATTCCATACTATTAGGATTTCTGTGCTAAAATGTAGCTAAGTTCAATTTAACATTTTTGTGGTCTGCTAATAAGTGTGTAAGAGCTAAGGTGGTAGTTAGACAGTGTGAAGACTTGAATTATAGTTGAAATAGGTATCTGTTATTCCTATGAAGTCAATTAATGTTGTAATGTTTTTGATGTTTATGTACTCCAAGATGATTTGAAGTGTTGAACATTACATGATTGTTTAAAACTTTCGTACAACATATGTGAGGATTTGGGATGTTCGACCTTAGGTTAAGGATCATTCATTGGGATCCCTAAAGTAGATAGGCATCTAAAATACTAATAGAAATATGAAATTTTTTTGAAATTTCATCCAAAACTTCAATATTTTAATACTTATTCTCAAAAATCATTACATTAGTGTCAATTACATGTCATATTCTTCGTCACTAAAATCAATCATACATTTCCTTCCTTATATATTACTTCTCAATATGGCACTCACATTTTCATTCATTAGTGTTTATTCAACATATTTTTATTCCAATGGATTAATTACAATAAATATATAAAGTACTTTTCCAGTAGATAACAACGTCACTTATTTTTATTTAAATGATTTTTTGGCTTATAAATTGCATTGGATTTGTGTTGATCATGTTCTTCAATCAATGGCTTCATAGATATACTAATTTTTGTTAATTTCTTCCCTAGTTCTCTTTGGAGATGATCAATTGGAGGAGTTTTTTCACAATCATCTTATGGATTTCTCAGAGTATCTTGCGGATTTATAATATCTTCTACTGCGGATTCTTAACCATCTACATACTTGTATTTTTTATTTAGTGTGTGTCTAAATCCTAGAAATGAAAAATGGACATGATCCAACTCTTCTGCTGATAACTATGTAACCTTTGGTGGCTATTTATCTTTACTATCGTGGTATAAATTGTCAGACCCAACTTGATTACACAAAGTTACCTCCTTATTTGGATTTTATGTTACGAATATATATATATATATATATATATATATATATATATATATATATATATATATGATATATCCCATAGGTTTATATATCATAAGGTTGATACCTTGACTGTTACTATGTTAGATAGTATATTGACATATGTTACTCATTAATTTACATCTAAAACCTAGTTTGAAACACATTGTTAGGGATATTGAATCATGAACCTTAAACTCGATCCCATATGAATTGAAGGTATATCTAAACTCCCACATAAACATCAATCTCTATATTTGGTTAAGAGAACATCTAGTTGATAGAATTGTGCAAGGAAAATAGCAAATTTGGGTGAAAAAGTTGTGTAAGAAATGCATATAAAAGATTGAAAGATAGGGATTGCTATGAAGAGGTTATACAATTATGACTTGGACAATTGTAAAGGTTTGTATTACCTAAAAACAAGGGAATAAGTTCAAAATATGGGTTTGAAGATTATAGTATTGTTAATTGAAGGTTCTATGTTATACCCCTAATATATACCATTTATATGTCTAAGTGTGGGACAACATATGAATTATATAACATTCATACTTATAATCATTAGGTATAAACTAATAATAATGAAGGGGTATGACCTTTCACAATCATACCTATATATAAGGGTGAGTAATTCCTCCTAATAGGTGTGAAGAGTATGAGTTAGTGTATTATTGTAAGACTTAGGAGGTTTCCCCCTAGAAGTATCTTAATAATATATTATATACTTTAATATATCTGCATTTATATTCAAGTAATTCCATTACATCTGGTATCAAAGCATTGATTTCTGAAATGACTCATTTTTTCAGCTATATCTCAACAAAAGTTGTGATAAATTTTAGGGTATTCTCTTACCACGTATGGGGATATAAATATTATCAAATATTCAGTAAAATTATCAGAATTTTTTTCACTATTTTGTGAGAGTTATTGCACATATAATACGTATTTAATAAAATCAATCTACAAACCACATTTTTCATTAATTTTATCAGATTTGTTTACATTTTTTGGAAAAGATCTATTCAAATTTCAATATTGGTATATTATTTACATTTTCAAATTTTAGGTCACCTATGCATTGATAAATTCACTAGTTCAAATTTGGTCAAACAAGGCAAATTAAATTGTGTAAGGGAAATCCCTTGTTATGGTAGATCCAAAAACTAGAGGATGGGGAAAACAAATCATAACACACCATGGAATAACTCCTTATAAATATAAAATACAATCAAATTTTTATCTAGGAGGTACATCGACCATGAGGGTCTTACAAGTCATGGTTTCACCAAAAAACATAAAAAATTAGATGAACTTGAGAAAATACTTAATCACATTTTTCATTTTCAAAAGAATTCAATCAATCCTCCACATGTTATCTACTAGCCAAGGTGAAAATCCTATGGTTTTTTAAGGAACCAAGTATTTTGGTAACTAATGACATGGAATATCACCATAAAGGGGCTATGTCTCATTATGACTCTTACTTGAAAAATCTATAAACTAAAAAGGTTGAACCAAATATGGATGAATAATGGAAAACATTGGGGTGGGGTGGATCTCATTGAATACAATAAGCTTAACTTGGAATATTGATGAAAAAGGCTTGGTAAACATAGATATGGAAATTAAATTTGATCCTAGGTTAGATGTTAAAAGAATTAATTTCAGTGTGGAATAAGTACAAAAAGATACAACCAAAACTGTTGGAAACATCAAGACAACACTATACGTAATCTCTATTTTGGGCCAATGCAATGACAAATTTACAGGTAAAATGCCTACTAATGGAATATTTAATCACACCGTATCTAAAATGATTGATATATATTATACACATATTGGATGTCAAAACCTTCAGATATAGTGGCTATGGATAGGTTATCCTACTAGAAGGTCCATTACATCCTTGAATAATCATGTGACCACCATAATAATTATGTCATGAGCCGAAATTGCACATGTGTCTTCTCATGAGAAATATGGATAAGGTTACATTTCTTTTAAGTCAAAATGCAAGATATATATTCAAATGTGAAAGTACCACAAGATATAATCATCATAGAACTAGAGTTACTTACCCAAACTGAGCTTAAGAGGTTATAAAAGAAGGTCATTCACAGTTGATCTCATTAAGGAACAATGTCAGATATATAATGAAGGTGCAATGGGCAAACAAACGATTGAGTACATATTTTTCCACTACTAACCAAACATTGAGGACGATGTTTTTCTGAAGGGGAAGAACATGGTATGCCCCTAACATATACCATTCATATGTCTATGTGTGGGCTAACATATTACTTATATAACATTTATAATTATATTCATTAGTTAGTTAGTCATTAGGTATAAACTAATAATAATGAAGGGGTATGGCCTTTCACAATCATACCTATATTATATGGGGGAGTAATTCATCCCCATAGGTTTAAAGAGTATGAGTTATTGTCTTATTGTAAGACTTAGGAGGTTTCATCCTCGAAGTGGGTTAGTAATATATTATCCATTCGAATATATTTTCATTTATATTCAAGTAATTCCATTGCAAAATAATAGATAAATCCTAGTATATTTTAATGTTTTTAGTGTCATGTTTTTCCATTTTTCAAATATCGAATGAATTTTTTTGGTCAGTGACATTAAAATATGTAATGTAATCATTCTAATGCAAATATTCCTATATACTTTATAAATATGGAGAACCTGTAAAGTTGGTGGTTTTTTAAAGTTGAGATAGAAATATATCTTTCTTATAACTAACATAGTTAGTGTTAAGGTCCACACTATGACACAAACAATGACATAGTTTGAGTTTTGTTACTTTGAAACAAAAATGATATTTTTGTACAACATGAAAGTAAAAATGTGATGCAAAATATAACTAACGTTTGACATTTTTTCACATATAAAAAATATCATAAATTTATAAACGGTTTATTATGAAAACAATAAAATTCGAATTAAGTTCGAAATTAAGGTTGTTAGTCTTTTTTAATATTAAACCATAGTATTAAACATTAAAATTAAACTCTTTTAAACCCAAGTAACCTAAATTCCGTCCATTTTAAATATTTTTATTTTCAATCGATGTGAATTCATTATTTGTGCAAATAGTGAAAGAAGTTAGCAATATTCTATTCACAACACATTTATGAAAAGGGAAAAGGGGAAAAAAAAAATGAAAATTTTATAGTAAACCTTAAAGGCCACTTTAGTATTTTCACAAAATAAGAATAAAATACAATGGTATAAGTAATTATAGTTAAAATAAATCCTAAGGGTTAGTCAATTTTGATCACATGATTGGGAAATGTCTTTATGTAACTCAAAAACATAGCCAGCCATAATAATTAATTTTAGGGTCTTGAATGATTTCAAATATGGTGTCAATATGAATTATAGGTGATAATATTCAAGAAAAGTCTTGGAAGAAAATATTCATTTTTTTAATAAGTCACTATCACATAATTTTGGAAGAAAAGTCCTCATTTTTGTTTAGAGTCGTGATTAAATGTCTAAATAAAAAAGGATGATGAATTTATATAAAATTGTTCTTCTCAAAAGTTTATTCTTTATGATCACTACTCTTATACATGTAAATATGTAAATTTGGTAATTATGCGCTTGCTAACACTGTGTAGACACTAAAATTAGGTCACACTCCCCTTTGATTCCTCAACAAATAAGCACCCTTCATCACATTCACCTAGCCATGGCCCCCTTCACCCTACCAATATTAATTTAATTAAATTAATTCATTATCCTCACCATATTTATTATTTAAATATCTTAATTTAAATAATATCCACACATACACTTCACTTAGACACCTCACCAAGCTAACTCACCCTAAAAACCTATTCTTAGTAAGCTGGCATAACTAACTAAGACTTACCTAAACCCTAAAAATCAATGCCTACATTCCCTCAAACCACATTCCCACATGCTTACAAGAATCTCCCAGTCTAATCCGCGGGGTTAATGGCATGAGATCCAAGGAAATCAAGAGGATCTCCCTAGTTTAGTAAACTAGGAAATCCCACCTTAACCGACGTCGGTTACCCCGAACCATTGTCGGTTAAGCTAGAACCATCGTCGGTTACCCTTGTAACCCCAAACAAACCTTATTCTCAAGGTTGGAAAAAGATTGGAAAAGTTGGCAAACATTAGCACATTCCAGAGAGATATCACATCTTCTGAGAGTGAATTCCAGCGAGAACACGCATACAAGGAAGGAGATCAAACATCTTTTCCTGCAGAACCATCCCAACATCTGATCTAACCAAGCAAAGAGGAATGTACATGCAGCCCATGCAGAAGCTTTCCTTCAGTTGGTGATCACATCCAGCCTTCAAAACCTTTCATTAGCACCTTTATCCCTTACTCATAGGCATCCAGGACCAGAATCCAAGTAAGTAGATGTTATACTTCTCTCTTTTATTCCATTTCATCATTATATTATCAAATTTTATTTACCTAGCCACCCATTGAGCTCCACCAATAGGTACCCCTCCATATTCCCATTAAAACCCCGCCAAATCCTACCTAAATCACCCAATACCTCATCCCGACCAACCAAAGTCCATTGTGCAATCACAAAGGAGACCTAAATCTCATTTTGTGACATTCCCAGAACTCCACAGTAACTGACACTGGTTACACCTAACCATAACAATGACCTATCCACCTAATTCCAGCTCACCCTCATTCACCTGTGATCTGCTTGAGACCTCTGTTAGACCTGTAGAGACCCAGACTTAGTCACTTGATCTTTGGATCCTACTCTAACCTAGCCTATTAGATTAGATCTTTCTTATTGTGTTTTATGTGAGATACCTAAATCATTTTGAACTACAATATGATTTACTTTATTTACCGCATTAAATTGTTTAAAATAGTGGACTGACAACCATCTAGGAAGTATCACACTTCTTGGATCTAGCATACGCTAGGTAGTTCACTGCACATATTTTTTAATTCCTTCTGGTGGTCTTGCTTTTATTATAGGTAGTTCCTCTTAGCCAAAAGGAAACTCTCTAAATCAATTGTGGATTCAAAAGTCATACACGTGCAACAATCCATCAACCAGCATTTGAATAGGTATTCCTCCTATGCCCGTTACCCTATTTGTTTCATCAATACTTCAAAGAAACGATCTAGAAAATGGTGAAGCATTTTGGCATGCCCAGTGGGACAAAAAGAGGTGAAATGTAGACACTAAAATTAGGTCACACTCCCCTTTGATCCCTCAAAAAATAAGCACCCTTCATCACATTCACCTAGCCATGGTCCCCTTCACCCCACTAATATTAATTTAATTAATTTAATTCATTATCCTCACCATATTTATTATTTAAATATCTTAATTTAAATAATATCCATACATACACTTTACTTAGACACCTCACCAAGCTAACTCACCCTAAAAACCTATTCTTAGTAAGTTGTCATAACTTACTAAGACTTACCTAAACCCTAAAAATCAATGCCTACATTCCATCTAACCACATTCTTGCATGCTTACAAGAAGCTCCCAGTCTAATCCGTGGGTTTAACAGCGTGAGATCCGAGGAAATCAAGAGGATCTCCCTATTTTAGTAAACCTAGGAAATCCCACCTTGACCGACACTAGTTACCCCTAACCGTCGCCGGTTAAGCTAGAACCACCGTCGGTTACCCTTTTAACCCCAAAACAACCTTATTCTCAAGGTTAGCAGAAGGTTGGAAAAAGATTGGAAAATTTGGCGAACATTAGCACATTCCACAGAGATATCACATCTTCTGAGAGTGAATTCCAGTGAGAACACGGATGCAAGGAAGGAGATCAAGCATATTTTCCTGCACAGCGATCCCAACAATGATTTGATCTAACCAAGCAAAGAGGAATATACATGCAGCCCATGTAGAAGCTTTCCTTCAGTTGCTGATCACCTGCAGCCTTCAAAACCAGAATCCAAGTAAGTAGATGTTATACTTCTCTGGTTTATTCCATTTCATCATTATATTATCATATTTTGTTTACCTAGCCACCCATTGACCTCCCCAAACACTCACCCCTCCATATACCCATTAAAACTCCGCCAAATCCTACCTAAATCACCCAATACCTAATCCCGACCAACCAAAGTTCATTGTGTAATCACAAAGGAGACCTAAATCTCATTCTATGGCATTCCCAAAACTCCATAGTAATTGGCACCGGTTACACCCAACCACCGCCGGTCACGCTTAACCAACATCGGTTACTGTATTTTCCCATACAAGCCAAAACAGTGACCTATCCACCTAATTCCACCTCACCCTCATGCACCTGTGATCTTCCTGAGACCTCTGTCAGACCTGCAGAGACCCAGAACTAGTCACTTGACCTTTGGATCCTACTTTAACCTATCCTATTAGATTAGATTTTTATTATTGTGTTTTAAGTGAGATACCTAAATCATTTTGAAGTACAATAGGATTTACTTTGTTTAGTGCATTAATTTTTTTAAAACAGTGGACTGATAGCCATCTAGGAAGTATCACACATCCCGGATCTAGTATACGCTAGGTAGTTCACTACACATATTGTTTAATTCCTTCTAGTGGTCTTGTTTTTATTACATGTAGTTCCTCCTAGCAAAAAGGAAGCTCTCATAATAAACTTTGGATTCAAAAGTCATATGCGCGCAACAAACCATCAACCAGCATTTGAACAGGTATTCCTCCTATGCCCATTACCCTATTTGTTTCGTCAATAATTCAAAGAAACAATTTAGAAAATGGTGAAACACATTGATTTGGCGCATATCCCTTAGTCATGACTTGTGTGCAAAATTAGAGATAAAACAGACTATCTCACTAGTTATTATTGCTTGTGAATAATTATTATTCTGTTATTCATCTTTGAATCCATATACATGAATGATATCATAATGTATACACATATTATATCCCCTTTTAGACTCATCTATAATTATACTTTCTATCATTAATACCCATGGAAATTATTATATAGTTTGGACATATGTGCCACATATTTCTATCCCA
Organism: Taxus chinensis; assembly: GCA_019776745.2. NCBI lineage: Eukaryota > Viridiplantae > Streptophyta > Pinopsida > Cupressales > Taxaceae > Taxus > Taxus chinensis. The sequence continues at coordinate 765,223,683 of CM034147.1, forward strand.
TTTCTGGTGCTAGTTTCTTCTATGTCCAAATGGTCACATTTCTAATATCTATATTGATTCCCTTTCTAGGCCATCTTTAATGAAAAATTATATCTTATGGAAATATATAAAAGAAAGTCTAACCCACTCATTTATTCACATGGAATTCTGAACAGTTCCTCTAGAAAATATCTATCAAGCATTATGAAAAGTTATCATAAACTTCTCTAAATCAAGAGAATATATTAGGAACGTCCTATATTAATTTTGAAACACTCTAAACTAGTATAGGAGAAATCAATGCTAAGTTAAAATCATATAAAACCTTTTCTTGAAATTATACATTAAAGGGAACTAAAGGGGTTTTCTATCCATCTTTATATAAAGAAGTGAGCCATGCACAATGTATAATAGATAATATATCAAATAAAGCATAGTTATAAGGATATGTAAAATAATGGGTTTAGGAGTGGTTTAGGGAACCATTTTACATGTTTTAGGATATCATGTATGGTTATTCTATTTGAATAAAGCAAGCTAATATCACAAGTCCAAATATGCAAAATCATAAAATACAATGGAGCTAATCGATTTAGCTAATCTAAACACCCTTGAACAAATTAGATAATTAAAAGTGGTTCATCGAGTTATTTCAATGAGACTATAGTTAGAATTATATAGTTTTTCCAAACATAGAGAAAGTTTTAATCGAGTAGGAAATAAGAAGATTTTGTTTTTCACAAATATGTTTTGATTGGGAGCTGCATTTTGAGAATGGATAGAACTGTTGAAAATATTTTCAAGAATCTACGTAATGGTTATAATTCTATAAGAAAGAGTGGAATAATTTATGATTAGTTTATGAAAAATATATAGGTTTCTCCTGGTTTCATATTCATATCAAATGGAAATATCACATTGGTCCCACATGGAAATTGTGATCATTTGGAAAAGTGGCAACCTCACTTCCATCCACTCTCCCAATTTTAAGGATGTAAATGCATTATTTTCAATAGATTTCCATTTATGTTTTCTCAAACATCAATTTTTTTCATAATTTTCTTATTTCTAAGAAATATTTGTGTTTCCTTACACTTTGATTTGGAAAGAGAGATTTGGGCATCCTCATTTGTCTTTAGTCATTGGTTGATGGTTTGATTTCTCCTACTAGTGACAATTAGATAATTCTTATCCTTTGATGGATCTTAAAAATAAATTTTGTGTACCTTTTCTTTCCAATTTTATAGGGGGAATTTTCATCATTTGGAGGAGAAATTCTTCCTCTTGGTTTTTTGGCTCATGGGAAAACATTTTGTTCAAATTAAGTATTTAGTTTCCTAGTTTCTCAAAAATTATTAGTAGTAGACTTTTTAATATAAAGAGAAATTTCCAAAGGATGTTAATAAGTTTTGTAGTTTTATTAGAAGGCATTGTATGTTTGGATAATTGTTTGGTAGGGAGGTAGTTACTTATTTTGTGTAGACATTTTTAAATTCTGATCTATAAAATCCTTCCATTATCTCACTTACCTATGTTTTCCGTAAATTATTTCAATATGAACATATTGTTGTTTTTTGGTATGTTGTTCTGATAGAAAATTAGGGGTTTGTGAAAGGTATTATCATTGTATTTATGAATTATGATGGAGTGTATAATAATTGCACGCAATGTTTTTCCCTCTTTTGGTTATTACTAATTAATTTTGTTTGAATTTTGTAGCCTCTTCACTAATTGATTCTAAGGATTCATCATTTTTAAACTGACCACTCCTTTTTAAAAAATCCATTAAACAATATACCTCACTTAATTCTTGATTTATCTATGCAAATCCTTTGAGGCTATAAATTAGGATCCGGGATTATAATATTTCTTATGTTCAATTTACTTTCCTTAAGAGAAATCATCCTATTTATCATGAATATCTTCACTGTAATAATTTGTTTGTTTCAATTTTTTCCCCAAGATTAAGTAGTTTTATGATTCTACTTCCCAATGAAAGAAAATTGGAAGGGAATGAAGTTGGTAGGTTTCTTATCTAGGTCTATTTTACTATCACTATATATTTTTCATTATTTTACCCATGTTTTTGGTTTTATAGGGTCTCTCCCTTGGGTTATAAGGAGCCCAAAGAGTGAGAGGTTAACTACTTTCTCATTTTTCTCCTTCAAAATCAGCATAATTGGGGAAGAAGTATATAACTACGACGACTTATCCCAATCTCTTTACCTAATCACACTGAGGAAAATTTTTGAGAGCCATCAAAATTATTACAGGGAGTTTACTCTTATTAAAACATAGCTTTATGGTGTTTTAATGTTTTAAAATAGATGAAGCCAAAATCTTTGACCTCGTTTAGTTATTCATACTTGAAGTAGGGACTTCCCTAGATGATGTGTAATTAATTTGAATAGATTTGGGAAGAATTTGAGTTATTTTTGAATGACCTTTGCAATATGAGCTTGTAATTCTATTAGGTGAGTTATAAAGTAATATTAACTTTCTTATATAACCTTCCATAGGTTAATTATTTTAATATGGTTGACCCCAAGTAGTTGAAATGACATAAAGAAGAAATTGAAATTGTAATACAAGTAATACAACATTGAACCCTATATATAGATCATTTCGTACATTTTTTAACTAGAGAGATGAATACCAAAAATAGAAGTTGTACCATGAATATTTGATGTTTTATGTTGCTTTAACTATATAATATTTTTAGAATTAATGAAAAAGTAGAGTGCAAATATAATCAAGTTGTAGAAGAGTTAGAGAGGTGAAAATATTGGATTCTAAATAAGATAATTCATCTTAGCGAGGGAAAATATTAAAACTTGGCATTCCAAAAGACTAGTTACCAAATAAAAACAAAGGTAAATCATGGGGTAGAGATACTTATCTATTGTGTGAATGTTGATGCATTGATCCTCTAAAGAGACAAAAACAACAAGAAATAATTCTAAAGAATAATACCTCCAACCATATCTCACTATGGTGACCCAAATGTAAAAGAAAAAAAATGCAAAACATCAAGTTTAATAACTAGATGTGTGAGTATGTGCGAAAGTGTCCAATTTACAAGTAAAGTGAACTGTTATCTATAAATACTAATTGATACTAAACTATAAAAAGATGAGTATATACACCCAACGTGATCACCTAGGGGAAATCACATAAACCATAATAGATTAAAATCTTAACAAAATCAACAATGGTTGATTGTGTAAACTTTAGTTTTGTAGAAACCTAAGGTCAATCGATGAAAGAAAATGGGGAATAGAAATAAACAGAATAATGAAAGAATGATTAAGGTATAAGATGACTAAAAATGGTGAAAAGAGTATTCTTGAATGAGTGAGAATGAGTGAACATAATGATGGGAAAATATGAACAATAGAGAAAAAAAGTGAGGATAAGGTAGTTATTATATGATGTAAGACAAAAAATATCTCTCAAATGTTATGGTCTAGATCATGTGATTAGGTTTGATCATACCTCAATCATGAAAGACCCCTTGAGGAATCTGCTCAGGAGGATAATGCATCACTAGCCCTTACACAAGATAAAATCTTGACACACATATAATAAGAGGTGTATACACATAGTGACCTATAATAGCACATGACAAAAGTGACATGATAAGATCATCATAAACAAACATAAATTACAATATTTGATTATATAACTAATTTTAGTACTCATTGACTATTACTTGTGTGTATAAAATAAAGTATGTGATGAACCAGGGTGCCTAGGGAAAAATATAAGACAATCAATCTGCTAAGAGAAATTTGTAAGTTAATAGACATATCAATTAATGTGCTAAGAAGAAATATCTAAATGATGAGATATCAATATCGTAAGAAATATATGAATCAAGATAAATTAATATTAGTGTGCTGAAATGGGGTGCATAACTGTCCAAAAAATAATTGTAATATAAATTACCCATTCTGGGTACATACCAAAATGTAAAAATAAATGTGCAATGAGTATGTTAACAATCCATATGTTCTAGAAAAAGTGTATCATCCACAATGTGTGACAAAATATATGTATATCCTACAAAAATAAGAATAAAATCTCAAGAAAGATAAGAAATATGTCATGGGAGAATCATTCCAATTTAAATATGTATTAAGTCATGTGTGTAGGAAATTTAGTATCAGTGAGAAGCACATGATGTATATGATCATAAATTATACTTGAAATTAGAAATAATGCACAAATAAATAACAACATATGAGAAAACAAATAATAGAGGATACAAGTGCATAGAAAGAATAGATCATACAAGTGCATATGATGGAAATGTTTCCATGGCTTAAAACCATTGGCTTATTTTGTTCCCAAGATAGGTAATTTTTCGAACTTTAGCTTGGGACTTTATAAGAGATGAGATGAATAGTTAGGCATTTATACATGTGTTCAATGTGGGTTAAATTGGTTTATGAAGAGTGAAACTGAGTGAAAAGTACCGACTTAATGGAATCAAGGTATAGAAATTAAGTGAGATGTTTTTTGGATTAGGTCAATTTATGTGTAAATCCATGAAAAATACTAGGATAAATGCTAAATAATTATTTCCAAGTGCCTTAATCCCAAAGTTTGGGTATTACACATTCATGTATATGTTTCTTTTATTGCACACTTTTTTTCTTCAGATGTTGGGTTCTTTTTCTCTCCCATCTCCATTTGAGCTTTCATATAAGTTTTTGTTATTTGTGATATATTATACATATTTTCGACACTTTAAAATATTTAAAGTCTACTGTTATGGATCTATTCCAGTTCATATAGTCTCAACATGTTTGAGTAGTGGATTTGAATCATGCATACAAATATTTTCATGGATTAACATTCATGATGGTATATAATGTTACACTACTTTCTTTGGGTGAACTATTTGTTCTTTGATTATCATTATCTCATTTCAACGCCTACTACCCTAAAAATTAATTTATTGTAGTCACTTTATTCTCTCTCTCTTTATTTTAATAGCGGTGATGATTTCTATCCCATCTTATGCACGTGTCTTATGTGTACTTGTGTGCTTTTTTTTCTTATAATGATTTGCAACGTATCTCACCACCTCCAGACACTTGTTAATCTTTTAGTTTTTTAAGAAATTTGCAACGTATCATTGTGTACACCACCTCCAGACACTTGTTAATCTTTTAGTTTTTTAAGAAACTTTGTAGTGACATTTATTCTAATTACAATTCATTTTAGATGTGTACATTATCAATCCTACTTTGGGGGATCCATTTCCAGAGGATTCTTATCCTTGTTTCATGATGAGTAGAATAGTTGTTGAAATTACATTACTATAATTTTGGATAATGATGAAATGCATAATTAAGTGTGTGATTTAGACCCAGAAATAATGATTGATTGAATTACATATAGTGTTAATAAATTTAATGCATATGGATTATTTGGATATTTTGACATGGTTGCAAGGCCGAAGGAGGTATTTTGTATTTTGCAGGAAATGCAACATGATCACAACAAAGAAGGGGATTGGGAACCAAACACAACAGGATGTCGGATGGTTTACAACATTTGGTCGTGCAACTAGTGAATTGTATTGTGTTACCTTTGTTCTTTTATATGTTAGAAAGAAAAAATTTCCATGAGGGGGCGAGGGGGGTAAGAATTTTAATTAGTACATAATTTCTTTTGCTATATTTTTATGAAGTCTAGTGAATGTAATATTGATGGTTGCTCCTTGAGCCTTGTGTTTCCTCATGTATTATGCTTGGTTTTAGACCATAATCCTTTGAATATTTATGGCAATTTCGGGGGACTTGTGGGACAATTGAACTTGCACACTTCCCACCACTTACCAACCATATCTATGGGTTTGGAATCTAAAAAGGGGGGTTATTTATTGTTTTGGGAAGGGAAATGTGACTTTGGAGTGCACTTTTCTTCTTTTTTGCATTTAATAAGGCACATAGGGAATGTGGAAAAGAGTTGTCATCAACCGAACCACCCATTTATAGTGTTTTGGGATTTGAGTTGACTAAAGGGAGGTGGTCACGTGTGATGTGAGCATCCTAAAGGAGCCACATCAAATTTTTGAAACTTCCTCTCTTGTTGAGGGGGTTAGGTTTTTGTTTGAGGAGTTTCTTTTCTTTTATTTTCATTGGGGAGAAAGAGAAAAGAAGGAGCTTGGACATGGGATAGGCTTGTGCAAAGCTTCTTGGTTTAGGCTTCTCCAATGGAGAGGTGACCTTCTCTTTTTTTTTGCTTTCATATTGTTGTTGATGCTAAAATTGTGAATAATGTAAATTTAGTGTAGGAGAGGTTTGGGAAAACTCATGAGGGGAGGCGCAAACGTATTAGGATATGGAATTGAGAGGGATGCCCATCTTGGGTAAGAATGATTCTTATCTTGTTTGAGGGAGCCATAAGGCATTTGGGAGGAAAAAAGGGCACTTGAGGGAGGCATAAGACCTCATAGGGGCTTGAGTTTTATTGTGGAATGGGCATCTCATCTTTAAGGAACACTTTCCCATAGTTCCTTCTCTTGTTGGCTTGGATGAAATGTAAAACTATTTTATGAATGTTGTATTGCCTAATTGTGGAAGCAAATTTTTGCCTTGAGTTAGAGACCACCCTTCATTGTGTTGTGTTTGGGGATCAGGGGTCAATGGAGGAGATTGCTTCTTTTCTCCAAGTTTTTGTTGGGAGGAGAGTGTTTTTTATCTTGGTTGTGAAGCTACTTGGAACTTGGAGCATGGATGAAGAACATCTTGGAACACAAGAACCTTGTTGTTGACAATGTAAAAACATCATGTATTTACCCACCATGGGTGGAGGAAAAATGTAATATTGCTTTACTTTCTTTAGCTTACATTATTGCAAATTTATTTCCACATGAAATAGAAAGTGTTGTAACAAATGTTGAATGAAAGTTTGTTTTTTTTTTTGTATTCCAATAATAAGTAAATATAGATGGAATCAAAAGTTGAAAGGAGGACAATCTATCTATTTCTTTTTTTACTTGACTTGGAACCTCTCATGAGTATGTTAATCTTGTTTACATGATAGTAGTTCTTGCTTTAAACCTTATTGAAAGTAATTTTGAAACCCTCTTGAAGGGTGTTGGGAAATTTTACAAAAACACATATTAAATTTTGCCTTAATTACTTGAAGGATATATAATGAAAAATGGGAATATTCCATAATCTTTATCCTTGAAAAATAGATAAAAGTAGTTTATAAATAATTGGTTGCGTCCACTTTATGGCGCCAATGCACTTTGCCTACAATAATCTGTATTTTATGAAGTAGCATAATATAGATCTCCAACTACTTGGAAAATTGTTTAGAAACTGGAATTAGAACCTGGTCCTTTCTTTATCACCATAGGTCTGATACAGTGCGCCTTGTTATGGTGCAAGCCTATGTTTACAAATTGCTTCACTTAGCATCAAAAAAATTACTGCAAGCCTGATACATTGCACTTTTTTTTATGCAAAACTAGGTTTACAGATTAACTACAAGCTGGCATGGTAGGCCTCGCATCTACCCAAACAAATGTAAAGTTAGTCTCAAAATCAAGACCAGTCAATCACCCTTAAATCGTGTCTAAGAGCAATATAGAAAAAAAAATGATGATATGGATAATACATCGGGGGTTTTATTAAAGGGGACAGATGGGCCAAATGAATGTGAAGTTAGTCTCAAAATCAAGACCAGTCAATCACCCTTAAATCGTGTCTAAGAGAATAACTGCTAATATAAAAAAAAATGATGATTGTTTCAGCAGATAATAGACAACTTGATACACCAAGCACCGATCACAGAGAACTTTTAAAAATGCTTGCAAAAGTGAGTTTTGTGGCGTATATTTAAGAATGTTGCATTAGACAAGCAATAGTTGTTGGTATATAGGTCCATAGTTGACAGATGGCGTATCCAGCCTCCCTTCGCACCACTGTGCAAGCAACTGCGTCCCTTGACTATTATGATATGAAACAGATTTACCTCTATGAGGTTTCCTCTTCTCTCGCCTTCACTGTCTTCCCCACCGAGTTTGATCAAAATATCTTGAAGGTGAAACCCATTATTTGAGAATCATTCCTGAATGATAATCACTTGATGGTCGGTTGTTTCTCCACGCGCTCAAAAAAAAGGATTGTTAGCCGCTGTGCTCGGCCTGCTGCCTCGACTGTTGTCAAGGCCATGAATCCCACGCCCCCTTCGCCAGCTTCAAGACCTCCCTTTGGTTTGCACGCGGCCGGGATGGTGGAATGATGAAGGGCGGCTGGACAGAGGCTCAAGATTTGCAAAATCTTGGTGAATGAATGCTTGATGCGGCGGGAAGAAAGTTTTAATGGTTGACAGGGTTGGGTGGCCGCCCCAACCATAAAATTTAAACTTTGTTTGAAAAGTTAGACGTGACAAAGACCATTTTTTTTTATATGTATATGTTTATTCTACTTAAGAAACACGTGTAGCTGTATAGGCTAGTTTAAGTGTTAACCACTATAAAAAAAATATTAGTGACACATAATACAACCTTCATATAATAAGCAAACTGATATAAATAAGGTGCTATGTACAACTAAACACATAAAGACATACAATGTAGTAATAGAATTCGAAGTATATATCTTATTGTATGATTTTCCTTGATATATATATATATATATATATATATATATATATATATATATATATATATATATATATAACATAAGTAATGTATTAAATTCATGAGATAACGTAATGTAAATGGATAATAAAACAAAAATAAAAATTGAGTGGATAGTATATTCATTTCATAACAAATTATACCTTACTCTAAGGTTAACATTGAAAACACTGCCATTGCGATATCACCAGACATTAGACAAAGCAACTCGAAAAACCCTCCTTTCCTTTTTGTGAAAGAAATGAGGTTAAATTAAACATCATCGTTCCCAAAGCATTACCGGGACTGTTTTGGTTCGAGCCTGTATGCGGGCACACCCATTTTGTAAAAAAAAAAAAAAAAATTGTCGCATTTCGGGTTGTTCGCAATGGATGCGACGTAGTCGTCTTCCTCTTTTAAAGGAAAAACTTTGGTTTATTTTCAGGTGAATAGAGGAAGTCTTACGTATGAATTTACTACCTCAAAACTTGGTAGTAAATGTATTAATTTATTTCCTCATTTATGAGTTTTCAAATTGGATCTCCATTAAATTTAATATTCCAGTTTGTAAAGTTAGTAGGAATTTCAACAACTTTCACAACAAAGATTTTAGGTTTGGTAGCTAACATAATGACTTCTATAACACATGCAATTTTTCGTTAAAAGTCAACAAGGTGGAAAGAACTTCTTTATGTTTAATCTCTTAATGGGTCTATAAAGATTGATATAGGTTATATTAAACTTCAAAAATCTATAGCGATTATGAGAAATTTGAATACAAATAAACACTGAAAAGTTTAAGATTTAATGAATAAGCCTAAACATCTTTTCATATGCTTCAGGTTGAGGTTTAATGCAATTTTTCGTTAAAAATGTGCAACTAATGATTCTAGGGATGCGGTATTAAATTTTGATTCTAGTGATTTGGATGAGATTGACGTTTTGCAAAATGTTGGTAAGTGAGACCCACAGAGCACATACGACAACTTATCAACATGCACGACGCGTTTTTTTAAGGACATACGTTGGGCGGGCGGTGTAAACGGGCAAAAGAAAGAGATGACATGGATATAACTGCTTGAAGGCTTTTTTCTACTAATAACAAATGGAGGGCCGCGTGAACTTGTCACATCTCCTCAGCACGAGGATGACTTCGATAATGATGCAAGTAAAAGAAAAAGAATAATAATAGAATTTGAACGGACCTTACAAAATAGGTCATAATAGAATTTGAATGGACCTTACAAAATAGGTCATAACACAATAAAAAAATGTGATTAATTATTACAAGTATAGATTGGTTGTCCTTTTGAATTTGCCTTTTAGTTGTTGATACCTACTTGTAACAAAATGTGTTTGATTATTATAAGTATAGATATATTAAATTTAAGTTGAATGTGATCACTAGTTTAGTTGTACCCTCACTCATAATTGTAAATCTGTTATATGCTTCCTCTGAATTATGAGCTAAGATATTGAAAATCAATGTAATGTAGTACCCCAATGAGTACACTACTCATAAAAATGTATTTATATGATTAATATAAGAGATATTAATTTAGATATGTATTTTTTATTTATCTTACATTTTATTTATTATGAGGTTTTCATATTAATTAATAAAATTATTACATTATTCATAAATATTTTCATATTGAGGTTTTGTTCTTTCATTATTGGTGATAATCTCCATCCCATATAATGCATTCCTCATAGTGTCATGCTTTGTACCTTGAGTGGTAATGATGGTTTCTATCCCATCTAGTGCATACTTTGAAGAGTTATGCTTTACACGTTGAGTGGTGGTGACGGTTTCTAGATCGTCCAATGCATTATTCAAGTATTTCTACACCTTTAAGCCATTTAGCTATACCTTCAATGGGGTGATGGTCTCTAGCCCATTCGATGCACATCTCTTCAACATAGTTGTATATTTTTGCTTCTTTAAATGACTTGCAACAAATTTTAGCACATTCGGCATACAATTTTGTTGATCTTCTAGTTTTTTAACAAACCTTGTAGTGACTCAATTTTTCCAATCACACTTCATTCAATATGTGTTTGTTGTCAATCCTAATTTTTGGAACCAATTTTCAGAGGATTCTTAGTCTTGTTGTTTATATAATCGTCCTTAAATTGCACTTAGGGGGTATTGGTACAATATTCTATATGTACTAATATTATGTTGTGCATATCTCTTGGGTTATAATATAAGATAGTTAGAAAATTAATGCCACCAAAAATAATAAGTTCTACCACTAAGAGGGCCACTCACATGTGCAAGTGGCTAATAAGGAAAGGGATATTTCTCTTTCACAAACTTCTTATACATTGTTATCTATTTGTATATTGCATGGTACATCACATCAAATAGGAAGATCAAACCTATGTATAAGTTTTTGGTGTGGAATAATATACTATTATCATTTTCTCATTTACAAATCAAATTTAGAGTGGTTTATAACTATCATTTTTAGCCTATCTTTCAAAAAGGTATTACAAAGATGTTTAGAAACTATCTTTCTAAACTTGAATATAATTAATTATATGATGATTAAAGTTATTTAATAAATAATATTCTGAATAATAATAATTAAAAAACATAAAGTGAATATTGTAAACTAATATGATAAATTGTGATCAAAATAAAGAGATTCCTAACCATTGACATGGTAAAAAATCCACATCAGCTATCATATTTGACTATCATTATTTAATAGAAATCTTGACTCATAATCTATTGTTATAAGTACTTAAAATTGTTGAAATTGATGGTCGGTATATGAGGGGTTTTATAAATGCAGAATTTGGTGTAAAAATTGATCTATGAAAACCCTTTGTATAATGTTTAATTTATCTCTTATATTGGAACTTAAATTCATAATTTGAATTATGAAGGTTTACCCTTTCATTTCATTTGATATCATCACATAGAACATAATGTATTATGAAGTCCCCTTCTTATATGGTAGAAGAAGCAGACACACATATTATATTTGAAAGGAAATGAATGGTGAGTCCAACACATTTTTTGTAATGGAACCATGTAGAATTCTTTTAGAACCAAAAAAATATTGGTGATGTTTAATGACCAAACTTAGGGGAATTTCCATTGTTAAAAATGAGAATGCTTACACTAATTTTGTAACTAAACCTCCTTCCTCTTCTAAAGAATAAACTTAGGTTTCTTTTTCAAGTGAATAGAAGAAGGCTTGAAAATGAAGTTTTTTCCTTAAGCGTGATAGTAAAAGTATTAAGATCTCCATTAACTTCAATAGTCAGGGTTGTAGCGTTGGTAACTATTGCAACAACTTTCACAACAATTTTTTTTAGATCGATAATTAAGGTAATGGCTTCTATAATATATAGAATAAATAAATAACAAGGTGAAAAGAACTTCAAAATCTATAGCCATTACTATAGGTTATGTGACAAAAGTGGATAAAAATACATGAAATAAAAGGGTTGGCTGGATTGACAATGAAAACTTCCAGATTCGATGAAAGAAGGCTCAATTACTGATTCTAGGGATGTGGTATTAAATTTTGATTCTAGTGATTTGAATGAGATTGATACAAAATTTTGATGGGTGGCTACCATCATTTTCTCGACATCTGTTTTAATGGTGGGGCGGGGGAAGTGGAAAAGAAAGACATTTGTGATGTAATGTAAAAGGAAACGAATTTATGATGTTGACTTCAGAAGCATCGTCAACTACTCAAGGGATAGCCCGCGTGGACTTGTCACACCTCCTCCCAAGCACGAGCATGACTTCGATGATCAGACAATACACACTATAAAATGTGATTGTTTATTAAAGTATATATATGTGAAATACGATGATTGCATTTAGACATGTTTTTTTTGTTTTGTCTTACATTAAAAATACATTTACATATGTTTCATGTTTTGTCTTACATTTTTCTTTATTATTACATATTTATATCGATTATTGAATTTATTAAATTCTTCATAAACATTTTTTATTCATTAGGGATATATGGTTTTAAATGAGTTACATTAGTATATTAGGTTTAACAAGGGCTCTAAATTTTATCATATCTAAAAAACAACATGATTTTGACCATCTTCAGTAAGTAAGAAGAAAATCTACCATATGACAATCAAATAAATATTAAATTTAAGGTCAACCATTTATATGTAGACATCATACTGTTACAGCTCACCACCACTCTTTTGGTTGTCATTGAAGATTATGTCTATTAAAATATTAAGACGACTTTTTTGTTAGAAATACTATGCAACAGATTTATCAATTAGTGTTTTGAATCATATTATGTGATCCCTTATAAGGATGTCAAAAAAGTATTATTGGGACTACCTATACATGACGTTGTAGAGATTGAGTTTTGGTATTTGTGCATTCTCAAATTATTGGTTTAGGTTAGGATTTTATTAGTCTGTTTCCTTAGTTTCTTATCATTTTCTCTCATATTCTTCATTTTTTTTTTCTCTCCTTCCTCTTTATATATCTCATTCATCCAAAGAGATCAATGAAACTACTCCACTTCATCATCCAGCCAAAAAATATTGCTTTCTTTTTTACAACAAGGATTTAAAAGGAGTATTTTTTTACAAGGTTTGAAACCACTACTTTATGTATAAATGAAGTTACATAATCGATGATGATTACAAAGTTTTAATGCTTGCTCGAATGTTGTGGTGGTTTCAAAATTGTTGGTGTGTATAAACTAGAAATTTGACCCTTTATAACCATGTGGATCTAGTGATGATATAAAACAAGTGTCTATTTACTTCTTATGCTTTTGGGTTATTTTAGTGCATGGAAGCACATCTCTCAACATGATAACTATGAGATAAAAATTCTAAGAAATAGTCATACGATTTAGGTATCTCGTGCAAATCCAATAAGCAAATATAATCTAACAGGAAAGGTTATAATTAAATTTGGGGGTTCGGTGGGTTATTCAGGGTTTTTACAGGTCTAAAAGGGGTCTGGGATTGATTGGGTGGGATATGGGTTAGTCTTTGTTGATTGAGAGGCTCGTTGGTCAAAAGGAATGAAATGACACAAAGACCAATATCGATCAGGTGATCGATGTCGGTATAGAGATGAAACTGACGCTGGTTAGGTAATCGGTGTCGGTAGGGGCAATTGACAATAATTTAATAAAAATGGATTTAGGGCTTCTCTTTGATTACACAGAGATTGAAAAGGGCGTTCTTAGGTTCGTGATATTAATGAGAAGACTCAAGGATACAGAGGGGGAAGTTATGGAAGAAAAAAAAGGCTATAAGTGGTTTGGTTGGTAGATTGGTGAGGAGGTGGAGATAAAGGAATATAGAAAAAAATAAAGTATAATGAAAAGGTTAAGGAATCTATAATTTAAGAAAGCACAATGTGATTGAAATCACATAAACTTAGTTGCAATTACATATCTGGTAGGTGAAGGTGGAGGGTAGGTTATTCGTGAAGAGATTATGGAGTCAATACCATGAGAGTACTCCCATAATGTCACCGTGAGTATTCTAATCCTCTTGAAGGATAACTAGATGCTTGCTTGGGCATGTGGATGAGTATTTTGTGTCGTCTAGATGCTGAGAAGCTTTGGATTCACGCTTGAATGCAACAGTTCTCCCAAAACTTAAAATGACCAACCTAGGTAAAAAGTTGTAAATTTGTATATAAAATTAACCACATGTTGTTGGAGAAGGAATAGGACTTGAATATTAGGGTTAGAATAAGTCTCACTTGGTTGGGATAAGTAAGGACCTAGTCTTAATTAATTAATAGGCTAGGAATAAGTCCATGGTGAAGAGTTTAGGTGATGTTTAAATTAACTTAATTAAAGTAATAAAATTAGTTAATAATGTGAGGATGAGCATTAATTCAATTCTAAGTAATTAAATTAAGATGGATGTGGGGTAAGGGGTCATGGGTAGGTGAATACGTTACATTAATTAATTAATGGGGTCCAAAGGATGTGTGACATAAATTTGGTGTCTACATTTGTCCCATTTTGTCACGTAGCTTGTATTGGTAAGTGATGCTGACAAAAAATAGGAAGTTGGTGTCCTAGGTGCAAGCAGAGATTAGATTGCCCAAAGTATGCATTAAAGCGATCCCCCTCAGATTAGGAGTTGATAAGGTAGGAAATGGAGTCGGTGAATGGTTTGATAAATACATTGTTAATAAAAACAAGGGTGGATGTGTTGTAGGCAAGGGGAATGGTCAGGTCAGGTAATAGGTAATGGCAATCAAACACACACAGATGTATAGATTGTGATAAGGTACTAGGTTGAAGAGGTTACAAACCATAATTTGTCAAAGGTGGATAAGGTTATCCAAACGAGGTTGAAGTGGTTTAGGTATCAAAGGTATATGATACAGTTCTCAATCACAAATAGGTAAGGTGGAGGATCATGTATTGGGTTTTGTTCCAGGGAACGAAATGTTTTGTCATGATAAACATCACGACATTAGGCAAGGTAAGGCCATTAGGGTGAACAACATGGGTAGTAACATTACAAGGTATAACGAGTGCACACAAGTTCAAATGTCCAATTGGAGGGTTGGGTGCAAGTGTGTAGGTGGGGTCATGGGTAGGGGTAGGTAGTTTCCCTACAGGCACAAATTATAGAAATACATGGAGAGATGACAGGGGTACAGGCACAGGTGACCACATTGCAGGCACATGTGATGGCCCTACAGACCTAGGTAGCACAAGCACAGGCTCCCGTACAAGATGGAGATGGAGATGGAGGGAAGGTAGCTTCTTTACAAGCACATGTAGCTAGATTACAGAGCTAGTTGGCCACAAAAAAGTACAGGTTGTGGCCCTACAGGCCCAAGTACATGCACAAGTACCATAATAGGCACAAGGACAAGGTCCCATAGTACAAGAACCTGCATCAGGATAGGGTACACTTTTGGTTGGATAGAGTTCACATAGGGAAATTAGGCTGATAACACAACCACAAACCATATCCATGATGAGGTTCAGGGATGTCCTGAACAAGGCTCGCTATTATAAGGAGCATCTAGCCACTTCAGGGATTGATGTGCCTTCATATGCCAACTACCAAGCCGAGTAGGAAGCCAGTGAGTGGACTAGGTCCAAGACTCATAGTTCTGGTAGCAAAGGGGGTCATTGACCCCAGAGAAAGGGCCATGATGAGGTTACTAGCTCCTGGAGACCGGTTCAGACAAAGGGCCAAGATGAGGAGGTGGAGGTAAGGAAGGGACTAGCAGAGGGCGGGGAAATTTTTGGTGGGCACTTGACTAGGAGTGAGGAGGAGACAGTTGAGACCAGAGAGGAGGGCATCAGATTGGGTGATTGGTTACTTTAGGTGATATTGTACTATTATTGCGATTTTTGATATATATACTGGCCTACATGTCGAAGACATGAGATTATACATGAGAGTTTTGAGATAACGAGATTGTACATGAGAGTTTAGGTCATTTAGGCATGATTGAGTTTAGGTCAAACAAGTATGGGTGATTTTGGTGGAAGAGTAATTCCTAGAATGTAGGTGTCAAGGGTTTGGTCTTGTGAAGGAGGATCAATAAGTAAGAAAAGAGGTGAATGGTAAGAGGAGACAAAAATTCACCTAAATTGATAAGAACCATTATGAGTCTATCATATCAAAGATTTGGCTTATGAATGTAAGACCCTAAAGGCATTACATGATTGATTGTTCTAAGGGTGAAGAAGGTCACATGATAAAAAAATGTCACATTTTGCGGCACATACCTTGAGTAGGAAGAAGATTATAAAGGAAAGGAAGTGAGGTGAAAGAGGTTGTTTTAGTGTAACCTGGTGTGAGACAACATGCCTCTTTAGCAAGATACCCATGATCAAAATAGGCAAGTCCATGACAAAAAAAGTTAAATTTTTGTTTTTTCTTTAGTTTTATATATTGATCGATGCGGGAAGTCTTGGTGGGATGAGTAGAATATATCCTTGAGGTCTTCATGAAGCTAATATATGTGGGAAGCTTCAAAATATTTTTATTTTATTTTTGCAGGAATAGTCCTCTTTTAGTGATAAACTATGTATAGTATGGATAATTTTGTATAGATTTCCTTTGACAGAGCAGTGTATTTATAACAACAAGATAGAAAAATAGACGTCCTTTTTGAGGTCCAACCACATTTTTACTAGAAGTTTGACTCAAGGATTTGAATTTGAAAATCCCATATATTAATTTTGAATTGTTTGTGGAATTTTAGGTCATGGACAAGACTATAGAAAAGTATAGGCTTCTTTTATGAAGACAAAACCATAAGACATGGGGGTAGCTATGAAAGAGAGGTTTTAATTGATGAATGACCATGGGATTCCATATTTAAAAGGAAGAAAAGTATTCATGAGAATCATTCCCTTAGTAGATTCGTGGTACTCGTATTGAAGATAATGCTAAAAGGTGATGGGTAATCACATGATTCTTTTTTAGCCATTGATCCATAAAATAGGTAAGTGGAAGGTGAAAGTTGCTCAAGGGACAACCGTTTAATAGAGAGAAAATGATATAGGACTTTATTCAACAATAGAATAGTCGAAGATGCAAGGCATTGAGAGGGTCATGTTCACGTTTACCTTTGAGTGAAGACAACCAATAAGCACCCGATCTATAGGCATGAGTAATGATATAGGGTCCAATCCAATTAGGAGAAAACTTGCCCTGTTTAATTTTCTCTTTTTTTGTTACATGTTGATTTTCCTTCAGGATGAAGTCGCCAACCTAGAAGGTTTGTTCTTGGACACATTTATCATAGGCACATTTGATATGTTTTTGGTAGATTTGGAGGTGATCGAGAGAATTTCAACGGAATTCGTCTAATAACTCAAGTTGTGCGAAATGGTTCTAGATAAAATCATCATCATTGAGGATATATTTGAGAAATATACGAAGAGATGGAAGTTAGACTTTGAGAGGCAATAAAAATTATGTACCGTAGACCAAAGAGAAAGGTGTGGTAGATGTTAAGGTGTGGATACTAGTGCAGTGTTTCATCGTTTTCTTTACATTTTGAATGACGAAACAAATAAACGTAATGGGCTAGGAGGAATACATGTTAAATGGGTTGGTTGATGGTTGATGCACATGTTCATACTTCTTGATCCAATGCTGATTGTAAGAGATTCCTTTTGGCTAGGAAAAACTACCTATAGTAGAAAATAAGACCACAAGATAGAAGTTAAATGATATATGATAGTGGACTGCCTATTGTATGCTAGTTCCGGGAAGTGTTATACTTCCTAGATGGCTATCAATCCACTATTTAAAAAAAATCAATCTGATAGATAACTAAAGTCCTACTGTAGTTGATATGATTTAGGTATCTCATTCAAGTACAATAATTAAATCCAATCACAATAGGCTAGGTTATAGTTAGATCTAAAGGATGAGGTGTCTGTCAAGGTACCGGGGACTAGTCAGGGTCTGATTCTGGGTTGTTTAGGTAAACTAGTAATAGGTTTTTTGGCTCTGTTCTTGGGTAGGGTCTAAAACATAGATACCAAATTCGGTTGGGTATAACTGATGACGGTTAAGGGATACCAATGATCGTTATGGGTAACTGGAATTGATACAATAGGGTGGTAGTAATTCAATGAAAACCTTATTGTAGAGTTTGGGTGAGGTTATACAGGGATAAAGAAGGAGATGGCGAGGTCTGTGGGAATATTGAGAACACCCAGAGAGGTGGAAGGGTCAAGATAGGTGATTTGATAAACAGGTGGATGAGGTTTCTAGGTTTTTCAGAAAGATGGCTATGGAGGAATGTGAATGTTAATAGAAGAATGGTAACAGAAGTGATAACAACTCTATGAAAAAAATAGGAATGGAAATGATTAATGATAAAACACTAACCAATGTTGCAGGTCTAATGGTTGGGTGGTGGTGATGATCGGTTGATGGAATGGATCTTGGTGTAGTAGTGATGCTTCCTAGAATGCTACCATGAGTGCCAATGCTTCTAGATCTATCCTGGTGTTGGTTATGGATGTCTATGTGTGTGAGAAGGACTTTGGTTCCACTTGCATGTAGCTCTCTTCTCATCCTCTTGCTCTCAGAATGTGCCAACCCAAAAACAAGGTTGCTTAGGTGAATAAATGGTAACCGATGACAGTTCTGGGTTGACCGGCATCGGTTTAGGGATGACTGATGTCGGTTAAGGCGGGATTCCCTAGGTTTACTAAAATGGGAAAATGTTTCTAATTTCTAAGGCCCAGTTAGTTTTTTTTTATGGATTAGAACGGAAACTTCCCTTCTAATGGGTGGGAATGTGGTTAGAGAGATTTTAGGGATTAATTTTAGGGTTAGACCTAATCTTAGCTCATTAAAGCAAGTAAGACTTAGTTATTGTTAGTTATGGAAACATACCAAGAATAGGTCTAGGATGAGGTGGTTGGGTGAGGTGCCCAAGTGAGGTGGAGGGGTAGAAATTAAGATAATTAGATAATAAAATATTGTGAGGATATATATTAATTTAATTAAATCAATTAAATTAATAGTGGTGTGGGGTAGAAGGGGCCTTAGTTAGGTGAGTATGTTTGAGTTGGTTACTTGACGAGGGACTAAGGGAAGTGTGACCCAATTTTAGTGTCAACGGAAACTTCCCTTCTAATGGGTGGGAATGTGGTTAGAGAGATTTTAGGGATTGATTTTAGGGTTAGACCAAATCTTAGCTCATTAAGGAAAGTGAGACTTAGTTATTGTTAGTTATGGAAACATACCAAGAATAGGCCTAGGGTGAGGTGGTTGGGTGAGGTGCCTAGGTGAGGTGGAGGGGTGGAAATTAAGATAATTAGATAATAAATATTGTGAGGATATATATTAATTTAATTAAATAAATTGAATTAATAGTGGTGTGGGGTAGAAGGGGCCTTGGTTAGGTGAGTGTGTTTGAGTTGGTTACTTGACGAGGGACTAAGGGGAGTGTGACCCAATTTTGGTGTCTATATGCAGTAAGCCCATAAGGCAAAAGGAATGTGTGTATGCCAATCTTTTCCAGTATCGTCAACCATTTTCATAAGAAATTTATTTAAGGTTTTGTTGGTTGATTTAGCTTGGATTTATTTTAGGATAATAAGGTGAAGAAATACTGAGTTGAATGTCAAAGGTGTCACAGAGTTTCCTTAGGGTTTTGTGTTTGAATATTTTTTCGTTATCAATGATGAGGTAATGAGGAACACCAAAGTGATAAATGATGTGATGATTGATGAATGCACATATTTTCTCAACCTTTGTATAAATAAGAGGTACAAATTCCACCCATTTAGTGTAATCTTAGGTTGTGGAAATAATCCATTGATGGCATTGGGAAGAATGATGGTTGATCTCTTCGAAAAGATCCAAACTCCATTGAGAGAAAGGAAAAAGGTCTTGTGCAACCTGTAAGGTCTGACTAGGGGTGTGATGAAGATTAACATGTTGCTAACAATTTACAAAATGCTTGACATAGTAACAATAATCATGGTTTAGGGTTGGCCAGTAAAATCCTAGGTGACGGATGCATTTAGCGACAGCTAAGCCACTAAAGTGACCCCCAAAAATCCCATCGTTAACTTCTTTGATCGTGTAAGGAAATTTAGAATGCGTAAGGTATCGTAAGAGCATAGCATCGAATTTGCATTTATAGAGAAGACCACTCATTATGACATAGCGAGAGACATTTATGAGAAAGGATAATTATCCATTGCGAGTAAGACCTAGAGGAAGAATTGAAAGGGAAAGATAGTCAACAAACTACTTATACCAAAGGTCACTTGGGTTAGTTTCTATGTTTCCTTCAAGGTTGATCTCTCGAATTAGATACAAAAGTGATTGTGCCCTTTAAACTGTGAAAAATATTTTTGAGTCAGAAGATGAGGCGAGGATTCGATAAGCAAGATAGGCCATGGTATTTAAAAATTTATTAGTAGAACATCGGGTGGTTTGAAGTTCATAATGGTCAAAGGTCATCAAAAGTATGTCAACATGATGCTTATAATTTTCCAATATCTCATTATGACACTGGTATATAGCACTAACTATGTTCACAACTAGTTGAGAGACGTCAAAGATAGTAATTGATTTAACGTCTAACATTCTGTCAGTTTGAATACCTAACACAAGTGCTTCATATTCAATGATATTGTTATCACAATAAAAGTCTAGTTTGAAAGATAATGACATATGATCACCATTAAGAGGAATGAGGATAACTTTGGCACCACCCCCATGCTGAAATTTGGAACCATTCAAGAATAAGGTCATATGGTAAGTGGTATCATCTAGGGAGAGGGTAGTGATGGATTCATCAAGGAAATCGAAGTTAGAGGATTGATTTCTGGAGAGAGGTGCTTCTGCAATTTGGTCAACAATTGTTTGTCCTTGACAAATTTTTGGTGGATTAATCCAAGATCTAGGTCTACAAGAAGCATGTGCCAACATGCAACATGTTTATGTTGGTAGTGCTTAGCGTACATGTAATGTAAGGGGTCAGTATCGGTGACAATAAAGGTTTTTTTGTTGACTAGGTAATGACGAAGTTTAGTGGTGACAAAAAACTAAATCTAAGCAGAGTATTTTGGTGAGAGTATATCTAATTTTGTAGTCTAAAAGCACATGACTTATATAATAAACTGTTATATCCCTTTGTTTCTCGTCACGATGAGTGAGCATGACACTCAGGGAATGATTAGTAGCAAAAATATAAAGGTAAAATGGTTGGTCATCCTTAGGGCCAATGAGCATAATTAGTTGGAGGAGGTATTTTTTTAAGGCATCGAAGGCTTTTTGGAATTCATCATATAATTCTAAGGAGACATCCTTTTCAAGAAGATGATGTGATGGATGGCAGCAGTCATAAAGATGATAAATAAAGTGACGAGTAGATTGTAAGCTTCCTTACAAAGGTTAGTAGGTGGAGGAATTTCAAGAATATCCTTGATTTTAGTGGGATCAACTTCAATGCCACATAAAGAAATGATAAAATAGAGGATCGTTCTGGAGAGAATAGTGAATACACACTTCTTACGTTAAAGGAAAACATAGTATTTAATGAGATGGTCAAATACCTCTTTAAGGACAACAAGGTTAATTTCCCGATGTTTAGATTTGGCACGAAGATCATCAATGTAATCTTCCAATATGCTATGCATGATTTCATAAAAAATATAATTCGTAACAAGATGATATGTAGAACCAACATTTTTAAGGCTAAATGACATGACACGGTAACAGAATGTGTCCGAAGGAGTGATGAAGGAGGTTTTGTGTTGATTTTTTGTGGCGAGTAATATTTGATTATAACCCAAGAAACCATCCATGAGTGATAACATCTCATGGTCAACGGTGAGATCAACTTTTTGGTCAATACTAGGTAGAAAAACTTCATCTTCGGGGCAAGTTAAGTTAAGATCATGGAAATCCATGTAAATGCGGAGTCCCCCTGTCGCTTTTGTGACAAGAACAATGTTAGAGATACATTGGGGATAATCAATGGGTAGGATGAAGGAAACTAAAATAAGGCGTTGGATTTCTTCTTTGACAAGAAGGAAAATTCGAGGATGTATTTTTCGGAGCTTTTATTTCACGGGTTTGGCATCAGGAATAGTTACGATATTGTGGACCAAAATGTTTGGGTCAATATCGGGCATATCTGTATAGGACCAAGAAAAAGTGTTTCTATGATCCTGGAGGAAAGAAGTAAAAGCTTCTTATTTAACAACATCTAAAGATTGGCCTATTTTTATAATGTGTCGGAGATCATGAGTGTGAATGTTTATTTCGATGGTCAATTCATTTAACATGGTTCATGTCTTAGAAGGTAATAACCAGTTAATATAACAATCGTCTGCACCAAGATAGGTGATAATAGACTTGTCATCCTTACGTTGAACAACATTAATAGAAGGTGTATCATAATCGATCATGTTAGGATATAGGAAGGGAATAGAAGAGGGAGCCTCATCATCTCACTGATAAGTCAAAGGTCTTAGGGAAATGGTGTTTACAAATTTTTTTAAGAGGAATGGATTTTGGATCCATAGACTCTGTAGGTGAAGGTGGTGAAATTGGTGAATGGGGTGGGGAATTTTTATCATCCTCAATGAGTTCGACTCGGTCCTTCTTGGGAGATGGCTCAAAAAATCCAATACCATTGTGGTCTTTATGCTTATGAGTGGTATAAGGAATGACAGTATGGAAGCCTTGTTCATAGAAATCAATGCCAAAGCCTTTCCAAGAACAGTGATGGAGGAAGGTGTGGGCGAAGTGATGGTTGGATAAAAATGGTCGAGTTTAGGAAGGTAGCTCAGGCATGTAGGTACTAGCGTCAATTCCCCCATATGTTAAGTTGGTGCGAAGTGGGGAGTAACATAGGGGAAAACATCTCCTATGCGGTGATTATAATAGGGATGTTGGTGAAGGTTACAATAGTCTTGAGGAGTAAGGAATGTCTCAATTTTATAAAGGAGGTAATCCCCTAGAGTGAGGTGTTGAAAAACACCTTTTAAGGGATAAGTAGTGGTTGTGTGGGTAACGGGAATGGATGAATCATTGTTTAGTATGGAAGAAGAAGCATTATTTGTTTGAGAAGTAGATGGGTTGGCTGATGGGTCAGGTACAGAAGCTATGACAATAGTGGGAATAGAGGAGTTAGTTGAAGAAGAGGTAGCGACAACATTGGCGGATGAGGAAATGGCTGAAGAATAATTATTAGTAGTGGAAAATTCCTTTATTGGTATAAGGACATCATTGGGTTGATACAACATATTATAGGTCTTGAATGGTAAAGAATCGGATGGAATGGTATAGTTATGCTCTTCATGTTTGAATTTTAAATAATGGTGTAAGGTTGAAGGAACAAAACCCATGGTGTGAAGCTTGGGTCAGCCACGTACCATGTTGTACTGGAATTCCCCCTCTAAGACATAAAAGAATTCATGAATGGTACGGGGGCCTACACGAATGTGGAGAATGATGGTGCGAATGGTGGAAGTCATGGCATTGTTGAATGAATGCAACATAACTAGGTTATTATGTATGTAATTTGTATGGATATAGATTTGGTTGTACGCGTGGGAAGAAATGATGTTGATACTATCACCTCCATCAATCATAATACGTTGAACGCATATATTATCAATGTAGATGGAGATAAATAACGCGGGATCGAGATCATCTTATCGGAGAGGTAAAATACCTTAATCATAGAAACTGAGAGCGGATACTTGATGAGTTGTACCGGGAGCAGAGGAAGGGGTGACATTGTGAGAGAGGCCACATGGTGAGGAGTGTTAATGGATGCAATAGGAGTAGGTTCATTATGTAGAACCTCCATAGATTGCAGAACCTGAATGAAGGCTTGTCGATGAGACTCAAAGGTTTGGACAAGGTCATACAAAGACATTTTGAGAAGAGACTGGGGTGATTTTTGAAGCATTCTATGATGAGAAACCCCATCAGAAATAGGTTAAATGTGTGTCCAAATATGGTGGTTTTAGGAAAAAGTGTGGTGGATTAGCTAGTTGTTTTCTCCTTTCGTTTATCCTTATGGGATTGAGTGGAAATGTGAACCATATTAATCATTGGAAAAGGAGAAAGTGAGTCTTGATAGGTGTATTGAAAGAATGAGAAAAAATATGGTGAGGGCGTATACTTGTTTTGTGAAAAAAATGCAACACATTGGCAATTTGGAAGAGGTTTGGTTAGCTATCTTATGCAGATCATGTTCATCTCAAATGTTGGATGAGGATAAAAGGGGTGTGGAGGGGGATCTGATGGTCACTTAATCAGTACGGAATGAGGAGTTGTGGTGATAGGTGCAGGTGGAAGAGGGTCCTCATCTATCGTCAAAGTTTTCTTCAAGAGGACATAGTTGGAGAAAATCATCTTTAGAGACTTATAGTTTTCCACATCATGCTCTGGCACACGATGGTAAGAGAATTTTTCTATATTGTTAAACACTTATGGTTTAGGTTTGAGTTGATTGTAAGGTCTAAGTTGTGACCATGTGATGATAGAGGTTTCAAAAAGGTTAGCTAAGATGTTGGCATAAGACCTTGACAATGGATCACAATCTGAAGTAAGTGTAGGTCTAGATGGATGTTTGGGTGAATTTGGTGGGAGAGGTGCCACAAGAGGTGGAATCAAAGGTTGAGTAAGTTTGAACACCTATTTGGTAGATAATATGATTTTAGGTTTCAATTTCACCTTCTTTGGTAAAGATGTAGTAGGTGAACTAGTTATTGAAGGTGGTGTAGTTCTAACTACCTCTATTAAGGGTAATGGGTTTTTTGACTTTGGCTACACCTTCTTGGGTAAAGGTGAAGAAGAAATGTGTGATGTAGAAGTGAAGGTAGATGGCGAAAGCAGTCGGATTAGCCAAGGTGATAATAGAGTTGCAGTGAAGGTTGTAGTAAGAGGCAATGTGGAAGGTACTGGTTGAAGAGAAGGGAATGACATGGGTAATGATGAGGATACTGGAAATAATGTAGGTATAGGAGGTAAAAAGGATTTAGGTATGGGTGCAATAAAGGATCATGATGAGGTATGCTATTTTTATTTTAGCTTACTCTAGGTAGGAGGTTGTTTTGCCAAGGTTGATGGGTGGTGACCTAGGATACATGGAAGTTGTGAAGGTGACAGAGGGGTAGTGGGTGAAACTGGTGTATGCGGTCTAAGAGGTAGGGTCTTTGTCTTAGGTGAAGGAATATTCCTTTCAATATCTTCTGAAGATGTGGCTAAATCTAGTTTGATAGGAGGATGGACTAGGCTTGATGTTGGCATGGCTCCCACTGTGGCAATGGGTCTGGACACAGAAGAAGATATAGGTGCAGGTAAGGATTTAGGCATAGGAAAAATTTCATTTGATAGTAAAGGTTTAGTTGTGGGTGAGGGTGATGAAGAAGAGCTCAGTACAACTTTCATGGTCATGGTTGGTTTGGTTTTTTGAAACACCATTGGATAGAGCGTGGAAGTATCAGTAGACAACATTTTCATTTTAGTTGAGACACGTAGTCGAAGGCATCCCCCAAGCATGGAATTGTCAACATAATTCAAGCAGTCGGGAAAACATGAAAATGACACAACTATATTGGGGATGATGTTGATTTCATAGTAATCCTTGTAAAGAATCTCTATGAGACAGGGAAATGGTTGGCTTCAGACTCTGTGGGTAAAAGAGCCGAGAGAAAATCAAAAGGATCCTTAAAATCCAATGGATAATTGTCACCGATAGGAAGGGATGATGCTAATGGATCCCATGTGGGTAGGGGAGATGACAAATTGGATGAGGTAGGTTCATATTTTGGTTAAGAAAAAGGTAAGCATGAATCTCTTGTGGGTAGAAAAGTAAGTATGGTACGTTGTTCGTCAGGTTGAGAGGTGAGTGGGTAAACTACATCGGAAGATATGTCTGAATCCTCCATGGGTGAAGGAGGACATAAGGGATACTCCTCTATGGGTAAAGGAACAAGTGAAACAAGTCACTTTGTGGATGAAGGATCTCGTGCTGAAATCTCCTCGATAGATGGAGTAGCAGGAAATTCGGGAAGAGCTGGTATGATGTCGAAAAAAACATGAACATAATGAACGTTACTATCATTGGTTGATGTTTTACTGGTTTGGTAAGATGACAGGGTGTGATTTGGGAAAAAATTCTTAAAGATGTGAAGGTTATGATTACTTAGTGCATTAGGATTATTCAAGACGATATCTCCATTATCTAAAATTTCTTGGATGATATTTTTGAAAGTTATACAATTACCACCGTTATGACCTTTAACATGATGATAGTTGTAGTAATAATTTTATTTGTACCATGTAGAAATAGGACGAGAGGGGTCAACTCAAATATGTGGTTTGACGGGTGGAAGAGTGACTATTCCTGCTTTTAGAATTTTTTATAAAACTGAAGAGTAGGGTTCTCCTAGGGGAGTATATTTTCATTGCTCCAGCTTGAACTGAAAAGCTTAAACAAGAGAAATATTGGAAGAAGGCTTTGATTGGTTGGATGGGTGAGATGGGTTGGATTTCAAAACTACTATGTTGGCAGATCCTTTTGCTTTAGAGTAATTATTTTATGGTTTAGAAGAAGAAGAGATATTGTTTGATTTAAACACAACATTCTTGTTACGTAATTGTATCTTCTTCTCTTCATTGACACGAATTTCAAGTTTTTGCGCCATGGTGAATGCCTCATCAAATGTACAGAATCTTTTAACTTGGAGATTTGGCAAGGTATGTCGAGTAGAAGCCCTAGCGAACAACTCTATTAACTCAATTTGAGTTAGTATGAATGTGAGCTAGTTGATCAGGCTTCACTAATGAGCGACAAAGTCTGTGATAGATTCATTTTCATACTAGCGTGTCACTTACAAGTTGGTCATGGTGACCTTCTTGACATTATTGATAGAAAAGTGTTCTAGGAAAGCTTGAGCTACTTGGATGAATGAGAAAATTGAGTTCCTAGGACGAGAAATATACCAATCTAAAGAAGGTCCTATCAAGGACACTGGGAATGTTCAGAAGAGAAAAGTGTCATCATGAGTGATTAGATAACACCCATGTTTAAAAGACCAAAAGTGTTGTTGCAGGTATTTTTTTCTATTAAATCGGTTGAATTTAGGCATTTATCAATACATAGGGTATGTAAGAATTAGAATGGATGGGTGAATGAGCTCATTAAAAATCTTGTCATATGTAAGAGACTTACGTGAGATGGAGAAAAATTATTCCAATGTCTACATCTTGTACATCATCATTTTGATAAGATCATTAGTAGGTTGTGATGACTGTGTAACCCTTGCAGTATAAGACAGTAGACGAGGAGGGTATGACGTGGGAGGCATCACAGTATGTACTAATGCTAAGTACGAAAAATTGTGAGGGAGGAATGTAGGTCAGAATAGATGTAGATGGAAAGTGTCTTGAATAAGTGATAGATGAAATAGGGCGATGTTGGTGATAAGTGTAGGTAGGTGGAGTGGACGTAATGACTCTCATAGCAATCAGAGGAAGAGACTGCGGGATGGAGAGGAAAATATTTTGGAAGGTAGTATGGGCTGCCAACACCATGGGTGGTTGAGATGCAATGGGTGCAGCAGATATCGATGATGTGGGGTCAAGCTAGGACACCACAGGTGGTAAGGTCAAAAATCTCAAGGCATACCTAGTATTAGTTAATGCAGAAGTTGGTTAGAGGGTACGAGGAATGGACATACACATGTCATATACAAATTTACCTAATTAATTACAGGTATATGAATGAGCAAGGTAGTACTGTAAAGCAAGAGGGTTGTGATCAGCGATACTTGTGAACTCATTGTCACTAGTGGGTATGGCAAGATACTTATTAGGGTCCATGGGGGATGAGATTGAAGGGGGTGATGGGATAGGAGGGAGTGGTTGGTGACTAGCGTTAAACATGAGAGAGTTAGCTTATTTATGATTCAAAACCTTGTGACTGATGATAAACCATGTATTCTAAGCTTCACTTATGATGGAAAAACACATAGTTAATGGGAAGAATCTGCCTAAAATATGTGATTATATCACTATTTTGATTGGAAAATAAAAACAAAGAGACTAATGTCGATTGGGGTAACTGATGCCAGTATAAGGGTAACCACCGTTGGCCAGCTCAGACCGATGTCGACTAGTGTGAAGAATAAGAGATTCAAATATTTGGCAATGACAGGTGAAAATGGGTCAACCTGGATCCTAAAAATGATATCAGAGATTTAGGAGTGGGGAAAAAATGGTAGAACAAACCAGGAAAAAGAACAAGAAGGTGAAGAATACTATAATGGAAAAAATAACCAAAAAGTATATAAACCGATGTCTGTCAGTTAACCAATGCCAATCATTGGACTAATATCTGTTGCTATGAAAACTAGGAAGAGAAGAAATATGGAGTTTTGGTGATTTAGATCAAATAAAAGGTACAACCCAAAGACTGAGTATGGCTATGAAGATTCCTAAAAAACCCATAATAAAAATGAAATACACCTGTCATGATGTGGGGTATACAGGGATAAGAACTAATGAAGAAACACCACTCATACATCAAAACACAAATAGACAAAAAGCTAACAAACACGAAATTGTTCACTGTAGTTTTTATGTTGTGGCTTATTCCATTTAGGAATGGTTGCAAGCAGAAAAGGATTTTTCGTTAACAAGGGTGCCCTCAAAACACCAACAACTATGGGTAGTTTCAGGTAAGTTTTGCCATGGTAGATCCTTCTCTGAGATGATGACTAGATAGAGAAACCAACTAGAGCCCACTGTCAATCTTCTGATCATGTGATCGTTAACAAATTATTCTGGGAAATATGTTGTTTAAGAATTGTGTGATTTGTTTCTAGTGATTTTTCATAGAGAATGTGCAAAATGTGAGCTATGGTTCAATTTTTCAACCATCGGCTGGGAATAACTTCTAGCATATAGGTTTCCCATAATTTTAGATTAGCTATAATGCAACAAACTCAATAATGCAAGTGCACAAGTTTTAAAACCCAAATCCACAAATTATATTCGATGAGAAAAAATTATGAAGAGGTCAAGGTTATGAATTTCACTAAATGCAATACAAGAAAAGAAAGAATAATTGTTTTTGATCCCAAAAAATAAGTGTCATTGAGATAATTAGAAGAAAATAATATTTCTAGAGAAGAAGCTTAATGTGAACTCATTTCGAATGAAAATAGACACACAATATTTTCCATACAAATGAACAATGCAAAGAACCCCTGATGGTTCCCACTAGGTGTGCCAAGATATTTCATCTAATTTTTTTCTGTTTGGTTAAAATTGAATAGGAAATCTGTTAGGAGGAATACCTGTGAGATGTAGGTCAAAGGTTTAATGTGCACGTTACTAAGTTTTTGATCCAAGTTGATCGTGAAGAGCTTCCCTTGGGCTAAGAGGAATGACATATATAAGAAACACAACAAGACTACCAAATAGTATTAATAATATAGCTTATTGGACTACCTAGCAAGTGCTAGATCTAGGAAGTGAGGTGATTCCTACAAGGTTGTCAATCCACTTTCAAATATAATTTAATGCAGATATCATGAATTAAGGAAATCCTACTATAGTTCTATGAGATAGGTATATCATGCAAATACAATAAGCAAATATAATCTAACAGAAAAGTTTATGATTAAATATGGAGGTTCGGTAGGTTATTCTGGGTTTTTATAGGTCTGAAAAGGGTTTGGGGTTAATTGGGTGAGGTTTTGGTTAGTCTTTGTTAATCAAGAGGCTCGCTGGTCAAAAGGAACAAAATGATAAAGAGATCGATATCGGTTAGGTAACCGAAGTGGGTATAGAGTTGAAATCGATGGTAGTTAAGTAATCAGTGTTGATAGGGGAAATTGACAATAATTTAATAAAAACAGTATTGGGGCTTCTCTTTAACTGCACAAAGAGTAATAAGGGCATGCTTGGGTTCCTGATATTACTGAGAAGACCCAAGGATACAGAGGGGGAAGTTACGGAAGTAAAAAAAGTCTATAAGCGGTTGGATTGGTAGATTGGTGAGGAGGTGGAGATAAAGGAATATAGGAAAACATAAAGTATAATGAAAAAGTTAAGGAATCTATAATTTAAGAAAGCACACTGTGATTGAAATCACATATACTTACTTGCATTTACAAATCTACTAGGTGAAGGTGGAGGGTAGGTTATTCGTGAATATATTATGGAGTCAATACCATGGTAGTACTCCCGTAATGTTACCATGAGTATTATAATGCTATTGAAGGAGAACCGTGTGCTTGCTTGGGCATGTGGATGAGTATTTTGTGTTGTGTTGATGCTAAGAGGCTTTGGATTCACGCTTGAATGAAATAGTTCTCCCAAAACTTAAAATTACCAACCTAGGTAAAGGGCTACAAAGTTGTATATAAATTAACTGATTACGGTTTGGTGACTGGCACTCATCGATGGATAACCGATGTCTGTTACGGTGGGTAAGTCTAGGTTTACAAAAGTTAGGATGATCTTTACTATTTTTTGCATGATTTTGATTTCCAATCCGGGTCTCAAGTTAGGGTTCTTACTTAGATAAGTGGGAGTGTTGTTGGAGTAGGAATATGAATTGAATATTAGGGTTAGACTAAGTCCCAATTGGTTGGGATAAGTACGGACATAGTCTTAATTAATTAATAGGCTAGGAATAAGTCCATGGTGAGGTGTCTAGGTGATGTGTAAATTAACTTAATTAGAGTAATTAAATTAATTAATAATGTGAGGATGAACATTAATTAAATTGTAAGTAATTAAATTAATAATAATGTGAGGTAAGGGGTCATGGGTAGGTGAATATGTTACATTAATTAATGAAAGGGGACCAAGGGGAGTGTGACCAAAATTTGGTGTCTACACATGATTCTTGGGATCATTGTAAGTTGTGAGAGAGTTATAGGGGTTCTAAATGGTCATATGAGGCATTTGAAGTTAGTAGTGGAGTTAGGAATTTTGAATTGTTCCTCTTTTAACCATAATTTCGTTAAGTTTGGACATTTTACAATCTAGATTAAATACTGAAATCAGCAATATTGGTTTTTCTTATACGAAATATTGGAATTTGATTTGGTTATTATTTTAATCCAAAAAGTGTTTTTTTTTAAATTTTATTTGGCCTTTATTGAAATCTAAAAAGGGATTTTTTGGAATTATATATCATGTATGAGGATTTTGATTTTAGGATTTTATAATTTTACAGTAAGATTAAGAAATACTTATTGGAATAATTAATACATTTATAACACTACAATACATAGCAAAGACTTATATTGTCCATTCTCATTAAAACAAATATTTTTTTATCTTGTATTGAATGGGCATATGTCCATTCTAGGGAAATTTTTAGTGGCAAATTTTCGTAAACTCATGAAAATCGAGGATTAAAGAATTTTGAATTGCTGAATATTATGTGGTTCGCAGCTGACATATTCACCAAACAAATTGACTGACATGTCCCTTACACTATTCATTTCACCTAGATTTTACACATATATAAGAACTTATGAATGTATTTCGCCATAATTTTGAATCATATCGTACACATATTCACTGAAGTAAACATAAGAAAATTCAAAATCTATAGCCACCAACACAGAAATCTGAGTGATCTAACTACAAGCCATCCAACTTTAAGCCATCCAAACCTAAACCATCTAATCCTAACCCTTCTAACTCTGAAATCTGAGTCATCCAACCTCTTAGCCGTCCAACTCTAATCTGCACAACACTGATCCGTCCAACACTGATCCGTCCAACACTAATCTTTCCAAATTTGATCCGTATAAATCTGGTTCGTCTAACACTAATGCATCCAACCTTGAGCTGTCTAACTCTTATCCATCAAAATTTAATCTATCCAACTCCGATCCATCCAACTTTGATCTATCCAAAATCTAGCCATCCAACACCTAGTTCACCAACCCTTTGCCATCCAATGGTTAGCCGCTAGCCATCCAACTATTATCTGTCTATCCCTAAGCCATCCAAACATGAGCCATCCAACCCCTTAGTCCTCCAACCCTGAACCATCTTACCCATAAGGCTTAAGTCATCCAATAACTTAGGTGTCCAACCCCTCTGTCATAATTTGTCAAACTACTCATTTACTCATTCGTCCAAACCTTGACAGCCCAACCTTTTTCCCTCCAACCAATACCATTTAACCTTAAACCAGCCATTCCCAAATCCTTCAAACATAAAATCCAACCCTAAGGGCCTAACAAGTAAGTAGTCATGGATACTAGAAATCAGGGCAAGAAGATTACAAATTGATCCAGTTCAAATACATTGCTTAGATATTTTGGAAAATCATAAAAAATGAAGTCAGTTTCTACATCAGCTGAAAATATTGGTATGTGGCACGTGTTATTTACTGGTTATTTAATATTACAGAATTTAATAATTATGTTTATCATATTATTCTTGGAACTCTTTGTACTTTATAAAAATGTAACTATAGATAAAATTAATACTAAATAAGGAACAATTTTATAGAATTATATGAAGATGTTTCAGAAATACCTTCACAAAATAATCAATTTAAAGATATGGATGATCCATTATATGTTGTGGAGAACATTCCATCCCTTGATGAGTTACAAGTATAAGAAAATTAATCGAATTCTCAAAATACACTAGTAGAGGAAGCTTTTACTCCAAGTTCTATTTCTAGGAAAAGGAGACATGTGAATAAAAATATTCTTGTTGACATCTCAGATGTAGAAGTTAAATCACAAGAAAAAAAAGAAAATATGTTAGAAGAAAGAGGGAAAATTGGACAATTAGAAGAAAATTCTAGTTCGAATGGGTTACAAAATATTCTTTTATTGAACCTATGTACACTGAAAAATTTCAATATTGTTCTAACACAAAGTTGATGCAAAATATGTGGTTGGAAACACGGGAAGTAGCACGTGATGCAGATCAAACTGGACACAATTGAAAAGAACTGTGGGAAAATATATATTTCCTAAAAGCTAAATGATGACAACATAGTCAGAACACATAAATGGAAAGATGCAAAATATTGTCTACATGTCAAATACGTAGAAGAGTATGAAAAGGAACAAAAACATATAAAATATATAAATGAAAAAGGCGGGACCATAGTAGCCAGATTGAGAAAATATATGGAGACAAAAATGTAAGAAAAAGGTATTCAGTTTGCTACTGTAATTCATATAATGAAAAGGGGAAGACCGATGTCATATTTCAAAGAAAATAAAATGATGGATCAAGTTATTGGTCTACAGAGCGTTCCTAAATCTCATTAGTTAGATACCAGTGGCTGGGAGATTGCAAAATGTCTATCTATGGTAGAAAAGGAGGATCTGAAACTATTTCTTCAAAAGGAAAAGTATATTTCCCTTTCATTAGATGAGGTTAGTGCAGTCGATAATACTTCATGGGTATGTATTCATGTTTACACATTTTCTAATGAAATAAGGACTCCACACCTCTTAGCAATTCATAAAATGACTGAGAATTGTAATTCTGAATATATATATTGGTGGATTCAAATCTGTAGCATATCACCAGAATGTATGAATTTTCCATTACAACAAAATTAGTTTGTGTCAAAACTGATGGTGCATATGTAATGCAAAGAGCCAGAAATGGTCTATGTGTTAGACCTCAATTAACTATTGCTCCATATATGGTGTTTTTCAACTGCATGGCTCACAGAATGAATATCGCCTGCAAAATTGTGAGCACATTTGAAAATGTAGCTAAACTAGAGGAATTGATACGGGTAAGTGCACCAAGTTGGGGGACAATTAAGTGGACATCAAATCCTGAATTTTACATTAAAAACAACAAAACATCAAATTTAGTCTTCCGCGGACTTGAACCATGCCGAAAAGTAAAAAAATATGTCATAAAAATGGTACCATTGCATAGGGGAGACTATTAGCTTTGTAAATACTGATTTTAAAGTGAATAAAATAGGATAAATATCATTCTATAATTTTTTACTAATAGTAGGTCTTTAAGACACTTTTTCCTGTGAATGTTTATGTCTACATTTAAGACTGCAAATTTTGATTCACTTATCAGAATGTGATGAAAATTATACCATCCCAACCGTGGTGAAATTATATATATGTTCAAAAAAAAAATAATTTGATTTCAATATTTTTTGATGAAATTATAGTGGGCAAACAGAAAAAGCTGTGTTTTCTTTATGTTGTCATACCACTTTCACGGAAACAATTATAAAAAATAAAATATTGCTCAAAAAAATACAAAATAAAATTCATCCCAAGATAGATAGTGGCATCTAACTTCTCACCAAAGGAGAAAAATATATATAAATTTTTGGTCATCCAAATCGTGGGCAAACGGACTATAATCTTATAGGCGTTTTTAAAAAAAAAACCAAGTCATTGAATTTTGAGTGTTTAATATAGTTTATCTTCTCCATTTTTAAAAAAAATTAGTATTTTAGAAACTAGATTCTGAATGCTAAAATTTATATTAATATAAGTTTTTCTAATTTTGAGTGTATGTATTGCTAATAATCCCTACAAGTTGATATTATGTTGTTATTTGCAATATGACGTCCACTTATGACCCCTTTTTTGTCCCCCAACTTGCTGCACTTACCCATACGTGATAGAAATGTCTATTATTCTAGCAGTCCGAACAAATTTTTAGAATTTCAAAAAAATTCTATTGGACTATTACAGAGGGAAAAAACTTTTGAAAGATGTAGATACTAGATGGATATCTATATATGAAACTGCGTGTAGAATATTTGATTAATATCATTCGCTGACATGATTTATGTTGAAGTACCACAGGGATGTAGATAAAGCTAAAGATCTATTGTGTCATCTAACTTAGATAGAAACTTTACTCAAACTCTATGGTATTTTGTCCATGTTGTGGGAGCTTTATATTTTAATGAAGCATGCACAAGATCTTTCTTTCAACAATATAGACTTCATAATACTAAGAAGATGTGTTTTCTGGAGTTTCTGAAGTTTATATATTTCTGATAGGAGTTTTTAGGGTCTTGCTTTTGAAAACTCGAATGCATTGACAAATTTGAAAAATTCCAAGTGCTTCTTAAAATACAATATACATGATCATCAATGTATAACAATACATGGAAGAGAGATTCGACTTCATACATTCCAAAAAAGAGTTGATATGGCTAACTCAGAAATAGAAGAAGTACGAGTGACACAAAATTTATATGATGCAGTATTAATGGAAACTAGGAATATGTTGAGAAAGATCTCTGAATCGTTAGCTAAAGAGATCCGGGAAACAGTCAAAAATGATAATATACTTGAAGAAATGGGAGTTTTAAATCCATAGTTTTGGAATTTGTAAGCTGGCAAACCATACACATCTATCATTTCTTTATTTATCAAAAACATGGGTGATCTAACTGATCATTTGTCTAAGACTGAAGAGATAAATGGAGATTTTTTAGAAGGTATTTTGAAAATAAAAATACTTAGTTCACAGTCAATGGATTTTTCTAATACTATAATACAAAAAGTTTAACTTCTATAAAACCCATAGGATTACAGTGCCATGAAAATAATTTGGAAGGATATTTATTCCAGTAGTATTCTAAGTGAAGATTTGAGCAAGTATACTAAGCTGTATGAGCTCTGCCAAACAATGATTCTGGGTTCAGTGGAAGATGAGAGGGTTTTTAGTGCATTATCATTTTAAATTCCAAAGTTGTAAACATATTGGATAGGAATCTATAAATTTTCCGCAAATTGTATGTTTCACGTTGCTCAGTGGAGACTTTTCCTTATTATATAGTACTAGCATTGTGGAATTCACTAGTAGAAAGAAGAGGAGTTAGTAATATTCTGCTTGACCCAGGGGATTGAAACACATCAACAGATCATGCTACAGTTGATTTCCAAGACACAAATGAAAAATTTACTCAAGGATTGTTCTGATTCACATAGATTGCAAATTTTCTATTTGAACAATGTCATAATATGTTTCAATTATCCCATTTGTTCTTTATATTTTGTTTTGAAATTCACACTGAAATGAGTACACATTTGTCTTTTACATTTGTTAATTGATTTATTTTACATCCGTAACAAATCAAAAACGTAAATATTTAAAAGAAACAAAATCAATTAAATTTAAGTAACTTTCAATAGATACAATATTATATTTGTCTTTATTTGATCCTTTTCCATTGGAACAATCTCATTATATATTTCAATTATCTCATTTGTTTTTTCTATTTGGTTATCAAATTCAGAATTAAATAAGGAGACATTTGTCTTTTATATCTGTTAATTGATTTATTTTACATCTGCAACAAATGAGAAACGTAAATATTTTAAAGAAACAAAATCAAGTAAATTTAAGAAACATTTACATAAAAAATAAAAAAGAAACATAGTTTGTATTAACAACATATAGTAACTTTGTACAATTCTAATTTCCAAAGTACTTTTGATATCAATCTCTCATGTGGTGGACTACTTTATGAAGAAAAGTACAAACTCATAAAGAATTGTCAGCCAATACAATTCCAAAAATGGGGTTGTCATAACATAACAAATCTTCTTGACAAGTTATTTCATATAAGGACACATTACGAGGTCATCCTCTTTTCTACCTACGATTCAAAATCATAGTTTTCCTTACGTCTGATACACATGATAAACACTTAAAAAGGGTTGGCCACTATATTTTAATTCCTACGCCAGTGTTGGAAATGTGACAACACACCGATCACATGGTGCACTTTACTAACATATCTTATTTTATGTAGTAGGTGAGGCTTGTTCTTTTCTTCTGTTAGAGGTGGAGGATTCTGCTGCATCTATGAAGAGCTATCTGTTATAACTCCTGATGCCTGCAGATCTTGTGCTGCAATATTGACATTCTCTATAATATTCAGCTCCTCCCTTACTACATCTCCTGTATACAAAAGTGTTGCATCTGCGTATGTCTTTTCCTTCAGTAAGACTTCTGGATCCATTTTATTCTCCTTTATTATCCTTCTCAATGTACTATTTTGTTTATTTATAACAATCAATTTTTCCTTCAACTGTGTAAATGAATTTATGATTTTGGGTACATTCTTCAAATGTGCTTCAAATACAACTGCTTCTTTCTTTAAATTATTTATATTTTGCCTATAAAATAGAAATATTAAATTTTTAGTCTATTAGATAAAATGAAAAAATATATTGTAGTGCTTATAAGATAAGGATTTTTCATGTAAAACTAAAAGTCCACTCAAAACATACTTTTCTTTTACAACATTTACATTTATTTTAGTAAGCCTATGCTTCAGAATTGAGATTCTCTAACCTGTTCAACATTATATCTATAATTTCATCATTGTAGTCATTACTATATGAAATAGTGACTGATTGTGATTTGTTTAGCAAAACATCCTGCCATGCAGGTTGGCTCCCTATGGCAGTGAACAATTAATTCCTTTGAGTATGATTATGGTATCATGTATTTATTTCTTTCATCAAAAAAATTTCTCTCTTCTCCCAAGACCGCACCAAATCCAGATTAGACATTACAACCTCTTGAATTATTTCACCCATACTATCTGACATCATATTTTCTAAAATAAAATGTTTCTTTTCATCATCATTTTGTGGAGCATTTCTTGGAGGAGGAGGAGATTCACTTTCCTGTATTACATGCAAATTTTACTGTGGTTGAGGCAGAGTAAGACCAATAATTTAATCATTGATTGCAGTTTGAATTTTATCTTGCAGAAATTTGTAGTACGCTTCAAAATAAAAACTAAGAATATAATTGAAACAAGAGAATACAGTCCTATATTGATTGGCTTTGCGAGCATGGGACATATCTATTTTTATTTTGTTGGACAAATAACTACACTAATTGAATTGTTTCCCTACTAGTGTCTGCAATAAATATTGAACTTACCAATAAAAAATGTTTGCAGATCTTCCTTGTAATACAATCCTTTTCTGAAAAAGTGATGCAACTGCAATAAATTTTTTGTTTTTAATACCTTGTAGAAGAAGGCCTCTTGACGAACGATTAAGAGGAGATGCAATAGCATAGAAGAAACATTGAAGCCTTGGGTGGTCTAGTAATGTTAAGAACAAAAGAATTTGAAAAAAATTAAGTTATCATCAAGCTATCCATTGTAATGAGACTCTATTTTTTTTTGTCTTCATCTTTAAGAACAACCTTTGTAGTAACCGTGGCTTATTTTCGAGTGGTAAACCTGTTAACCGATGTATGTCCTCAGGTTTAATTGAGAAATAAATTTGATGACGTATCAGATGCATGAGGAGAATAGAAAATTTACCATCACTCTCGTTGTAAGAGGTGATAAGGTAATCAAGGACTAAAGTATCAGTATCGAAACGGGGCATGTTTACAAGCCCGGTAAATTCTGAGTTTTTGACCCAATCCTTTTGTGTGTATTTTTCTCTTAGTAGAGATAAAATCTGTGGGAACATGAGGA
The DNA here is from genome assembly GCA_019776745.2 of Taxus chinensis. Lineage (NCBI taxonomy): Eukaryota > Viridiplantae > Streptophyta > Pinopsida > Cupressales > Taxaceae > Taxus > Taxus chinensis. Next base: position 765,262,286 of record CM034147.1, read on the forward strand.
TTTTAAATTGAAATTTGGGTGTGTAGGAATAAACGTGGTGTTAGCCATTGCTGATATTTGGGAGAAATTTGAACATTTGAGAAATTAGAGCACTAGAAATTTTCCTAGAAAAGTGAATAATTGAACCTTGAAGGGGTATTTATAGGGGTATGTATGGTTCAAAGGACACGTGGTAGAAAATTATTCAATTCAAGTGGTGGCAAAACTCTTACTCACCCAACCCACCCACAAAACCCTTACGCGTCCGACCCTATACCATCAAACCATTAGTTGACCAACGCTTTTTCATCCATCACACCTGCCCAAAACTTAGCCATCCAACCCCTCAAAGCTCAATTGTCCAAACCCTCACCCGACCAACCCACCCATCCAAAAGTAAGCCTTCCAACCCACCTTTCTAACCCTTAACCGTCAAACCCCTAGTCCATCCAACCCACAAGAAAAACACTCAACCATCCAACCCTCAACCGTCCAACCCACCATCTAACGTTTGGCCATCCAACCCTTAGCCATACAACCCTTAGCCATCCAACCCTTAGCCATCCAACCCTTAGCCATCTAACCCTCACCTATCTAACCCGTAGCCATCCAACCCTTCACCCTTCCAACCCACCATCCAACCCTCACCCATCCAACCCTTAGCTGTCCAAGTCGTCACCCATTCAACCCACTGTCCAACCCTTAGCCATCCAACCACACACCCATCCAACCCCCATCCAGCCCTTGAATAGTCAACCCCTTACCCATCCATCCCTCTTGCCCAACCCTCAACCGTCTACCCCCTCACTCATTCAACCCCACCCGTGAAATAGTCATCCAACCCTTGGTCATTTTGAAATGTGTAAATTAACTTAAGTAAATTAATTAAATTAATTAATAATGTGAGGATGAACATTAATTAAATTGTAAGTAATTAAATTAATAAGAATGTGAGGTAACGGGTCATGGGTAGGTGAATATGTTATGTTAATTAATGAAAGGGGAACAAGGGGAGTGTGACAAAAATTTGGTGTCTACACATGCTTCTTGGGATCATTGTAAGTTATGAGAGAGATCTATGGGTTCTAAATGGTCATATGAGGCGTTTGAAGTTAGTAGTGGAGTTAGGAATTTTGAATTGTTCCTCTTTTAACCATAATTTCGTTAAGTTTGGACATTTTACAATCTAGATTAAATACTTAAATCAGCAATATTGGTTTTTCTTATATGAAATATTGGAATTTGATTTGGCTATTATTTTAATCCAAAACGTGGGTTTTTTGAATTTGATTTGGCCTTTATTGGAATCTAAAAAGGGATTTTTTGGAGTTATATATCATGTATGAGGATTTTAATTTTAGGAGTTTATAATTTTACAGTAAGATTAAGAAATACTTATTAGAATAATTAATACATTTATAACACTGCAATACATAGCAAAGACTTATATTGTCCATTCTCATTAAAACAAATAGTTTTTATCTTGTATTGAATGGGCATATGTCCATTCTAGGGAAATTTTTAGTGGCAAATTTTCGTAAACTCGTGAAAATTGAGGATTATAGAAATTTGAATTGGTGAATATTATGTGGTTCACATCTGACATATTCACCAAACAAATTGACTGACATATTCCTTACACTATTCATTTCACCTAGATTTACACATATATAAGAGCTTATGAATGTAATTCGCCATAATTTTGAATCATATCGTACACATATTCACCGAAGTAAACATAAGAAAATTCAAAATTTGTAGCCACCAACACAAAAATCTGAGCCATCTAACTACAAGCCGTCCAAATTTAAGCCATCCAAACCTAAACTGTCTAATCCTAACCCTTCTAACTCTGAAATCTGAGTCATCCAACCTCTTAGCCGTCTAACTATGATCTACCCAACACTCATCTATCCAACACTGATCCATCCAACACTGATCCATCTAACATTGATCCGTCCAATACTAATCTGTCCAGATTTGATCTGTATAAATCTGATCCATCTAACTCTAATGCATCCAAACTTGAGTTGTCCAACTCTTATCCATCAAAATTTGATCTATCCAACTCCGATCCATCCAACTTTGATCTATCCAACTTCTAGCCATCCAACACCTAGTTCACCAACCCTTTTCCATCCAACGGTTAGCCCCTAGCCATCCAACTGTTATCTGTCCATCCCTAATCCATCCAACCCCTTAGTCCTCCAACCCTGAACCATCTGACCCATAAGGCTTAAGTCATCCAATAACTTACGCGTCCAACCCCTCTTTCGTAATCTGTCAAACCACTCAATTACCCATTCACGCAACCCTTGACAGCCCAACCTTTTACCCTCCAACCAATACCGTTTAACCTTAAACCATCCATTCCCAAAGCCTTCAAACATAAAATCCAACCCTAAGGGCCTAAGAAGTAAGCAGTCATGGATACTAAAAATTAGGGCAAGAAGATTACAAATTGATCCAGTTCAAATACATTGCTTAGATATTTTGGAAAATTATAAAAAATGAAATCGGTTTCTACATCAGCTGAAAATATTGGTATGTGGCACGTGTTATTTACTGGTTATTTAATATTACAAAATTTAATAATTATGTTTATCATATTATTCTTGGAACTCTTTGTACTTTATAAAAATGTAACTATAGATAAAATTAATACTAAATAAGGAACAATTTTATAGAATTATACGAAGACGTTTTAGAAATACCTTCACAGAATAATCAATTTAAAGATATGGATGATCCATTATATGTTGTGGAGAACATTCCATCCCTTGATGAGTTAGAAGTATAAGAAAATTAATCGAATTCTCAAAATACACCAGCAGAGGAAGCTTTTACTCCAAGTTCTATTTGAAGGAAAAGGAGACATGTGAATCAAAATATTCTTACTGACATATTAGATGCAGAAAATAAATCACAAGAAAAATAAATAAAATATGTTAGAAGAAAGAGGGCAAACTGGATAGTTAGAAGGAAATTCTAGTTCGAATGGGCTACAAAATATTCTTTTATTGAACCTATGTACACTGAAAAATTTCAATATTGTTCTAACACAATGTCGATGCAAAATATGTGGTTGGAAACACGGGAAGTAGCACATGATGCAGATCAAACTGGACACAATTGAAAAGCACTATGGGAAAATATACATTTCCTAAAAGCTAAATGATGACAACATAGTCAGAACACATAAATGGAAAGATGCAAAGGATTTTATACATGTCAAATACGTAGAAGAGTATGAAAAGGAACAAAAACATATAAAATATATAAATGAAAAAGGCAGGCCCATAGTAGCCAGATTGAGATAATCTATGGAGAAAAAAATGCAAGAAAAAGGTATTCAGTTTGCTACTATATTTCATATAATGAAACAAGGAAGACCGATGTCATATTTCAAAGAAAATAAAATGATGTATCAAGTTATTGGTCTACAGAACGTTCCTTAATCTCATTAGTTAGATACTAGTGGCTGGGAGATTGCAAAATGTCTATCTATGGTAGAAAAGGAGGATCTGAAACTGTGTCTTCAAAAGGAAAAGTATATTTCCCTTTCATTAGATGAGGTTAGTGGAGTCGATAATACTTCATGGATATGTATTCATGTTCACAGATTTGATAATGAAATAAGGACTCCACACCTCTTACCAATTCATAAAATGACTGAGAATTGTAATTCTGAATATATATATATTGGTGGAGTCAAATCTGTAGGATATCACCAGGATGTATGAATTTTCCATTACAACAAAATTAGTTTCTGTCAAAACTGATCGTGCATATGTAATACAAGGAGCCAAAAATGGCCTGTGTGTTAGACCTAAGTTAACTATTGCTCCATATATGGTGTTTGTCAACTGCATGGCTCATAGAATGAATCTCGCCTGTAAAATTGTGAGCACATTTGAAAATGTAGCTAAACTAGAGGAATTGATACGTGATAGACATGTCTATTATTCTAGCAGTCTGAAGAAATTTTTAGAATTTCAAAAAAAATCTATTGGACTATTACAAAGGGAAAAAACTTTTGAAAGATGTAGATACTAGATGTATATCTATATATGAACCTACGTGTAGAATATTTTATTAATATCCTTCACTGATATGATTTATGTTTAAATACCACATGGATGTAGATAAAGCTAAAGATCTATTGTGTCATCTAACTTACATAGAAACTTTGCTCAAACTCTATGGTATTTTGTCAATGTTAAGGGAGCTTTATATTTTAATGAAGCATGCATAAGATCTTTCTTTCGACATTATAGAATTCATAAGACTCAGATGACGTGTTTTCTGGAGTTTATAAATTTTATATATTTCTGATACGAGTTTTCAGGGTGCTGCTTTTGAAAACTCGATTGCATTGACAGATTTGAAAAATTCCAGGTGATTCTTAAAATACAATATACATGATCATCAATGTATAACAATACATGGAAGAGAGACTCGACTTCATACATTCCAAAAAAGAGTTGATATGGCTAACTCAGAAATAGAAGAAGTACGAGTGACACAAAATTTATATGATGCAGTAATAATGAAAACTAGGAATATGTTGAGAAAGATCTTTGAATCATTAGCTAAAGAGATCCGGGAAAGAGTCAAAAATGATAATATACTTGAAGAAATGGGAGTTGTAAATCCATAGTTTTGGAATTTGTCAAGTGGCAAACCATACACATCTATCATTCCTTTATTTATCAAAAACATGGGTGATCAAAACTGATCATTTCTCTAAGACAGAAGAGATAAATGGAGTTTTTTCAGAAGGTATTTTGAAAATAAAAATACTTAGTTCACAGTCAATGGATTTTTCTAATACTATAATACAAAAAATTTAACTTCTATAAAACCCACAGGATTACAGTGCCATGAAAAGGATTTGAAAGGATATTTGTTCTAGTAGTATTCTTAGTGAAGATTTCAGCAAGTATACTAAGCTGTATGAGCTCTGCCAAACAATAATTCAGGGTTCAGTGGAAGATGAGAGGGTCTTTAGTGCATTATCATTTTTAAATTCCAAAGTTGTAAACATATTGGATAGGAATCTATAAATTTTCCTCAAATTGTATGTTTCACGTTGCTCAGTGGAGTCTTTTCCTTATTATATAACACTAGCATTGTGGAATTCACTAGTAGAAAGAAGAGGAGTTAGTAATATTCTGCCTGACCAATAGGATCGAGACACATCAACATATCATGTTACAGTTGATTTCCAAGACACAAATGAAAACGTTACTCCAGGATTGTTCCGATTCACATAGATTACAAATTTTCTATTTGAACAATGTCATTATATGTTTTAATTATCCCATTTGTGCTTTATATTTTGTTTTCAAATTCACACTAAAATGAGTACACATTTGTCTTTTACATTTGTTAATTGATTTATTTTACATCCGCAACAAATAAAAAATGCAAATATTTAAAAGAAACAAAATCAATTAAATTTAAGTAACTTTCAATAGGTACAATATTATATTTGTCTTTATTTGATCCTTTTCCATTGGAACAATCTCATTATATGTTTCAATTATCTCATTTGTTTTTTATATTTGGTTATCAAATTCAGACTTAAATAAGGAGACATTTTTCTTTTATATCTGTTAATTGATTTATTTTACATCTGCAACAAATGAGAAACGTAAATATTTTAAAGAAACAAAATCAAGTAAATTTAAGAAACTTTTACATAAACAATAAAAAAGAAACATAGTTTGTATTGACAACATATAGTAACTTTGTACAATACTAATTTCCAAAGTACTTTTGAAATCGATCTCTCATGTGGTGGGCTACTTTATGAAGAAAAGTACAAATTAATAAAGAATTGCCAGCCAATACAATTCCAAAAATGGGGTTGTCTTAACATACCAAATCTTCTGGACAAGTTATTTCATATAAGGACGCATTACGAGGTCATCCTCTTTTCTGCCTATGATTCAAAATCATAGTTTTCCTTACGTATGATACACATGATAAACACTTAAAAGGGGTTGGCCACTATATTTTAATTCCTACGCCAATGTTGGAATTGTGACAACAAACCGATCACATGGTGCACTTTACTAACATATCTTGTTTTATGTTGCAGGCGAGGCTTGTTCTTTTTCTTTCTTTAGAGGTGGAGGATTCTGCTGCATCTATGAAGAGCTATCTGTTATAACTCCTGATGCCTGCAGATCTTGTGCTGCAGTATTGACATTCCCTATAATATCCAGCTCCTCCCTTACTACATCTCCTGTATACAAAAGTGTTACATCTGCGTCTATCTTTTCCTTCAGTAAGACTTCTGGATCCATCTTATTCTCCTTTCTTATCCTTCTCAATGTATTATTATTTTTATTTATAACAATCAATTTTTCCTTCAACTGTGCAAATGAATTTACTAATTTGCGTACATTCTTCAAATGTGCTTCAAATACAACTGCTTGTTTCTTTAAATTTTTTATATTTTGCCTATAAAATAGAAATATTAAATTTTTAGTCAATTATATAAAATGAAAAAATATATTGTAGTGCTTATAAGATAAGGATTTTTCATGTAAAACTAAAAGTCCACTCAAAACATACTTTTCTTTTTCAACATTTACATTTATTGTAGTAAGCCTATGCTTCAGAATTGAGATTCTCCAACCTGTTCAACATTATGTCTATAATTTCATCATTGTAGTCATTACTATGTGAAATAGTCCCTGATTGCGATTTGTTTAGAAAAACATCCTGCCATGATGGTTGGCTCCCTATGGCAGTGAACATTTAATTCCTTTGAGCGTGATTATGGTATCATGTATTTGTTTATTTTATCAAAAAAAAATCTCTCCTCTCCCAAGACCGCACCAAATCCAGATCAAACATTACAACCACTTGAATTGTTTCCCCCATACTATCTGACATCATATTTTCTAAAATAAAATGTTTCTTTTCATCATCATTTTGTGGAGCATTTCTTGGAGGAGGAGGAGATTCACTTCCCTGTATTACATGCAAATTTTGTTGTGGTTGAGGCAGAGTAGATTGAATCATATCGTGGGTGTCAAAATAGTTACCCTTGTTTGCATCACCAATTTTGAAGCCCAAATACCCCTCATCAAGGGAGATGTTATTGAAAGTATGTGTGGTTGTTACACTTAAAACACCACCTAGTGAAAGTATGTATGTGTGGTATTAGCATGAATTGTTCCTATTGAATATATAGGAAACCTTATATTCTTTCCTGCAGTTCTTCTTTTTGTTTGGACTAGACATGTTGGAGTTATTGGTGGCCTCCTTGCAAGTGAAATGTTCCCAAAAGCCACATTTCCTGGATGAAGAAAACAACAAATTGTCAGAATATTATGGTTGTGCTTTTTAAATGCTAAAAAATTGTAAGGAAACAAAACATGCTATATATTATACATTACAATATACCTTGCATAGATGGAGACACAATTGTGACATTTCGATCTTCAAACTTGGAATGAGTTTGATCTTCATCATCAAACTCACTAGTTTCTGAATACAATAAATGTATAAAATAATAGTAGAAATATTAAAATATAGTAGTACATACATAATCTATATTAATTGTTTGAATTAGTTATTTATAAAAAGATATAACTTTATACATGAAGTTAAATGTGATGGTAAACGCGATGCACATATCAACCCCTGAGGTCACTTTTGATGAAGAATTCTTAATGGTGTTGATTCTATTGAATCCATGTCAGAATTATTAGAGACCTCTGGAGGGGCTTTACCTCTAACAATTGCCTCCTTATGAGATGTTGCAGCTATAATTTTTCTGTGTAAAATAAAATCACACAATTATTATTTTACCAAAAAATAGTGAATTTGAAATCCTTAGAACAAGTAAACAGTAAAAGTAACTATTACGAACTTACCTGTTGTTCTTTGAGAGTAAGACCAATAATTTAATCATTGATTGCAGTTTGAATTTTATCTTGTGGAATTTTGTAGTACGCTTCATAATAAAAATTAATAATATAATTGAAACAAGAGAATACAATCCTGGATTGATTGGCTTTGCGAGCATGGGAGATATCTATTTTTATTTTGTTGGAAAAATAACTACACTAATCGAATTGTTTCCTTTCTAGTGTCCTCAATAAATATTGAACTTACCAATACAAAATGTTTGCAGATCTTCCTTGTAATACAATCGTTTTTTGAAAAAGTGACGCAACTTCAATAAAATTTTTTGTTTTTAATACCTTGTAGAAGAAGGCCTCTTGATGAATGATTAAGAGGATATGAAATAGTAGAGAAGAAACATTAGAGCCTTGGGTGGTCCAGTAATGTTAAGAACAAAAGAATTTGAAAAAAATTAACTTATCATCAACCTATCCATTGTAATGAGACTCTAAATTTTTTTTGTCTTCATCTTTAAGAACAACCTTTGTAGTAACTGTGGCTTATTTTCAAGTGGTAAACCTGTTAACTGATGTATGTCCTCAGGTTTAATTGAGAAATAAATTTTACGACGTATCATATGCACAAGGAGAACAAAAAATTTACCATCACTCTCGTTCTAAGAGGTGAGAAGGTAGTCAAGGACTGAAGTATCAGTATCGAAACGGGGCATGTCAACAAGCCTGGTAAATTCTAAGTTTTTGACCCAATCCTTTTGTGTGTATTTTTCTCTTAGTAGAGCTAAAATCTATGGGCACATGAGGTTTTTAAATTGAAATTTGGGTATGTAGGAATAAGCATGGTGCTAGCCATTGCTGAGATTTGGGAGAAGTTTGAACATTTGAGAAATTAGAGCACTAGAAATTTTCCTAGAAAAGTTAATAATTGAACCTTGAAGGAGTATTTATAGGGGTATGTATGGTTCAAAGGACACGTGGTAGAAAATTTATTCAATTCAAGTGGTGGCCCAACTCTTACTCACCCAACCCACCCGCACAACCCTTACGCGTCCAACCCTATACCGTCAAACCATTAGCTGACCAACAGATTGTCATCCATCAAACCCACCCAAAACTTAGCCATCCAACCCCTCAAAGCTCAATTTTCCAAACCCTCAGTTGACCAACCCACCCATCCAAAAGTAAGCCTTCTAAACCACCTGTCTGACCCTTAACCGTCAAACCCCTAGTCCGTCCAACCAACATGAAAAACCCTCAACCATCCAACCACTCACTCATCCAACATACCGTCTAACCCACCGTCCAACCTTTGGCCATCCAACCCTTATCCGTCCAACCCTTAGCCATCCAACCCTTAGCCATCTAACCCTTAGCCATCAAACCCTCACCTATCTAACCGGTAGCCATCCAACCCTTCACCCTTCCAACCCACCGTCCAACCCTCACCCATCCAACCCTTAGCTATCCAACCCCTCACCCATTCAACCCACTATCTAACCCTTAGCCATCCAACCACACACCCATCCAACCCCCATCTAGCCCTTGACCACTCAACCCCTCACCCATCCATCCCTCCCACCCAACCCTCAACCGTCTAGCCCCTCACTCGTTCAACCCCACCCGCGAAATAGTCATCCAACCCTTGGTCATCTAACCCTCACCCGCCCAATCCCCTACCAACCTATCCGAACAACTTTCCACCTAATGGTAACTCCTGACGAAACTACCCGAACAACTTTACGAAAAGAGGAAAAAAATCTCTCTGTGAAATCGCCTTTAAACAACATTTTTTAGATATTCGCCAACGATTCAAAAGTCAAATTTTGAGATTCACCAATGTTTCGAAAGTAATTTATCAGAGGGGTATTCTTAAAATTAACCCTAGTCCATTCTCATAAAAGCAAAAAAACTTATCTTGTATTAAGTGGGCATATGCCCATTCTCATATAAAAATCATAGAAGAAAAATAAACTCAATATAGAAAGAAATAAAATTTAAGATGTGATTTACTTAAACTATGGGGTAATGCACATTTGAGTGTTGTATATTCTACATTTTTTGATCATATATATTTGTGTGACAAATGTTTAATGATAACGTGGATTTATTTGCATAGAAGGAAGGTAGGAAATGTGTTATGAGATATTTACAACATAAAATGATGGTAATAAATGAATTGTTAAGAAATATTCTAAAAACAAAAATCAATTTTAATATATTGTTATGAGATAGACTACAAAAAACAATCCAATTAATATATATATATATATATATATATATATAATATTTTAACGCTTTTGACTGGATCTTACAATCAGGGGATTGGAGGGATCCCACCTACATACATCCAAACCTATAACACCCCAAATGACCTACCCAAACTAACAAAGATACAAAATCGTGCAAACTGTACAGGTAATTGAAGCAAACAACATACGACAACTACATACAAAAAATTAACCCATAGAAGAAAAACATTCAATAATCTAACTAAATGACATCCACATTAGCAGCATGACAACTAGGTTGTTTCTTCTTCCTACCACCAACAGTCCCACTAGCGCAAGCAGTCTTAAGCAAAAAGTTATATGAAAACTACAAATTCTTGTGAAACCTTTTCTCAATCTATGAATCCAAAACCACTAGTGTCAAAAGATCTTACAAATCCAATTTCTTGATTCTTTTACCACTAGAAATCCCAAATGAGCACACCCAGTGATCATCCACCATAAATTTGATAAGCTCTACATTCCTTGATGACAACACAACATTGACACACCTAGCATCACCTAAATAAATCCCTTCCTTATCCACATCCAGAAGAAACTAAGCTAGGATAAAATCCTTGAATGCTTCGTCTAACTTAAATCAATGTCAGGGTTTGTTAAAATGAAGAGAAATTTCCTTGACTTCCATATTATTTCTCCGCACAAAAATAAGTCGAGAAACAAAATAGGATGCCACCTCAAAAGTCACCCTATCCCTCACTGAAGTGGCCACATACACCTTTCCTAAAAACCTTTCAATGGATTTACATACAAAACCAAATATAATTGGGAAAATGATGTGTATGAAAGCCCCTTGCGATGCCTCCAAATAAAGCCATCTCTCTCTTTACACCCTACAAAAACAAACTAGGTAGTGGGGGTGTTTCCATTATGTGAAACTTAACTAGGAACGACAAGTTCCTCCCACCTAGCAAATTTGTGAAATAGGAAGAGAAATAAACTTAATTAATTTTTATTTATTAATCAACATAATAGTAATAAGTAAACTCAATGAAGATCAGTAATCATGGAAATGTGTTGTTATAAGATACTACAAGTCACAATTTTATTTTCTTTTTGCATAAAATGATGGTAATAAATCCAATATTAGTGAATTTTTATGAGAAAAAAAAACAAAAATACTAAATTTATCTATATAGAATCAATCAAGTTCATTATTTGTTTTTTAAATGTTTCTGAAGACCGACATATATTTGGGTGTGAACCCTCATGACTTAACCATGTACATATTAATTATGAAAATTTTTCTATAATGCATTCAAATTTCCACCCCCAAAACCAATAACTTATTTTCATGAAAAATGAGATATTTGTATAAACCTGTTAAAGCTAGATTTGATCATTATATACTAATCACATCACTTGGATGAAATATGAAGAAGAACTAACAAATTGTAATAAACACATTTTGAGCACAACATACTAATAACCATCAATAACATCACTTCAAATGGAAAATGGGAAAAAGAACTATAAAAATGTAATAAACACAATTTTATATATTAATTTGGTCCATTGTTGTTTAAAATAGAAATCATCCCTTTAAGATGTCTCTTACATCATCTGCAACCCCTTCCACATATAGTTTTGTAAACAATGATAACATAAGCCACTTATTGATTTTAAAGTCTTTGTCAGAAACCTTTGGAGACACCAAAAATATTTCTTCAAGAACCCCTTTATTGATTACATTAACTACAACCGTAGTTTCACATTTGTATGGAAATTCTACTGTTTTCCAAATTGTTTCCAAAAAATTTAATAAATATGTCTCTCTCATTCCCACAATGATCCATACCACAACAAAACAAAGGATGCACAAACACTTTAACTATTTGTTATACATTGACATCTATATCCAATGTAGACCATGAGAATGCAATTTGGTAAATCTCTTCAGATACAAAAATTAGAAATTGGGAAATAGAAATTCATTATTAAACGACATTATTAATTTGTACATATTTCAAATACAATAATAATATTTCAAAAAAATAACTTTACCTATTTCTTTACACATATTTGTCAGTTGTAGATTTTCTAGATTTTCTCCAGTTGTATCTCCGCATAAATATTAAAATAAGGATATATTTATCAAATTGATTCCAACTAATATTGACAAATGAAAGGGTTTAATATTTTTACCTATTTCTTTACGTATATTTTGTGTATATTCTCTAGTTGTATCTGCACATAAAAATTGAAATTACTATATATTTATCAAATCTATTCAAGCTAATATTTAGAAGTAAAAAATAATATTAGAATTTAAAAAATACTTGATAACTGTTCATGAGCCAATTGTCACAGTTGATGGTGAAGGGTTTTATACCACTTCAGTATGGGCATCTATCCTTTTAATACAATACAAAGGCTATGAGAATTCACTACTTCCCATTCTAAATCAAAGTGAATATTTACAGGTATTAAAATGTTTGTTTGTTCGAGAATGGGAATATGACCATTGTAAACATTCAACTACAACCAATATTGAATTCAATCATTTTAATACCTCTAAATATTATGAAACATATTTAATTTTGTTTGTCTGAGAATGGGCATATGCCCATTGTAAACATTCAACTACAACCAATATTGAATTCAATCATTTTAATGCCTCTAAATATTTTGATACATATTTAAATTTTTTTGTTCGTCCTCTATGATATCTATATGAGAATGGGAATATACCTGAGCAATATTGAACTTAATCATTTTCAGAAATCTCTAAAAGTTATGAGAATGGAGAAATTTTAAATCTATTATTCTAATTAAACTTCTAACTTTTGTTTACATATATTATATAACATGAAAAGAACTTTTAGGAGTAAACTATATGAAAGATGTACATCTTAATATTTGAACAAAGTAAATATTGTTAAGAATTAATGTATACATAATGAATATAATAAAAAGAACATAAAAATCATAGAGGGGATGCACCTGGAGGCATAGTTAGAAATTTATAATATTGTTGGAGCATGATCTCCTACTTCCAATTCTCCACCATAAAGATAAGTGAGGAATTCTTCGTTTAATGCATTTCTCCCACCATGTAATATTAATAAAGGGGATGCATTAGAGTTGAATCTCTCAATCTTGTGCTCCAAAAAATGCACCAATCTCAATCATTTGAAAGCATGATCAGCCATGAAAAAGCCAATTTCATTCAGTTTGATAATATCCAAGGGCTCTGAATGTTCCCTATCTAGATCCACTATCACATCTTCCACCTCCACACCAGTTGAATGACAAAGAGTGGATAAGGAAATTGACACTTTCTAAATAAAATTTTAATGACTTTTCATCAAATAAAAAAAGATGAATCTTTTAATCAATTTTGAAATTGTTTTAATAATAATTTCTCTTTTGCAGATCGCTTCACCTCTTGAAAGTGTGATTTTGAAATGCCTTTTTCCAGCATAGATATTTTTTTCTTCATAGCATTGTAAACATATTTTTTTATTTTGAGCATGGTAAACATTTTTAAATGTAATTCTCGTTGGCCCAATTCCTTATCCATATTAATGGGGTGGGAAACAAATGAACCAAATGACCCTTATGTAGTAATACAGATCACTTGATTTTGTAAGTGTCAGTTTCCTTGTCCACTCTATGTTATGCAACCTTCTACCTTTTCAGCTAGATGTAATTTTTCAGTAGCTATATGCAAATGAAAATTATCATTTTTGAATGAATTTTCATCAAATAAAAAAAGATGAATCTTTTCATCAATTTTGAGCATGTTTTAAAAATAATTTATCTTTTGTTGATCACTTCACCTCTTGAAAGTGTGATCCTAAAATGACTTTTTCGAGCATAGATAATTTTTTTCTTATGAGCATGGTAAACATTTTTTAATGTAATTTTTTTTTCCCAAGTCCTTATTCATATTCATGTGGAGGGAAACAGATGAACCAAATGAGCCTTATGTAGTTTACTTATTTTATTTATAATTTTTATTATCATTTTGGCTGGAATAACTGTGGCGGAGCCAAGTACAAATGATGCGCCAGAATTAGTAGGAACTTGACAAGGTCATAACTTGAGTTCCGGGTGTCCGTTTGAATCCGTTTTTTTTAAACCACGTGTTTTGATGAGACGAACGCAGCGGAAACCTGCCCTACTAGTTGGGGCAAGTTTTTGACACGTTTTTGGGCCCTAAATTTGCCATCTTGAGGCCGGAAATTAGGATTTAAGTTATAGTTCAGTTTTTTCCTATTTTTGAGTATTAGTTAATTTTAGTCTATTAATTTCTGATGGGCGCTGCAAAGAATAGAATGTATTGCTATGATTTGAGAATACAAAGAACGCGCCTTTATATAGGCCGCGAGGGAGGCAACCATGGGAAAAACGGTTATACAACCGACCACAAACAAAAATAAACAAATGTATTAACTTGCTAACATTCCCCCCCTTAATACATTGCTCTTACAAATGTACACCCTAAACAAATCAAAATTCACCTTGCCGAGAGGCTTGGTGAGAATATCTGTAACCTGAGAATCAGTAGGGCAGTACTGGAGCTGAATTTGGTGGTTCAAGACCTGTTCACGAATGTAGTGACATTCGACCTCAATATGCTTTGTTCGTTCATGGAAAACAGGATTCTTCACAAGCTTCAACACACCTTGATTGTCGCAGTGAATGATGGGAGGTTTCTCTTCAGGAATCCCTATATCTGCAAGAATGCGACGTAACCAGATTGCTTCGCACACAGCTCCTCGTGCAGCGTGGTATTCAGCCTCAGTGGATGAGAGAGCAACAACAGTTTTCTTCTTGCTGATCCACGAGATAGGTCCAGATCCGAGATGAAAAACATATCCTAAAGTGGATTTCCTGTCATCAACGGATCCTGCATAGTCCGAGTCTGTATATCCCTGTAAGAAGAACTGAGTGTTCTTCTGATACTCCAGACCAAAGTCAACTGTACCTCGGACATATCTCAACACATGCTTTGCTGCTATCCAATGACATTTCTTCGGCTCCTGCATAAATCTGGCGAGATAGCTCACAGCAAAGCAAAGATCTGGTCTGGTATAAGTCAAGTAAATGAGACTCCCCACAAGCTATGTGTAGTGAGTGCCATCTACCTGTGGTGAATCCTGGAATCTAGATAATTGCAAACCTTTTTCCATAGGTGTGGACATTGGTTTACAATCTGACATCCCATACTTTTCCAGGAGTGTCTTGGCATATTTCATCTGGGAGACGAAGATATGATTCTTCTTCTACCATATCTCTAAGCCAAGACAATAGTGAAGTAGCCCCAAATCAGTCATGTCGAAGGATTTCTTCAGATCATTCTTTACATCATCTACAAGATTATCAGAACTTCCTGTGATCACAAGATCATCTACGTACAAAACCAGAATGACAATCTCTGTTCCTACCTTCTTGATATACAAATTTGTATCTGAGGGGCTACAAGTGAATCCATGCTGCAATAGGTGATCATCAATTTTTATATACCATGCCCTAGGTGCTTGTTTAAGTCCATAAAGAGACTTTATCAGACGACATAACTTGTGTGGTTGATGCTCATCTACAAACCCTTCAGGTTGGGCCATGTACACTTCTTCTTGTAGATCACCGTTTAGAAAAGCACTCTTGACATCCATCTGCTGAAGTTTCCATCCATTTTGTGCTGCCAGTGCACATACAACTCTGATGGTTTTGATCTTCACAGTGGGTGCAAAGGTCTCGTCATAGTCAATTCCTTCTTGCTGAGCATAACCCTTTGCAACAAGTCGTGCTTTGTGTTTGTCGATTGAACCATCTACCTTATATTTTGTTTTGAAAATCCATTTGCAGCTAATGGATTTCTTACCTGGAGGCAGATCGACGAGTTCCCACGTCTGATTCTGAATCAGGGAATCATACTCAGCATCCATAGCCTATTTCCACTGTGGTTGGTCTAATGCCTCACAAACAGTGTCAGGTTCGGTGCTCTCAACAACTAAACTCATGAGTGCAAAATTTACCTCATGTCTAGCTTGACTTCGTGTTCTAACTCCCGTAGAAGTACCAGGAAGTGAGTTCAGGTGTGCATCCCTGATAGTACTCTGGACCCATTTCAGACGTTGGCGCTGCTGATGTGAAGATGTGTTTTCCAGTGTGCCAAGATCAATGAACAAGTCTCCACTCAGCTCTTCTTCTCTCTGAGAAGAATCATCTTGCTCATCATCTGGATGTGTGAGCAATCTATGTGACGAGGTCGGTACTGGATCTCCATTGTGTGGCAAGGAGTTAAAGGACGACTCATCACATACCACATCTCGACTCTCATAGATCTTCTTCGTCTCAGGATCCATGAGACGATATGCCTTTGAGGTAGTACTATACCCCAAGAAAAGACATGACAGTGTCTTTGGATCGATCTTCTTCCTTCTCTTATCTGGAACATGCATATATGCAGTACAACCAAAAACTCTTAAATGATGAATAGAAGGTTTACGACCAGTCCATACCTCTTCCAGTGTCTTGTTCTGCAAGATCTTCGTGGGTGCCTAGTTGAGTAAATACACTGCTGTCTGGACTGCTTCTGCCCAAAACTGATCCTCCAACTTGGCGGTCGAGAGCATACAACGAGCCATCTCCATGACAGTCCTGTTGTGGCACTCGGAAATCCCGTTCTATTGGGGTGTATAGGGAGCAGTCAAATGTTGTTGAATGCCATGCTGCTTCAGGTATGATAAGAATTTCTTTGACACAAATTCCCCCCATCGATCTGAGTGGAGGAGAAGAAGAGGCTTCCCAGACTGCCTGGTGGCTTGCTGGTAGAAGGTCTGGAAATTTGCTTGTGCGTCACTCTTCTTCCGAAGGAAATATACCCACATTTTCCGTGAGTAATCATCAATGATGAGCTGAAAGTACACAAAACCTTGAAAGCTAGCTGGCAGGGGTCCGCACAGATCGGTGTGAACGACCTGAAGATGCTCTGTAGAATGATAAGAGCTCTGTTTGAATGGACCTCTATGTTGTTTGCCCGCAAGACATCCTGAGCAAACAGGTAAGGAATGGGAGAGTGGAGGAAGCCCTCTTACCATTTCCTTCGCACTGAGTTGATGCAGAGCCCCCGCAGAAAGATGACCATATCGAAAGTTCCAAAGTGTAGTGGACTCTGCCATTGATGCAGAGAGAGCAACGCTAGATGAAGTGACCGCATCCAGTGCAAATAGACGGCCCTTCAGAAATGCTTGAGCAATGACTGACTCTCCCTGGGAAATGATGCAGGACTTGACCCCTTTCTCAACAAAGAATTCAACCTGCATTCTATAGTTAAGAAGTTGACTTACAGACAAAAGATTTGAAGTCAAACCTGGAACATAGAGCACCTTTGTGAGTGTACATCTTCGTGTTCCAAGAGGAATGATGACATCGCCAATCCCTGCTGCAGTATACTCTTGATTGTCTGCAATGGTGATCCGATCTCCAGTGGGCCGGTCACTCAGAGTATGGAACAACTTCTTGTTTCCAGTCATGTGTTTGCTGGCGCCTGAATCAATCAACCAGACAACTTCTGACGGATGCGAAGTCTGTGAGACTAGAACAATGTCAGAATGAGTTGTATCTGGTACCTCTTCATCGGAGGTGGCATCCTACTGAGCAGCAATGTGGCCCTTCTACCTCTGATTACGAGCATGCCATCAGGATTTCTTGGAATATCCTCGGCCAGAAGTGCTCTCTTCGCCAGAATTTCCATACTTGCGACCGTTGTAATAACAGTTCGCAGTCGTGTGCGTATCCGTGGAGCAAATGTGGCACCACCGATCTACCTTGTGATTATGCTGCTTCTGGGGTGGCCGTTGTGGTGGCCACTGTGAAGATGGCTGCTGAGCATGCTGCTTCTGATTTTGGGGGGCAGATTGCCCTTTCCGAGGCTTATGCTTTTTCCTCGTGATAAGAGCCTTGTCTTCGAAGGCTTCTTGTACATTTTGCATGGCTTCTTCCTACTGGAGATAATTCACCAGGGTTGCAAAACTCACCTCCTGTTGAGTAATTGTCAACGTGGTGATCAATGTCCGAAACCGTGAAGGAAGAGCTCACAGGGTGAGCGGGACTAGCAACTTGTTGTCCACTGGTTCACTGAGTGCAGAGAGTTCTGCACGTAACTCAGCTACACGCCGCAAGAAGGCTTCTACTGATTCACCTTCATGCATACTCATCGTATGAAGCTTTTTCTGAAGTTGCAACTTTGACGTCAGATTCTTAGCTTCATAGATGGTACACAATGCGCTCCATGCCTGAGAAGAAGCAGTTGCTTCCCGAATGTATGGCTGCACCTCATCAGAAAGACTGAGGGTGATGAGCATGAGTGCTTTCGCATCAGCCTTTTCATATTTTTCCAACAGATCATCGTCTGCGGGAGGGGTGTCTTTGCCAGAGACAATCCCCCAAAGATCTTTGAATTGAAGAATCGTCCGCATTTTGGTTTTCCATGCGGCGAAGTTTGGCCCTTTCAAGAGTTGGGCATCGGATAGCAATATTTTTGGAGCAGACATTTTCAAAAACTCAAAAATGTATCTTATTTATTTATTTATTTTTCAAAATGGCTACAATGCTTACTGAAGGAATATGTCCCGAAGATGGGATCTATAGGCTCGTGCAGTGAGACGCCGACGCTCCTGTGGGCATTCTATTTCACGTTTGTCATCTGCATCATAACCACGTTCAAGTTCTGCACAAATCCACCGTGCTTGACATCGAACGCCGAACCAGAAGTATTCCAACAGTCCTCGACGCACAATCTCGTCAAAGAGAATGTTACCAGTGTTGTGTAGCTCATTGATCAAGGCAAAGAAAATCCCAGTGGTGTCCTCGTTGTCATTCAATGCCCAAATATTTGGTGCATTGCTTGCAGTGCTTTGTGCATCGAAAATTTGAGACATACGCGCACACACATCCAACAAAGAAGGCGCACCAGCAATGAATCTTCTCCGAATCTCCAGGCACAGCCAACAGCAAACAGAGACAGGCAGAGTTCACGCAAGGAACACTCCACACACACCACGCACAGCAAAATACAAACGGGACATGCAAGATCTCCTCTCCTCCTTCAGGCACGCACAGCAAAAGAAAAGGCAACAGTCCAGGCTCAGTCTCTCTTCCTTCACGCACCAGCAAAAACGTACAGCAAAATGCTTAGTCTCCACGCACAAATTTCCTTCACGCGGCACCAGTCAACCTTGCTCCTTCACGGCAGACAGGCAACGTTTTTTTCTTCACGCACCTCCTTCAACGAGACAGGCACACTCCTTCACGCGGGACAGGCAACGTTTTTTTCCTTCACGTACCTCCTTCAATGAGACAGGCACACTCCTTCACGCGGGACAGGCAACATTTGCACACTCCTTCACGCAGGACAGGCAACATTTTTCCTTCACGCGCACCAGTCTGCTCTTCTTTCACGCACAGGCACTCCTCAGGCACTCCTCCTTCTTCACGCGCACCAGTCTGCTCTTTTCACGACCTGCTCCTGCTCTGAAACCAATGATGGGCGCTGCAAAGAATAGAATGTATTGCTATGATTTGAGAATACAAAGAACGCGCCTTTATATAGGCCACGAGGGAGGCAACCGTGGGAAAAACGGTTATACAACCGACCACAAACAAAAATAAACAAATGTATTAACTTGCTAACAATTTCATTATGAGTTAGAAAGTTGGTAATGCCTCTAATTTAGGGGTGTAGAAGATGTGTGGCAATTTCTGTGCCTGTAGGAATAAGCATGTGAACTTACTAAGAATAGCAGGTTCTAATAAACTGCTAAAAATAATAAATTTTGCCACCTAGAGTAGATTTAGTCAAAGTTAGTTAGGGTTTGCATGGAAACGCAAGTTGGGAGTTTTTTTTTCCTATTTAGGAAACATTGTAATTGATTATTGAATAAATAAGAAGGAGATCTATTTTCTTTTGGTGTTAATATTATTTGCAGTATATCAAGTTTGTTTAGAATTTGGCTACATTACTCAACCTATACACCTTTTATTCATGTATTTTTAATCTTGTAGCCTTCTTGTGTTTTCACATACACTTCCTCTTAAACAATTATATTCAATAATGTTAATTTTACATTCTTCTTATATATAAGCCATTTTTTTGATATGTTAAACTAGTTCCTTACTTACCATATCCAAACCGAGTGCTATAGGAGAAAACATTTCATTGTAATCGAATTCATATTGTGGTGTAAATTACCTTTTAACCAATCTTTTTTTATGCATCTACACTTTTCCATCTACACTATACTTGGTCTTGTAGATCCATTTCACTCCTATCACATCCTTATCCATTAGAAAGATCTACCAACTCCTATGTCTAATTTTTCTTTATGGGTGTCTATCTCATCATCCATGGATTGAAACCCAAAATTATTTATTAATTACATATTTAAAATAAATTGGATCTACAACATGAGAATTTAATGTGAAAAAATAAAAATGTGTTAGTTTTATCGACATTATAAATCTCACTATGACTCTTTATTTTTTGGTGCAATGGACTATCTGATGATGAACTTATTTGAGTTGAAATTCTTGTTGAGGGAGTTTCTTCCAGTGATTTTTGGGAGTTTCTTGCATAGCTAAAATTCATTGAGATCATGTAGACCCCCTAGCTACTATAAGTAGTTAGTATCTTGAGCTATAACATGAGATGCATTTCTAGGAGTGGAAGTACATATAATACCTTGTGGTGTTTTCTCTTCATCTTCCATATCATATTGAGAAATAACTAATGTTATATTGACTATTTTCCTATACTTCCATCCCATGCATCATTTTCAATAACCTACACATCTCTACTGATTATGAGTTTTCTACTAATTGGATTATAAAAAACTTGTTGGATTTCAAATTCTTTGAATATTTGACAAAAATACACTTTTCTACTTTGTTATCTAACTTATTCCTTAGCTCATCACACATATGTGCATATTGCACACAGTTAAATATTCTAAAGTGAGAAAGAATATGTTTTATGTGATTCCAAGCGTTGTAAAGAACCATGTTTCTAACAAATTTTATTAAACACCTATTTAAATTATGAATAACATATGTTATTGCTTCTACCCAATAATCATTTGGTAGATGTTTTTCATTCATCTTACTTATATCCATCTCTATTATGGTTCATATTATTTCTCTCTACCGCGCCATTTTATTTTGGTGTCAATGTAGTCGTAAACTACTTGTGGATACCATATTTCTTGCGAAAATTTAGAAATGCACCAGAAATATACTCATCTCATTTATCTGTCTTCATAACTTTGATGTAGTATTAATTTTTCTTCTCTAATAAATACTTGAACTGGTGATATCTATTAAATGCATCTAGTTTTTTTTCTCCAAAAATACACCCATGTCCACCTGGTATATTCATCTATGAATGTTGGAAAATTTGAACAACCTCCTATCAAAGGTGTTTTTCATCTGTGCATATAAATATGAATGAATTATTCCAAGTGGTGCCTTTGTTGTTATTGATTTCCAAACTAGAAATGTCTCTTTATGTTTTTTTTTTCATAAAACCATCATTCACAAATCCTTTCCGATTTTTTATTTAAAGAAAATACTTTTACCATATTTTTATTATGACACAAATTCAAACCTCCAAAATTTAAATGTGCAAACATGAGATTCCAAAGCCATGATTTTTCTTGATAGCTAACTGAAAATTTGATATCTCTAGCACAACTCTGCGATAATCCAGATCTGTAGTGTATTTTTCTGGAGCTATGTTTTATCTGTCAGGAGTTGTTCTCTATCTTTTTGTAGTTGTATTCTATGTTTTCATATATATTATCAATATTTATGGAGTTGTGTTGTATCTTTCTAGATATGTTTTGTACATTTTCAAAGTTGGGATATATATTTCCATATCTTTGTTGTATCTATCTGGATATTTCTTGTATGTTTTTTGAGTTTCAATCTATATTTCGAGAGTTGTGTTGTATTTTTTCATAGGTGTTACTTCCAGAGCTAGGATACAAATTTCTCGCCTTGAGGGCAACTTCAAGCTATGTATTCTTGGACTCAAACATAGATTTATATTATTTTATTTCTATACCTATTCTTAATCTCATATAAAACATCTTATTTGTTATCATTCACACTTTATTAATTAGCGAAGTACTTGGAGATTTATCCAAATCACACATTTTTTGTATTCTATGTAAACACTATATCCCTCCTATACTAATTGAACGTTGCTCATAATATTATTCTTGAAACCTAAAACATAAAATAACATCATGGATAACATTTTATTGCCCCTTTTTCATTAAAATGTTGACTGTTCGTTTTCCTATCAAGGTTACTCTATTATTTTTTCCCAAGAGTAACATCAGTAATCACTGACTCATCTAGACTTGAAAATACATCCAAGTTTCCTGACATATGATTACTGCTACCAAAATCCAAATACTGAACATCATGTGGAATCTGTTGAGAGATATTACAATCAATAGACAATCTAGAAGGTATCTTTTAAGCAATCCTTGTGGATGCAACCAAAATAGAGTATGGTGTAGAGCTCCCAACCTGATTTTGATTCTTCTCATTTTTATCTTATTGCTTTTTCCTTCATTCATAAGCATAGAGCCCACATTTCTTGCAATAGTGACTTTTATATGAGACTTATCATATCCCTGACAAAGAAATCATTGTTATTGTGATCTTAACTTTGTCCCTCTTCCACTTTGATTTATTGGATCATTGTTGCATCCTCTTGATGAAACTCTTCCTCTACCTCTAGGACTAAACCTTCTTATACTTCTACCATGATTTTTTAAAGTATGACATGTTCTATTTGATATGTTCTACCTTTTCTCATGATTTATTAAAGATTAATGCAGCTGATCAATTGAAATAAGACTCAAATCCTTAGTTTATTCTTTGGAAACAACCAAATTATCAAATTTTGAAGGTAGGATACCAAGCATCTTTTCAATTATTCTTTTGTCATCCAATTTATATTTATGAGATTTTAATATAATTTAGTAGGAAAACTACATGAGTAAAGAATTAATATATGGAATCTAATTATTTCATATATATAATCTCCAAATCTCCTATAAGTAATTATAGTTTGACAATTTTAACTTCCTAATTACCTTGAAATGAAATGTGGAGGGTGTGTCATGCTTCTAATTACCTTGAAATGAAATGTGGAGGGTGTGTCATGCTTCTATTTCTTGGTGGGATGTTTCACTCACAAAATAAAAATTTCATGAATAGATTGATATTTTTTAAAAGAGGGATTTTCTATCTCTATTACTATTCTCCTTCAAGAGTTACTTCTTTTCTTGTCAGAGTGCATTAAATGCTGCTATATTTTAAGGATTTGTGTTCCCATTTTGAACAATTTCCCAAGCATCCTAACATTTGAACAAAGCCTTCATTGGTAGAGAGCAATACTCACAATTTTCAATTGTGAACTAAGGAGTATGTAGACTTGATAGATATTCTTTTGATGTAGAATTCATTGATGACTATCAAATAAAATAACCTATTCAGATACCTATCTATAGAGTATTAGAAAATAAATCTTCATAAACAAAATTATGCAAAGAAAATAGACATTAAACTCTGAAATCAGCATTTTTATGTATTAATTATATTCATCACTTCCTTCAGGATGTTTTTCTATACATTGTACGATGGTTTTTACTTATAAAAATATATTTCATATGCCTCATATATATAATTGGTTTTATACTTATAAAAATATATTTCATATGCCTCATATATATAATTATTTTATTTAAGTATAGATTCTCCTAAAAATATACTTTTATTTTGAAGCAGATAAAACAAGGCATGCTATTAGAATACATCACGTAGATCTTCAATTATTTTATTTATTTATTTCATAAAAGTGGGAATTAAACTTAACTAAATTAAGTGACTCATGCAATAAATAAAACTATTGTTTTCATCCAAAAATAGGACTCATATGGGAGAGATTAACAATTTCTAATATTGAGATATAAAACACCATCATTTTCTTTTTTAACCTCAATACTAGGCAGTAATATTAATAAACCTATATCAGATCATCATAGATTACTTCTTCATTGTTGATTTGAATTATTCTATAGAGATATTTTCATATCCAAAAAAATCAACTACCTAATATAGGAAAATAACTTCAATTCCACCTTGAATTCATTCTTTTATGTAAGATGTTTGTTTGATGTTTCACTTAATAAAACTCACTTGTCAACAATAATAAGTCACTGTATCTATACAATTATAAGTCAATGTATCTATACCATGCTTTCTTGAGTCCATAAAATGTTTTCTTCAACATACAAAGTTTTTTTTTCATGACCCAATATCTCATTTCCGAGTAGCTATTAGGAACATTTTTTTTTCCAAAAAAAGCTATTTATAAAATATGATTTAAAAATCTAGTTTATGAACTTTCCAATTGTGTTTCACTGTTATTTTCATTTGAAAAAAATCTTACATTATTCAATCATGAAACTAGATTTAAAAACATCATAATCTCTTTCAATCTATTACTTATATCCTTTGAAAAATATCCTTTATTTATTTCATTCAATTTAAGTTTTATAATGTTCTTTTTTATATAAACCCATTCGACATTAATTTCATCCTTACATGTGGGAAGGTTTACTAGATAATTCCTAAGTATATGTTCTATCTATTGTTATTATTTTTTTAATATTGGTAAATAGTTTTTTGAAAGGGACTATACCCTTGTGTACAAAAGGAGGCCTAAAAGCCTGAATAAGAGAGAGGAGCAGAGAAGCTGTATCAAAGCACAAAAGTTACAGCAAAGAACACTGAAGCCTAGAAACAGCAACACAAACGAGACTTAACAGCAAAACAACGGCAACAAAACAGCAAGCCTACAGCCAAGAAGCAGTAGTAAAACTGGACTACTTCTTGGCCGCTTGATCCAATACTCATCTTTACTTTTTTTCCAAGCATGGTACATACCCAGCGTGGTCATATGAGCAGCATCTGTCTTATCGAGCTCCTCTCTGGTTCTTTTACTCTCTTTCTCATTGCCCCAAAGAGTCATCGGGACACCGCTGAGATGCGAAACACTTCTTGCATGACCTTCGATGAATTCCTCTATTGGCCCTGAATGCTGCAATATTATACTCATGCCTAGTCTTCGTTTATCCCAAGGCGGGAGTCTAGGGAGGTCAGTTTTTTGTATATTTCATCAAGCTGGCTATTGCCAATGCTCCCTTCTCCCTCAATGCTTTTTTTGCATTTTTGCTTAGCAAGATTTTTTACCTCATCCTTCAGCAATTTAAGCTCAGCCTCTAAGGCCTCCAATCTTCTAGAAGGGTTATCCGTTGGTGCCGCCCTGGGGACTGGCACTACTAATGTTCAGCAGATCACGAGCAATGTCATCCAAAGGTTCATCCCCCTCAGCAGTAGACTCAAGGTTGAGTCTCCTAGAAGCCCTGGTGACACGTTTAGAAGTAGAGACAGTGTGGGTGGCAGGGGCAGCAGCAGGAGGAAAAGAAGGAGAAGCATGAGCAGCCTGCATGGGGGCATCAGCACCGGAGGCGGGTGGCAGCAGCAGGGACAGCAGGGGAGACAGGACTGGCAGCAACGGAGCCCAACAAAGCCAGGCCGGGAGAGGAAGGGAGACCGGGGAATTTAATAAGGCAGTGCTTGTGAATAAGCAAAATAAGCCCTTGGTGAAGGGGAACCGCCCGGGTATGCTTCTGGAACTCCAAAATGGATGCGCTCAAGAGAGTTTAACAGATAGTGGGGGAAGCAAACCAACCTACTCCTACGAAAGTGATTCAAAAAGACAAGGTGCTTGGCAGGGACAGTAACAAACCTGCCTTCCAAGGATATGTAGCGAATCATCATGCGGGTGACTTCATCATACGGAGAAGGAATTGAATTAACAAGCAGACCCGCGGTGTTGAATATAAGCTTCTCCTCCTCTTCCACAAATCTTCTCTCTTCAGCCTCTTTGATAACCCTCTTGTTGAAGAAGCGGTATCCTTCCAAGCTGAGGCCAGTCGCTTCGGCTATGAGTTCGTCATTAATAAGAATCTTCTGCCCTCCATAGTCGACCATCCCTCTCATTCCATTCCTTGGCAAAGCGAACAGAGATGCTTTGATCATGCCCTTGCACTCTCTCCACAAAGTTGGTGAATCCGCCAATACTAAGAATGTATCCAGAGCTCAGTGTTATCTTTCCAGTCAGGGTCTGCACATGGCTCAATCTGGCAGGGAGGCCCTCCCATCTTCACTGTGATGTGTTGGTTACAGGAATTTCCAGGATACCTTTGAGCGTGAAGAGTATTACGTTTCTTGCTGTTGAAGGTCACATAAAAATAGGAACTATAGCCGTTGGTCTTCTCACGAACGGCTGTGTGATTGCTGATCTGAGCCTGCGGGAAGTCGAGCGTGAAAACCCTTTCCCTATCAGCTTTCACCTTGTAGTTATCATTGGTTTTCGTGGAGCTTAGCATCCAGATATCAACAGCTATTGTACCTCCCGCGTGCGCGATTTTTAAATCCAGATATCTCCACTTGAAGTTCCTTAAAAAAATCTTGCTATTATTTGAATTAGATATCATTTGCCATGCCATATACTTTAAAGCAGCACATGTGGAAGAATTTATGGATTTGATTTTCCTCCAAAGATTAAGGCATATCTCTAGAGATTGTTTGCATGTGAAGGTCCGCATGGATGCTGTTGTGGAGCTGATTAGGGATACTATCCTTATCCCATGTAGTGAAATTTATGTTAATGCCATAATTGGCCAGTGCATCCGCCAGCTTGTTGCCCTCCCTGTAAGTATGTACGATTCTGATACTGTTGAAGGTATGACTGATGCTTATGGACTCAGAGATAAAATCTTTAATATTCCAGCTGGGAGATGAGGACTGATTCAGAAGTTTAATAATATTAAGGGAGTCCCCTTCAACAATAAGGTTCTGGATATTTTGGGCCCGTGCAACTCTTAAACCCCAGAGAGCAGATAAAGCTTCGGCAAAATGATTGGTTTAAATTCCCATTTTTCCAGCATATGCAGCAATCAGATTGCCTTTGTGGTCCCGTATTGCCCCTCCTCCTCCTGCTGTTCCATGGTTACCCTTAGAGGCGCCATCAAAGTTCAGCTTGAACCAATTGGAGTCAGGAGGATGCCATTTAATCAGAGATCTATCCACACTATTCCCGGGGTTGCTCCAATTACCAAACTGCCAATTAGATAAGATGTGCTCTTCATTCTCAGGATAACAATTGTTTTTGGGAGGTTTAAATCTGGCCATGTCCTCTTTGATGCCTTGGGAAATTTTTCCAATACTAAAATTATAATTCTGTTTCCTATTTCTGAAAATGATATTATTTCTATCCTTCCAGATCCTCCAAATTAAATGAGGGATGGCTAATTTCCAGATTCTTTTGATAGCACAATGTCTGAATGGTGGGTTCCATTGATTCCATAGCTGATTAAGATCCTCCGGCAACACCCAAAGAGCTTCAAATTTGGAAAGGACAAAGTTCCAAATTTTATGGGCATAATCACAATGAATGAACAGATGACTAATGTCTTCATAATCATTCCTACAAAGGTGACACCAATTGGGAATGATGAATCCTCTTCTCATCAAATTGTCAGTGGTGAGAATTTTACCTCTGATGGCCAGCCAAAGAAATTTTTTTATCTTGGGGGTTAACTCAGGCATCCAGATCAAGTTCTAGTTAAAATCAGATTGGTTACTGTGAAAAAGATTGGTATACCCAGATTTGACTGAGTATTTACCATCTTGTGAATTACTCCAGACCAGCTCATCCTTGGAATCCAACTGACACAAAGGGAAGAGATCTAGAAGGTCTTGAAGGGAGGAAATAATTTGTTTCAGTTCAATACGCTCCATAGAAAGTCTTTTCCAAGTCTTGTTGGTGCCATTTCCTTCAATGTAGTCCTTGACTTTAGTTCCATACTTGCTTGTAAGGCTGTCCTTAGCCATCCCAAATCTCTCCAAGAGATTATCACTGGACCAGTTATCCTCCCAGAAGTTTATGTCACTGCCATCCCCCACTTTCCATTTGCTGCCCTGCTTTATGAAGTTTCTACTCTTAATCAGATTATTCCAAAAAATGGAACCATTGGGGAGTTGCTCATCATGCAGATAGGAGTAAACAACTTGTTGATTCAAGTATTTTGCTTTAATAACATCAATCCAGGGTTGTTTCTCAGATAGCAATCTCCAGCCCATCTTAGCGATGAGTGCCTCATTCATTTTTTCAATATTTTTTATACCCAACCCTCCCATACTCTTTGGGGTGCAGACTTTATCCCAGGACACTAGGTGAAATCTGAATTTCTCTTCCATGCCTTGCCATAATTTTTTTTTTTGAATCCTTTCAATTTTCTCTCTGAAGGAAGAAGGAATTTTGAAAAGTGACATGATATAGATGGGCAGACTTTGGAGTGTGCTTTTAATGAGAAGGCACTTACCAGCACTGGAGAGAATGGCCCCTTTCCAACCGGCCATTTTTTTCTGAAATCTCGTCAATAAATCATCCCACACCGTGTGAGAGACTTTCTTAGTGCTAAGAGGGAGGCCTAAGTACGTTGCTAGAAGAGCTCCAATTTTACAGCCCAGAATTTTACCAATCTTGAGTTGTCTTTCCCCAGGGGTGTTAAAGAAAAAAATGATGCTTTTGTCATAGTTAATCTCTTGCCCAGAAGCAGATTCATAGAGCTGTAGTAGAGCCTTAATAGCTTTAGCTTCTACAACTGAGGCCAGAAGAAGAAGGATAGTGTCGTCCGCAAACTGTTGATGAGAGACAGCTTGGCTGAATGAAGTGGGTTTAGAACCATTTAAAAGGTCGTCTTCCACCGCTTTGCTAATTGTTCTACTAAGGCTGTCAGCTAAAAGGATGAAGAGCAAGGGGGAGATGGGGTTTCCTTGCCTTAGACCTCTGCTACTGGTGAAAAATCCCACAGGCTCTCCATTAACAACCACAAAGAACCTGGCTGTAGATATACAAGACTTGATAATTTTTCTAAACTTTTCCGTGAACCCAAATTTGGATGAAATCCTGTCAAGGAAGACCCAAGAAACTTTGTCAAAAGCTTTATTCATATCAAGTTTAAGGATCATGTTTTCCTTTTTATTATTTTCCATGGAATGTATAGTTTCATGCACCATAATCACACCGTCTTGTATTATCCTGCCTTTAATAAAGCCACTCTGCTGCCTTGAGATGAGATCATTCATTATGAGCTGCAGCCTAGATGTAATGATTTTGGTGAAAATTCTAAAGATAGCATTAACAAGACTGATGGGTCTAAAGTCCTTGAAATCTTTTGCATCCATTTTTTTAGGTGCCAACACAATGTGCGTGTCATGTTATTTTTCATGTCACTCCATATTTTTAAATAGGGTTTTCGACTACAACTAGAATTAGTCATATTACGACGCTACCAAACATTTATATCATTTTGGCTAGACTAACCCTAACAGAGACAAGTTGTGATTCCACCAAGTGCTACATTACATACCCTTGAGGGGGATCTAGTCTTTTGTAGTTATATTATTTTGTTTTAGAAACGACATCTTGGCATGTAGTTCTATTTAATATTTTTATTTAGAAATGGAATATGCCAATTATCTACCCATTTTCATATAGGATAAATTAATATATATTGTTTAAG
Source organism: Taxus chinensis (assembly GCA_019776745.2). NCBI lineage: Eukaryota > Viridiplantae > Streptophyta > Pinopsida > Cupressales > Taxaceae > Taxus > Taxus chinensis. The sequence continues at coordinate 765,292,115 of CM034147.1, forward strand.
ACCATGATATATTGAGACCAATATGAAAATATATTGTTTACCACTGTGCATTTAATAATTAAAGGTAATTGTTTTTAATTAATACTTGGACCCCTCGTAATAATGAGAATATGGATTAGACCTTTCTCTAGAGATTCCAAAAAAAAATTGTTTGTATTTTTAGTCAGTTGTATTGGACCATTTAGAAAAATAAGCATTTTTCCATTCGCTAACAAACACCATTGCATCAAAGGAAGACCATTGCAATCCAAGGAGGAACATATTAGAAGAATCTAACATTGTAAAAACATTCTCATAGCCTTTATAGACTTATTAATTATATCATATTGGTTGGACTATCCCTCATGGAGCCTAATGCTGCACTGTATAACCATTAAAGGGGGATCAAGCTTCTATCTATAATTATTGTTTATTATTTCTCTTTTGGGATATCTTTATTTTCATGAAGAATATCAAATAAATTTATGAGAAACAACAATGAATATTTATTACTCTTTACAATGTGAATAATAACATCTGGTTTCTTCTTCAAAAGAAAAATGAGGCCCAACTTAATTCATCTTCATCTCATGCCCATTCAAGTTTTCCATTCTTCCATACAAAAAAAAACATTTATTTTATTTTATCTTGAATCGAATCGTATCGTTTTGGCTGGACTATCCTTGGTAGAGAAAATTTCTGCCTCCGCCAAGTACTGCACTACATAGCCTCGAGAGGTATCAAACATTATGTAATTCTATACTTTTGTTTTTGCAATATTTATATTTATGGGCATTCGTCCATCCTCGAATAAAAAAACATTTACAGTTTGATTTTTCCCCATTTTGCATGGAAGGAGGATGAATGCAATGGAAGGACATATTCTGACATCCTTTATAAAGTTAATAATTGTATCATATTGGTTGAACTATCCCTGAAAAATAGCCCCTATTCTTTTTGTCTCTCTCTTTAATGAAAAACAAAAATGAATATTTCTAACTCTTCTCAATATGAAGAATAGTATCTACTTTTCCTTTCATTGCAAGAAAAGGGGAACAATCAACTTCATGTTCATTTCTTTCCTATTCAAGTAGAAATATGCCCATATGTAGTTTGCCTTATGCATATTTTTCTTTGTGATTCCTATTATTAGAATGGGCATATGCCCATTATCAAGATGCTACAATAAATTGATATTAGCATTTTTCTAATTTTATCTTTGGATACCCTTGGGAAGATGCCCATTTTAATATAGGATAAATTAACATATATTGTTTAAGACCATGATATATTGAGACCAATATGAAATATATTGTTTACCACCGTGCATTTAATAATTAAAGGTAATTGTTTTAAAAAAATACTTGGACCCCTCGTAATAATGAGAATATGGATTAGACCTTTCTCTAGAGATTCTAAAAAAAAATTTGTTCATAATTTTAGTTAGTTGTATTGGGCCATTTAGAAAAATAGGGCATTTTTCCATCCGCTAACAAACACCATTGCATCAAAGGAAGACCATTGCAATCCAAGGAGGACCATATTAGAAGAAGAATAATAGTGTAAAAACATTCTAACAACCTTTATAGAGTAAGTAATTGTATCATATTGGTTGGAATATCCCTGATAAATCCTAGTGTTGTATTGTATAAATTAAAGGGGGATCAAGCCTCTATTTCTAATTGTTGTTTATTCTTTTGCTTTTGGGATCTCTTTATTTTCATGAAGAATATCAAGGAAATTTTTGAGAAACAATGAATATTTCTAACTCTTCTCAATATGAAGAATAACATCTGGTTTTCCTTTAAAAGAGAAATGCCCATTCAAGTTTTCCAGGCCCAACCCACTTCACCTTCATGTCATGAATATAATTATATTGTTTTAACTTGACTATCCCTAGAGGAGCCAAGTTCTTCCTCCACAAAGTGTTTGCACTAGATAACCTCGAGAGGGATCAAGACTTATGTAGATATATAGTTTTGTTTTAGGAATAGTTATATTTATGGGTCATTCATTCATCTTCAAACAAAAAACCATTTACTTTTGGATTGTTTCCCATAATTTTTCATGAAAGGAGGATGATTACAATGGAAGGACACATTCTCATAGCCTTTCTAGAGTTAATAATTGTATCATATTGGCTTAAATATCCATGACGGATAACCCCTATTCTTTTGGTCTCTCTTTTTATTCATGAAAAATAAAAATAAATATTTCTAACTCTTCTCAATGCGAAGAATAATATCTTCTTTTCCTTTCAGTGCAAGAAAAATGGGGAAAAATCCACTTCATCTTCATTTCTTGCCTATTTAAGTAGAAAGATGCCCATATGTAGTTTGACTTATGCATATTTTTCTTTGTGATTCTTATTATTAGAATGAGCCTATGCCATTATCAAGATGCTACAATAAATTGATACTAGCATTTTTCTAATTTTATCTTTGGATACCCTTGGCAGATGCCCATTTTAATATAGGATAATTAACATATATTGTTTAAGACAATCATATATTGAGACCATCATGCAAATATAGTTTTAAGCATCATTTATTTATTAATTAAAGGTAATTGTTTTAAAACAAGACTTGGACCACTCGTAATAATGAGAATAGACATTAGCCCATTCTCTAGTTTTATAAAACTAAATTAATTTTTTTTTAATATTGTTTATGTTTTAAAAATATCATTTATCTATTTGATAATATAATTTGATGTTATTAATAGGTTTCTAGATAATATAGTAATGTAAGTTTGTTGGCAATAATAATTCTTCTATTTATTTATTAGTATTATTAATTAATGTTGTTAATTAATTAATTTTCTTTCATCATGATATCATTTGTTAAATACATATTCTTTGATTTCTATTTTTCTTAAATCATGTTGTTTATGTCGTTAATTAGTTTTATAAAGTTTTATTATATCTTTATAATTTTAAAATGTACTATAATTAATTAAGCATTATATTTATAAAATTAAATAATATATTTTGACGTTATTAATATGCTCCTAGTTAATATAGTATTGTAATTTTGTTGGTACTAATAATTCTTGTATTTAATATTATTTGATAGGATAATTTTTTACTACTTAATTATATTATTAATTAATTATTTAAAAGTAGAAATACTAATTAATTATAATACTATTAATTGTGAATATCACATCCATGGCTGAATTAAGGTTTCAAAGTGCCCTAGGCAGTACTTGGAGCATACGCCCCCTCCCACCCGGGACCAGTGACCCACCTGTATGTGCATGTTTTTAAAACAATTATAGTATAACTCTTAAAACATTTTATTAAAGTTGTAAATGTTTTTTTCTTGCCTTGCCATATCAAAACGATCAATGAGATCATCATAATTTATTGTTGCAGAGATGTTAGGTTCAATTGTCAACATAGAAAGGCTATTTAATCTAGTTTCACCCATTGTTGACCTTAAATTGATTTTTACTCTTATTAGAGTGGAAAATGCTCTCTCAGAACTGTAATTTCCAATAGGAATGCAAACAAACATTCGTATTGCAACATCTAGATTTGGGAACATGGTGTCTAGTCCACTTTTTATTAAATATTTTGACATTGATGATATACTTGTCAAGCTTTCACATCTTACTAATGCCTGGAAATGGATGCATTCAATGTCAATGGAGGTTTCCAAGTCTGTGTTATATATTATTACTAAAGAATTAGAGCATCTCAATATTGTCTCATTATCGAGATCTTTTAGATTGTTCAAAAATTCTAACCTATCATTTAACACATAAAATGCTTCATTTATTCTTGATAATTCCCTTATTAAGTTATCTATAATAACATAGAATACCTCCAACATCATACGATTCCTTCCTGTTTGTGGATTTTTGACATCTCTCGTTTCATCAAAGTGAACTTTTCTTTTTCTTTTTCTTTTATTATCTATTTCGTACTCTTTTTTTCCACTAATTATCTTAGCATGTTGCTCATATGTATCGAAATTATCTCTAATATTTTGAATATAATCTATCAATGAATTATACTGAGTCACAACCATGGTTAAATCAATGTTTACCTTTTGTAGATATTTTCTAGTTGTATCCATTCTTTCAAGAATACTATGCGAAATACAACACATCAGAAAACTTTCTAACTTGTCTAGTTTTTCGTGAATACACTTTGCTTCATGTCACGTGATAGTTGTTTTATTTTTGTCTTGTGCTATATTTAGGAAAACATCTTTAATTTTAATATATGTTAAGAAAAGTTCTTTAACTGCATCAAATCTAGCTGACCATCTTGTTTCAGAAAGGGATTTTTTAAGGGGACAAATTCCATTTAAAACATTTAATAAAATTTCCCACCGATAAGTTGAGGCACTTAGGAAAGTATAAATAATTTGAAGTAGCGAAAAAAAATCTATAGTTGTTGTACAACATTCTGCAGCTAAATAACTAACAAGATTTAAAGAATTCCCTGAACAAGGTATAAACTCAGGCATACAGTTGTGATTTTTAATCCTATTTTGTAGACCTGTGTATTTTAAAGGCATGTTACTTACATTATCATATGCTTGCCCTCAACAATCTTTGATATTAATGTCATAGTGATCTAGTGTTGTTAGTATAAAATCTTCTAAATCACATGATTTGTGTCCAACCGAAGGAATGTATTTTAAAAATCGTTTAACTAGAATTCTTTCTTGAGAAACATGCCTTACCAGAAATGATAACTAGTTAGTGTGAGATACATCAGGTGTTGCATTAACAATAATTGAAAAATATTTTATGCTGTGGAGTTCTTCAACTATTGTTTTTATAACTTTTTGTGTCATAAGGTCAATAAATTAATTACATGCAGTCGTAGATAAATAAGATGGAACTCGTCTTCTTGCATTTCCATATTGTGAATTGTGATTTACATAAACTGGGTCATACTCTACAATAAGTTCTAAACACGCTAAAAAAATTCCATTTCTAGAAGATCCTAATAAATTGTCACCACCACGAAAGGAAATACCTCTAGTAGAAAAGAATTTCACAGTTGCAACAATACACTTTAAAACATTCCTCTAATACTCTACTTCATTTTGGAATTGACTTGCAAGTGTAGAATCAACTCTTCCTAAAACATTACTTCAAGTGATGAAATTAAGAGTTGAAGTCCTTTGATCAGGGGCATCCTCATGCTGTCTCAAACTAGCCGATGCATTTTTCCAATCATTAAATCTAGTTTTGGAAAATGCGGTTGATTTTGCTTGAAAAAGGTGACAAGGAATGCAATAAACAACTCCTTTTGACTCTGAGTAAAGCAACCATTTTGTTAAATTTTTTTCATTGTTTAAAATTTTCCATTGAAACAAATCTTTAGAAAGATATCTAAAAAAATATGAGTATTGGCATTTTGAATTTGAAAAATTTAAATTAATAGCTTGTTTTGGTGTATTTAAAATTATATATTCTATTATATCGTTGTCTATTATCTATTTTGCAGGATCAAGATTTACAATGAAATGTTCATTAACGATGGGTTTAAAAAAAGTATTTTCATTGTTCTCCTCTTGTTTTGTCACTTGTGTGTTCTCCTTATCTTGTGTGTTTTCATCTCCTATTGACTCTGATTGTGTATTTTTGTCACTAACCGAAGAATAATTCTCATTTTCATTAAAAAAATACAATTGACTTTAAATTTTCATGTGATGCACTTAAAAATATATTTATTTTAGGTATCTTCTTCAAAAGGTTATTTTTCGAAATTGAGCACCACTTATTTTCTTAGTTTTATCTATTTGAACTAAACACTTATCAAGTTACAATAACTACCTGAATACTTGTTGATAATGATGCTATAAATTATAATCAATACTATTACAAACATGAAATAAAATAAATACAATCAGTTACATAATAAGAACAATTAAAAATTTAAATCAAAATGTAATAATATAATTGATACAATTGAGAACACAATTACTGCAACATCAAATCTAAGAGGCTAGAGCAGTTAGACTTAGGGTTTGATCACTTAGCTTTATGTTCTTCCCCCAAGAAAAATGATGATATGATTTACCAAATCCGATGCTGAACTTTATTTAAAAGGAACTTTAGGCTTTGGACTTTGGATAAGATCTGAATCTTTCATGTAAGGCCAAACTTCTATTGAATTTTGACATTAGCAAAGACTAAACTTGATACTTAATATTTTCTGAGTTAAGTAATAAATATATTAAATAAATTGACTAATGTCTATTAATCTCATCTATTAAATATAATAGATAATCTGAAAAATTAATAAGACAAAATCAAAAAAATATATTTGATTAACAAAAACAAAAACAAAACTATAGCACAAATAGTCAAATTAAAAAATTACTATATAATTGCAAATTTGCATGATTAACTAAACATTAGCTTACAATGATATCAGATAATGGAAAATGCCTGGTCAAGATAATGACACCTCCTTTAGAGCCTTCTCGCACGCAACCAAGCAGGAAACCACATAAAAGTCACAAGAAGCAACAAAGTTATAGATTGTGCCTTATGGATAATGTTAAGTGCAAAAAAATTGCATCATTCAAGAACACAGTTACACTGTTAGAAATTAAAGGAGAAGATCCTATTGCCATAGGCCTGCAACACCGCTGGAATTTTTCTGCTTGTTTCACCTTGTGTAGACAAAGAATTTAGTGTGCAATAATGAAACCTAACACGGTGAAACTGTGAATAATGAATTGTAGCACAGAGTCCAGACACTAACTATAACACAGAACACTTAGGAGTTAGGGGCACCTGGCATGTGACTATGAGTGTATTACGGATCATCAATCAATAAATTACAATCATGATTCGTCGACTCACCTATGTAGCTATGATAAATCATAAATGATTGTGATTGGCTTGCTTCAATTTGTAATTTTAGTTGTTTTTATATATGTGAAACTGATTTTCTCTTTACAAAAATTTAAAAAGCCAATAACGGCACAACTGACCTGAAATTGTTTTTATAGAATACGGCGCCCTCCCTTTTGTGCACCCTTGTCAACTTCCTAGGTTACCTAGGGTAAGACACACCCCTGATCATATATTGATTAGAAACAATTTGAATTATATTATTACTTGTTGTTATTGATTAATTAATTTTTAATAATACCAGCATGATTGTTTCAAATTTCAAAATTTTAGTGCTTTCATTTTGGAAGGCTCTTAATGCTCATTTATTATGGTATCTTTGATTCAAATTTTCAAATTTTGACACTCTTTTTTTAGATTTGATCATTTTTTATGGTAAGTTTGATTCAAATTTTGAATTTTGGGTGCTCTTTTCTATGAGGCACTTTTGTTTGGCCAAGTACATTATAAAAATATAGATTTTTAATGAATCAAGTTTCGATTTTTTCTCTATTGCGACTAATATTTAATAGAGGAAAGCCGAAGAATGTAGATATAGCTAAAAAAATACAAAGATACAAATATATTTCAAAAGAAATAATAAGATATAACTACCAATAGTAGGAGAGATACATAGATACAAAGATTTGGTAGAAGAACGAAGAATAAATACCCGCCGATATAGTGATAAATTGTAAGGGAGACTTTTCAAGATTTCTTGAAGGGAAAATCATAGTGGCATACTAGGATATTCCAGGTTTTTATATTTCATTTTTTCCATGCTTACTTCTAAAGCCTAAAAATGTGTAAACATAAATCTTGTTGTTCACAAAGACTATTTGAACCGTTTTTCCATATATCTTGTTTATTTTTATGTCTGAAAAATGATTCGATTTGTTTTCTTACATAAATGTAAAATTAAACAAATACAGAAATCAATTTCTTTACATTCATAAACATAATAACTACCAAGTATACAATTTTTATTTTTTCGAAGGCGTTCCTGTTTATGGTGTGAAAAAATGATTAGATAGATTAAGTACCACCTTTCTCTTTCTGTGTATTTTTCAATAATCTCTGTATCTAATTAGGCCAAATCCTTTCACACAAGAAAAAAATGATTTGATAAACTCAGTACCACCTTTCTCTTTTTGTTACATCTTTTTTATTACTGTTGCAACAACCTTTTTTTTCAATAATATTTATTTCTAATCATCCTAAATCCTTTCACATAACTTCTTCTTTCTCATACAAAATCTCTTAATGAAAAAAACCATCCGTAATAGAGAAAAAAACTCATCTGTAAGAGTGTGAAAAATCAAAACCCTAGCCATTGAAAATCTTTATTTTTATATAGTAATTGACCAAGAAAAATTACCTCTAAAAAATGGCCCCAAAAAAATTGAAATTTTAATTTAACCTACAATAATATTATCACCACCCTTTAATGATTAAATTGCTTTAGTATCCCAATATCGTAACTCTTGAAATCAAAATCTATCTAACCATTAAAAATCACTACCCTTTAATGCTTAAATTCCTTTAATATCCTAATATCCTAAGTCTATCATAAGTACTTAACGGTGAAAGGGTACATATTTAAATCATTTAATGTCATATTATCCCAATGTTTAGAAACATTTAAATGTTTTGAAGAGATATTAGAATAATGAAAAATACATAGTGCTATTTTCAACATATATTCAAATTTGAATATATAATACATTAACAAATCACCACCTTTTAATACTTTACTATTTTTAATATATAATACATTAATAAATCATCACCTTTTAATGGTTTAATATGTTGTAATATGCTTTAATATACTTTGATATTTGAATTCATTGGACCCATTTAAATGTTTTAAATATATATGTAAATAATGAAACATATATGTAAAAAATATATGTTTTATAATAATGAAATTTAAATACATTGTACTTTTTATGCATATACTTTGTTTTAGAATTGGCACCCACTCTCATGTTCTGTATAAACTTATTAAAAATTTGAAACTATCCTACAATAATAATTAATGAAATCAGGAAATTTTAAATAGTGAAATTTATTGTCATTTATATTTACTGTGTTTTAGACTAGGCACCCATTCTCACATATTATATAAAGTTGTGAAATTGATTCAACATTTTTACATTGTTTTGTATTTAATGGGAAGATGCCCATTCTCATATAGGAATCATAAAAGACCTTATTGGGCATATAGGAATCACAAAAAATATTGCTTGTATGAGAATGTAGAGAAAATACACATGTCCACTGTCATAAAATCAATATTGCTTCTATGAGAATGTTTAGAATGTGAACATGTCCATGCTCTATAAACAATTCTAGGTAGAATTAAAAATATTAAACAATATGCCCCTAACTAAATAGTATGACATCCATCTTGAGAAAAATTAACTATTTTTTCATATATTTTCTAAACTGTAATATTATAATGTACATATGCCTGTTTAGAATGAGAATTTAAAATAGTAGAATTTATCGTCATTCCTATTTACTGTGTTTTAGAATGGGCAACCATTCTTACGACTTGTATAAAGTTAAGAAATTGATTGAGCACTTTTACATTGTCTTGTATTGAATGGGTAGATGCCTATTCTCATATAGGATTCATAAAATATTTTCTTGGAAAGATAGGAATCGCAAACAATATTGCTTCTCTGAGAATGTAGAGAAAATGCATATGGCCACTATCATAAAATTAGTATTTCGTGTATGAGAATTTTTAGAATGTACACATGTCCATTATAAAAAAAAAAAATTTTGTATTATAATGTTTAGAATATGCATATGCCTATTTAGAATGGGTATATGCCTTTTATGAACGGAATAATCAAATTTACTTTGTTTTAGAATGTGCACCCATTCTCACATCTTGTTAAAAGAGTTATGAAATTGATGGATCTTTTTTGCATTGTCTTGTATTGAAAGGGTAGATGCCCCTTCTCATTTAGGAATCATAGAATACTATCTTGGGCATTAGGAATCATAAAATAAGAGTATGGATCATACAGGCTCATATTTTTTAAATAGGTATGAAATTGATTCACAATTTTTACATTGTCTTTTATTGAATTGGCAGATGCCCACTCCCATATAGTAATCCTTAGTTTGGGTAGATAGGAATAAAAATCAATATTGCTTCTATGAAAATGTTCCCATTATCATAAAACATATTTTATTCAATCATGACTATGCACATGCCCATTCTCAAAAAAAAATATTACTTGTATTATAATCTTTAGAATGGGCATATGCCTTTTATGATAGGAATAATCAAATTTACTTTGTTTTAGAATTTACATCCATTCTCACATATTTCTAAAAGAGTTATGAAATTGATGTAGATTTTTTGCATTGTCTTTAATTGAATGGTTAGATGCCCCTTCTCTTTTAGGAATCATAGAAGAATTTTTTTGGTGGATTGGAATAATATAAGAAGAGTATGGATTAAATAGTCTCACAATTTTTAAATAGGTATAAATAGGAATAATAGGAGCAATCTCATAAAATCAACATTGTTTTTATTAGAATGTTTAGAATCAACATACGTCCATTCTCATGCAATTTTGTTTTTGTTTTGTATTGAAAGGGAATTGTATTTTTAATCCTATATTCTCATATAGGATTCCCATGGGCATATGCACATTTTAAAACAAACAAATATGTTTTGTCTTGTATTAAATGGGCAGATGCCCCTCACAGCCATTAAATACGTATTAAATAGTGGGAAATTGAGAATTTTAGTATTGTATTCAATAGTCATATTCTCATTCTCACAACTAAAAATAGAATATATAAAAGGCAATATTATTGTTTTCTTTAAAATTTATTTTAGAATGGGCATTTTTTTATTCTCATAAGGGAATCATTAAAAAAATGTCAATAATTTTTTATACTATAGATAACTGAAAATATCATAAAAAGAATTATAGAGATAACATTAGAATATGAAGAATGGGCATATTCCTTCTCTCTTTAATAAGATTCATAAGAGATATTCTATTATTGTTCATAAAGATATGTGAATAAATATAATAAAGATAATAGATATAACCTTTTGTTTTTTTTAACATGGGAACTTACCCAATATCACCGGATTTGCAGGTGTATCAAATCCAACGTATCATTTTGTAATAATTACTCTGATTGTTGCATACCATACAAAAATAATAAATTTTATGCATTACAGTTCAATGAAATGCCATGAATTTTCAAATGATAATCATGATGAATTATTATTGAAATGAAGATTACAAAATGGTTAAGTATCTTTTTTATCTACATAGTACATAATATCAAATAAACAAGGTAATAATGGAATCTCCATTAGAAAAAAAATTAGTATCTAATTTTATAATCATATAGACAACTACAAATATGATAACAAAAAAAAATCATTCGTCATCACAATAGTCAATATAGAAAACAAGGTAATAGTAGCATCTAATAATGATACAAATGTCAACATTAAATAATATCATTTCACAGTCAATATTTTACATAAACAAAAGTCATACATCATCATATGAATAAATAGAGATAAAATTTATTTTTTTTCAAAATGGACAATTCCCCATTATCACAGCCATTATATAGCTCTCATAATGATTTACTTAAATATATATTTGTATATGTGAATGGGACTATACCCTTTCTCATATATGAATCATAGAATATTAGAGATAAGCATTACTTCGTTGTACAACGCCCAGTTCAGTACAATGTAAGGAAAAAGAACAAGATGATATTCTTCATCTCCGAATAAATCACAAGAATAAATATAGATGAAATTTAATTTAATATTGTACTATTAGTATTCCTATGTAATAATGGTCATATATAATGCACATATGACCATTCTCATATAGGGATCATAGAAGAATAGATATAGAATTTACTACATTCTAAAAATGTGAACTATTTTTTTTCTCTATTATTATGTTATGCTTCCTTTGTGAGAGTGGGTATATAAAATGGGCATATGCCCATTCTCATATAATAATCATAGAATAATATTAAACATAAAAAATAAAATTTTGCACAACGGGAAATTCTCCACCATACAAGGGAAAGAAAACCATATGATATTCTTCATCTCAGATTAAATAAATAGAGAAGAGTCGGATAATTTAATTCATGTAAACAGATTGGTGTTTCTAATAAATTCACTTGATAATATTTTCTTCACAAGCCAAAACAAATCAACAAAAGAGATAACTTAAAATAAAAACTATAAACAATCAACAATCAAATCAATCACATGCAAAGAAGCAGTCTAAAAAAATAGAGGAGCCCAATGTAGAGAGGAACAAAACAAGTGGAGAGATCAAACAATATATCATAAATTTTCTTGAAATCTTGTGCTTCACAAGATGAAACACTCTAACGAAATGATAAAATGGTTGTTCTCATATAGGAATCATAAAATAATAATAGATGTAAAATCTAATTTGTTTTATAATGGTAAAGCTTCAAATTCCCAAGAACTATGTCATCCTTGATAACATTAACTGTCATTAGTATCTCCATTGTGCCACATAGTGACATGGATTAACTTCCATTAATATCTCTAATTTTCCTCTAACGCGCGGTCGAAGAGGTGGTTTAAAATAATTACGTTCGATTAATAGTAGAATAGTTGTTAAAAATATATTTGCATGGTGGTCTCGCTTTGTCATGGTCAGAAAAAAATAAATTTTTAATAGTTTTCATAGCCATGTTTTAGGATATTTGTATTAAAAATACATAGCCAATAATATCGCCTTTATGCCACATAGTGAATTGTATTAAGTTCAAATTATATTGGTTGAATTAGAATTTTTAGAATGGGTGTATGCCAACTCTCAATCAAACAAACATTTTGGTCTTGTATTTATGGGTTCAACTGAATATATACCTCGACTCATTTAGCATACAATGTAGGTATGTTTTCCACGAGTAGATATGTGTGCACAAAAATATGTGGTAATTGGATGATATGCATAAAAAATATACAAAATATAAGTAACATAATCCTAATTTGTATTACTCATATAGAATTGGAAGCTGCCCAGTCTCATTTGTGAATCAAAGAAGAAAAACTGAATTAAAATTTACTTTGTTTTAAAACATTTCTATGACTCTTATGAGAAGTATTAACATGATTAAATTCAATATTTCCTTTACAAACACACTTTTCATTCTCACAACCCATTCTAAAAATGTTTATAATCAAATAAATATACTGTATGATGAGAACTAAATAAACCTTGATCCCTCTCGAGGGTATGTAGTGCTTCACTTGGCTTTGCCAGGGATAGTCCAACTAGTATAATACAATTATTAATAATGACAAAAACAAAAAATTGTATCTTTGTATGAGAATAAACTTTTCCCCATTGTAAAGATTCTTTCACCAGTAATATTTTCTATCTATAAGGGTTGTGAGAATGCACAACTTCCCATTCTAAAATAAAGTAAGGCTATGAGAATGCACATATTTTCATTCTAAAATATAATAAATTGTGTCTTTATTATCCTTCGATGATTATTATATGAGAATGGGCATATGCCCCTTCTAAAAATCTAGTCTTATTCTACGTTTCCTATATGAGACTTCGCCTCTACTGATTACAACCATTTTTATAATAGAAATTTTTAAATCATTTTCATATATTAAACAACATCTTCTTCCTACGTAATTTAGGTATGAAGAAGGAAATACTCCCGTTATATAAAAAATAAAAATATAACATCTATTCAATACAATAAAGAAATGTAATATATTTTCAATACCAAATGCAAATGTAACATCTATTCAGTAGGATTGCCACATGATGGACACCCAAAACCATCAACAACACTACTTCATTATTATCATTTTTTGTATCTCATATTCACTCATACTATACTACTACTTGAATAACCTATGTCTTATATTATTATCAAATTTTTACTTATATTGCAACTTAAAGGAAACCCACAAGACTTAACAACACTACTTCAATAGTTTCATTTTATAAGAGTCTGATGTTGTGCATAAGAATATAGTTTCTAAATTATAATTTTCATATAAAGTTCTTATTCCAGATTATTTTATTCCTTGTCAATAATGTCCCCATATCATCTTTCACCATCTCATCGTCCTTTGAGCTATTCAGGTAAAGCTTAAGTCTTCGAGTTTTGCTTCCATTTTACAATTAAACTAGGCTCCCTTGAATATCCATAACCATATTTCTAATCCCATACAGTTCCTATCTGATGGAATTTTGCGAAGTATAAATTTTCTTCGAGGCCTCAATATACTTCAAATAAGTACATACCATTTCCACCCCAGAATCATCGAGGGAATCAAAGTTCTTTTCAATCTGCAGAACCCTAAGGGAAATTTTTTCAAATACCATACTCCAATCAGACTCCATATTTTATTTTCCTTTGGAAGGTTCCCCTTTGATATCAGACAAAGAAACACCGACCGTAGTATCAATACCCTTCTTCTTCCTCAATTTATTCATTCATTCAACAAGAGTTAAAAATTCATCTAGGTCTTCAAAAAACCTCCCTCTCCGTATTACCAACAACATCTATAGTGTTTATCGATGACATAAAAGAATATTTTATGTCATCTAAGCTGAAAGAGGAGGATCCCTCATAATCCTCCTACTCCACATAATTCTCATCCTCAACACGATTTACATCATCATTAAACAATCCCCTAAACTTCTCAGATTTGGTTAAATCTATAGAACCCAGCTAGAATAAGGCAATCATCAATCCCTGATGAAGAGGGATTTTCAACTTATCTTTTTCTAAATTTTCAACTTAATCATTTTAATAACTCTTTGAAGGCTGTGTGAGAATGGGGAAGCTAGCCATTATAAATATAATTCAATTTTATCTCTATTATTCTTTTATGAATCCTATATGAGGAATCACATTTATTCATTTAATACATGAGTGAATTTATTAATTAATTTAATAACTATGAAGAATGTGATAATTAAGAGCCACTCATTCTAAAATAAAGTAAATTTTCTCTATTTTACCTAATATATGCTTTGAATATGAGAATAGGAAATTTCTCATTCAAAAAAAAAAATTAATCTCTATTCTTCTTCAGTGATTCCTATATATAAGAGACTGGGCATCTGACCATTCAACATAAAAATATTTATTTATATGAGAATGGGGCATATGCCCATTCTAATCATTGCAATAAAAGCAATATTGAACTTTATCATTACTAATGGGAAAATTAATAATATATAAGAGTGAAAATAAATGATCAATCTAATACAAGAATTATTCAACTTAATCAATTTAAAAACTATATGAAAGCTGTGAGAATGGGAAACTTTCCATTTTAAAATGAATTAAATTTTATCTATATTATTATTTTATGATACCTATATGGGATTGGAAAGTTGTTCATTCAATACAACATTGAACATAAATCATTTTAATACCTATGAAG
The DNA here is from genome assembly GCA_019776745.2 of Taxus chinensis. Taxonomy (NCBI): domain Eukaryota; kingdom Viridiplantae; phylum Streptophyta; class Pinopsida; order Cupressales; family Taxaceae; genus Taxus; species Taxus chinensis. The sequence continues at coordinate 765,307,443 of CM034147.1, forward strand.
GTTGTGATTATGGGAAATTCTTGTTAAAAAAAAAGTAAATTTGATCAATTTTTCTTACATGATTCCTATCTAATAATGAGCAACTGCCCATTCTAATTTTTTTAATATTTTATCTATATTCTTCATATATGACAATGGGCATCTGCCCATTCAATAGAAGAAATAAATGCTTTTTTTTATGTATAAGGGCATAAGCTCCTTCTAAATATTATATTACAAGAAATACTCAACTTAAACATTTTAATACCTCTATAGGTATGGATACCTTACCATTGAATGGAAAATTAAAAAAAATATTTTGTATGAGAATGGGCGTATGCCAATTTTAATCATTGTAATTAAAGCAATATTGAACTTAATTATTTCAATAACTCTATGAAGGCTATGAGAATGTGCAACTGTCCATTATAAAACAAGATAGATTTTATCTTTGTTCTTCTTTTATGATTCCAATTTTGAGAATGGGCATTTTCTCATTAGATGCATCATTGAAATTAATCATTTTAATTCTTATATGACAATGATTAAGTTTAATATTTTTTTAGCTCTGTAGTGAGCTCACCCGCCCATCTCGGGAGGTTAACCTCGCCGGACTAGCTTGGTAGGTCAACTTTCCCCCCAAGCTCGGTAGGTCAGCCCCCCAGCCCAGCCTGGGAAGTCATCTTGCACACGAAACTTGGTAGGTTTGCTCGCCCACCCATTTCAGCCGACCAGCTCGACAAGCCATCACAACTTCCAGCTTAGTAGATCAACTCACCCACCTAGCTCACAATTTCAACTTACTTTTCGTGCTCGACAAGTCAACTCGAGCGCCGAGCTCGGTGAACCAACTTGCAAAGCCATCTTGGAAGGTTGGTTCAACTTCCCAGCTCATCCTACGTAGCTCTAACACCCATCTTGGCCTACGCAGCTAGGGCACCCAACTTGGAAAATAAGTAACATTTCCTAGGTTGTAACCCCATAGTGTAATTTGGTAATACAAAAATAACTCCACCTCTTAGCATGAAGGAATGGAAATGTTTTATTTAGAATAAAAAAAAATTATTTAAAAAGGAATGATCTTGTTCAAACTCTGAAACATGCAAGAAACGGTCATATTTAGAGGCATCCTTTTATAACTATGGAGGATAATACTCAAATGGTAGAATCAGAGTTGCACACATAATATTCTTATTGATTGAACTTCATTCGAACACCATTACATATATATAGGAGAGGAATTCATATTATTAAGGAATCTCCTAGAACCTATAATATCTCCTATATTTGTTAGTTAGTTCAACAACTATACTCACGTACAATATAATAGCAAATTGATATATTCAAACTATTGTTATATTATTTTTAAACACAACAATATTATAACAAACATATATAACTGAGTTATGTTTTACCCTACGGTAAATAACCCACAATTTTCATGTGAGCATTAATATTAATTTCCTAACATTCCCCCCTTAATGTTTACATACTTGTGAAAGAATTTTCACACTTCCTCTGCAGCCTATCGCCTCTGGGCACTTATGATCTTGGAACACACTCGAATTGAAGGTAGAAGAAGGAACACATCAACCTATTATCGACCATAGCACTGTCAGGAGCACATCTGACTGAAAAGGATGGGAACACACTTAAGAATCATCTACTTATCAACCAGTCACTCTAGGGAACACATCTGACCTAGTAATGTGGGAACTTAGGTAGGAACACATCTGAGCAACCTTCAATGGTTTTCTAAAGGCTAACCAAAAACCTAGGTATGAACTGGAACACATATGACTATTCAACCTCATCAAGACTCATGATGTTGCATTTCCCTGTGCTATTTTCTCTTCACTATATTTTTTCATAGGGGAAATAGGAATAGCCACATACCACTGAAAAATAATTAGCTTCTATTCTTATTTTTCAATTCACACTGAAAACCACACCAAACTGAAATGCTGAAATAAAGCACAACACTCAAAAGAAAAAACACACACGTGCCACCAAATCAGTGAAGTAGCCCCGTTGTTGGTGACTGACGAGAGGTCATTTTTTGACCTCCAGCCTTTGTTGCCTCCGTCCTCCAGTAACATGCTTCTCACTCAACAAATTGAATGTTGAAGCTCCACAATTTCCACATTGGATTTATTGTTTTCTTCCCTCCTACAATATGAAACATTTTATTTTGGCGGATGTTAGGTAACACCGAAAATGCGTCCGTAAGGCAATTTGTTTTATTTTTTAGACTTTTTTTACAACAATACAACTTTTGACAATAATTCACAAATATGAAAACAACACTTTTGACTTAAACAAAGAGACTCAACTAAAATTTTTAAAAATAGTAAAATGAGATCACTTTTTATATGAAAATGACTTTGACTCTACATAAAAAAAAAAAAAAAAAACACACTGTAACTATAAAATTAACTTTTTAATGACCATACCTTGATTGAAATTTCTGAGCACTATAATAATTAAACTCCACATTCAAAAATATCTTTGCCCTTGCTTTGTCTATAGTGAACCGAATCTTACTTAGTACTCATACCACAAACTGGCTTTAAATATAAACTCAAATATAAACTTTAAACACACTTTTGGTTTTTAACTAGTAGACACCAACAATTCGCTGATAACGTGGAATAAAATCAAAGATACTATAGTCATGCTAGGTATTCTGTCTAGACCGATTTATAATTGCCTAAACCATGACATGTCAAAAGGAGTAGTAGCCGGGGAAGTATCTAATTAAAGTTCCTTCTACATCATTCGTGGAATGAAATGGGTCATGTGTCAAGGAGAGGACTGCATGCATTTGATATCTGGAAGCGCAGCTGAGGTGAAGCAACCGTTTCGCATGGATTTATAAGGTGAAGATTTTTTGACACTCCCAAAGAAGGTAGTACACATTTGATGAAGAGTAATTTGTCAGATTTGAAATGCCATACGTCCAAAAATACAGATAATATCCTGATCATGCTAACACAACATATCTGATCTGTAGGAAAGAATTTGGACACGTCTCAGAGATGAACGATTTGATGTTGACTTGGGTGTAAGAATGTATATTCACTCAAATGGATGAGAATCCCCACGCTTTACTTGGATATCACGTCTTATACAATTGCACATGTTGGTGGACGGATGAATGAAGGTGATGGAGGATCTATTTGTAAATGTCAACCAACTGCCATGTGAACAGTTGTAGATTCCAACATATACCACAGTTTTAAAACAACTACCTACTCGTGTCAGCCAATGCATGTACATATATCAATAGGCTACAAGTTCGCAGGGGGTAGTGAGTTGGCATTGCTGACTGGGCACTGTCCAGTGTTTCACGGAGTAAAAAAAAAGTTAACGGAACCTGTGTCTTTTCAGCGCCTCCACTGACTGCTCAACCAACCCAAGTCATTTCAACGCCTCCCCTGACTGCTCAACCATACCTATTCACATTTATTGTTTTGAATATGCTGCGCCATTTCAAAGTATCTTTCAAATATATATTGAATGCTACCATTAATTGCTGCCTAAATTATATTCATTAAACTATTTACTCCACTTTTTGGCGCCACTGTTCTGTTTTTTTATTATTTTTACATAAATGATTTATTTAAGTATTGCAAAAAAGAACAGTAGTCATATTTCATTCAGTTTTATGGAAGTTGAAGGAGATTTCTGAAGGTTGGCTATGAGAAAAGAACATTGCTCATGACAGGGAAAATTTGGAAATAATCTGTACATTGCAAATCAGGTAAGAACATTATATTTTTTAAAATCAGTGATAAGTTCAACTCATCTTGTTTATTAATTTATTAAGTTTTTGAACTACTTTGCCAGTCATCTATCAAAGTTGAAAGGAATAACAATTCTGGTTAGTGTTTGCAAGATTTATTTGAAACAAGGCTAATTGAAAACAAAGAAATTATAAGTTGAATGGTAATTCAGATTCTTATATCTAATATTCAAGGTAAGATTTTTCCTGAGAGAGTTTTTGTTACAACAATACAACAACATATTACGTTGTCGCCCAATCTAAATGATGGAATACGTTATATTTACAGGCTATGGTCATTATAGTGTATAAAACTATGATGCCACATTCTTATGTGCCTACGGGATCTATATAAAAGTAGGTTGTTTTCCCACGTAATACGTTGTTGCGTCAACGACATGAAGTTCTAAAGATTTTTTTGCACATCATAGTATTATGAAACTATTCAAATTTGTTTCATTATATTACTTTAAAATAATTTCAAATCCTTTCCCTCCTACTATGAGTACAACAATTTAACAACACATTACGTTGTTGCCCGCGATAACGATGACCTGACTCGTTACTAGGCTCCATAAGGTACATGGTGTACTGTATAAAACTATAATTTAAGATCTTAGTGCGCCTACAGGATCTTTATCTAAGAAGGTGGTTTCTCAACGTAATACGTTGTTTCTTTGACGACCTGCATTTATAAAGTTTGTTTAGCGCTGAATAATCTATTAAAAGTTGTTTGATTCAATTAAACTGGAATACTTTCCAATTCATCCTCTCACAATTTAATTTCGACACGACGACAACGTATTACGTTGTCACCCGGACTAAACGGTGGAAAACGATATTTTTACAAGCTATATTCATTATAGTTGGTGTACCTCTTAGCTCAGTAGATCCTCCTCAAGGAGCATGTCACGTTCTCATATTCATGTTGTTGTTCTTCTCTACAACCGTGCCCTCAATCTTTCTTTGTATGCATACACCTATCTTTTCGAACAATCAGCATTGAAGTCTGACTTCCAAGCATATAGCCAATGACAAGTACTTTGAGTAAGGTTGCTGACTGCCCTAACTGTCCACATTTACCTTTTAACTCCTAGCTACTAGTCCATTTATCCAACCTCAACACTCCATTTCTTCTCGAGTTCTAAAAAAAACACTCTCTCTTTGTCTCCATGCAAACTGTCTTAACTCAACAACACTCTTTTATGAACCTTAAATATCCTTGAATGCATATATAAAACTTCATCTTTGTTCTCCCTTGCGGAGGTAATCCTTTATGAGACTGTTATGCACCCGATTTATCATCAAACAAGGTCTTCAAATGATACCATTCAATGATCAATTCTGCCCTTCACAGGTTTTGGCCCACGTGTGTGCAATGAAGGATCATCAAAGTATCAAATCCTATTATTAGGTTGTCACCCATACTAAATGATGGAGCACACTATTTTTACAAGATATAGTAATTATAGTGTATAAAACTGCAATGCACCATTCTTATGTGCCTAAAGGATCTAAATCCTTTCCCTCCTACTATGAGTACAACAATTTAACAACACATTACGTTGTTGCCCGCGATAACGATGACCTGACTCGTTACTAGGCTCCATAAGGTACATGGTGTACTGTATAAAACTATAATTTAAGATCTTAGTGCGCCTACAGGATCTTTATCTAAGAAGGTGGTTTCTCAACGTAATACGTTGTTTCTTTGACGACCTGCATTTTTAAAGTTTGTTTAGCACTGAATAATCTATTAAAAGTTGTTTGATTCAATTAAACTGGAATACTTTCCAATTCATCCTCTCACAATTTAATTTCGACACGACGACAACGTATTACGTTGTCACCTGGACTAAACGGTGGAACACGATATTTTTACAAGCTATATTCATTATAGTTGGTGTACCTCTTAGCTCAGTAGATCCTCCTCAAGGAGCATGTCACGTTCTCATATTCATGTTGTTGTTCTTCTCTACAACCGTGCCCTCAATCTTTCTTTGTATGCATACACCTATCTTTTCGAACAATCAGCATTGAAGTCTGACTTCCAAGCATATAGCCAATGACAAGTACTTTGAGTAAGGTTGCTGACTGCCCTAACTGTCCACATTTACCTTTTAACTCCTAGCTACTAGTCCATTTATCCAACCTCAACACTCCATTTCTTCTCGAGTTCTAAAAAGAACACTCTCTCTTTGTCTCCATGCAAACTGTCTTAACTCAACAACACTCTTTTATGAACCTTAAATATCCTTGAATGCATATATAAAACTTCATCTTTGTTCTCCCTTGCGGAGGTAATCCTTTATGAGACTGTTATGCACCCGATTTATCATCAAACAAGGTCTTCAAATGATACCATTCAATGATCAATTCTGCCCTTCACAGGTTTTGGCCCACGTGTGTGCAATGAAGGATCATCAAAGTATCAAATCCTATTATTAGGTTGTCACCCATACTAAATGATGGAGCGCACTATTTTTACAAGATATAGTAATTATAGTGTATAAAACTGCAATGCACCATTCTTATGTGCCTAAAGGATCTAAATCCTTTCCCTCCTACTATGAGTACAGCAATTTAACAACACATTACGTTGTTGCCCGCGATAACGATGACCTGACTCGTTACTAGGCTCCATAAGGTACATGGTGTACTGTATAAAACTATAATTTAAGATCTTAGTGCGCCTACAGGATCTTTATCTAAGAAGGTGGTTTCTCAACGTAATACGTTGTTTCTTTGACGACCTGCATTTTTAAAGTTTGTTTAGCGCTGAATAATCTATTAAAAGTTGTTTGATTCAATTAAACTGGAATACTTTCCAATTCATCCTCTCACAATTTAATTTCGACACGACGACAACGTATTACGTTGTCACCCGGACTAAACGGTGGAAAACGATATTTTTACAAGCTATATTCATTATAGTTGGTGTACCTCTTAGCTCAGTAGATCCTCCTCAAGGAGCATGTCACGTTCTCATATTCATGTTGTTGTTCTTCTCTACAACCGTGCCCTCAATCTTTCTTTGTATGCATACACCTATCTTTTCGAACAATCAGCATTGAAGTCTGACTTCCAAGCATATAGCCAATGACAAGTACTTTGAGTAAGGTTGTTGACTGCCCTAACTGTCCACATTTACCTTTTAACTCCTAGCTACTAGTCCATTTATCCAACCTCAACACTCCATTTCTTCTCGAGTTCTAAAAAGAACACTCTCTCTTTGTCTCCATGCAAACTGTCTTAACTCAACAACACTCTTTTATGAACCTTAAATATCCTTGAATGCATATATAAAACTTCATCTTTGTTCTCCCTTGCGGAGGTAATCCTTTATGAGACTGTTATGCACCCGATTTATCATCAAACAAGGTCTTCAAATGATACCATTCAATGATCAATTCTGCCCTTCACAGGTTTTGGCCCACGTGTGTGCAATGAAGGATCATCAAAGTATCAAATCCTATTATTAGGTTGTCACCCATACTAAATGATGGAGCGCACTATTTTTACAAGATATAGTAATTATAGTGTATAAAACTGCAATGCACCATTCTTATGTGCCTAAAGGATCTAAATCCTTTCCCTCCTACTATGAGTACAACAATTTAACAACACATTACGTTGTTGCCCGCGATAACGATGACCTGACTCGTTACTAGGCTCCATAAGGTACATGGTGTACTGTATAAAACTATAATTTAAGATCTTAGTGCGCCTACAGGATCTTTATCTAAGAAGGTGGTTTCTCAACGTAATACGTTGTTTCTTTGACGACCTGCATTTTTAAAGTTTGTTTAGCGCTGAATAATCTATTAAAAGTTGTTTGATTCAATTAAACTGGAATACTTTCCAATTCATCCTCTCACAATTTAATTTCGACACGACGACAACGTATTACGTTGTCACCCGGACTAAACGGTGGAACACGATATTTTTACAAGCTATATTCATTATAGTTGGTGTACCTCTTAGCTCAGTAGATCCTCCTCAAGGAGCATGTCACGTTCTCATATTCATGTTGTTGTTCTTCTCTACAACCGTGCCCTCAATCTTTCTTTGTATGCATACACCTATCTTTTCGAACAATCAGCATTGAAGTCTGACTTCCAAGCATATAGCCAATGACAAGTACTTTGAGTAAGGTTGCTGACTGCCCTAACTGTCCACATTTACCTTTTAACTCCTAGCTACTAGTCCATTTATCCAACCTCAACACTCCATTTCTTCTCGAGTTCTAAAAAGAACACTCTCTCTTTGTCTCCATGCAAACTGTCTTAACTCAACAACACTCTTTTATGAACCTTAAATATCCTTGAATGCATATATAAAACTTCATCTTTGTTCTCCCTTGCGGAGGTAATCCTTTATGAGACTGTTATGCACCCGATTTATCATCAAACAAGGTCTTCAAATGATACCATTCAATGATCAATTCTGCCCTTCACAGGTTTTGGCCCACGTGTGTGCAATGAAGGATCATCAAAGTATCAAATCCTATTATTAGGTTGTCACCCATACTAAATGATGGAGCGCACTATTTTTACAAGATATAGTAATTATAGTGTATAAAACTGCAATGCACCATTCTTATGTGCCTAAAGGATCTAAATCCTTTCCCTCCTACTATGAGTACAACAATTTAACAACACATTACGTTGTTGCCCACGATAACGATGACCTGACTCGTTACTAGGCTCCATAAGGTACATGGTGTACTGTATAAAACTATAATTTAAGATCTTAGTGCGCCTACAGGATCTTTATCTAAGAAGGTGGTTTCTCAACGTAATACGTTGTTTCTTTGACGACCTGCATTTTTAAAGTTTGTTTAGTGCTGAATAATCTATTAAAAGTTGTTTGATTCAATTAAACTGGAATACTTTCCAATTCATCCTCTCACAATTTAATTTCGACACGACGACAACGTATTACGTTGTCACCCGGACTAAATGGTGGAACACGATATTTTTACAAGCTATATTCATTATAGTTGGTGTGCCTCTTAGCTCAGTAGATCCTCCTCAAGGAGCATGTCACGTTCTCATATTCATGTTGTTGTTCTTCTCTACAACCGTGCCCTCAATCTTTCTTTGTATGCATACACCTATCTTTTCGAACAATCAGCATTGAAGTCTGACTTCCAAGCATATAGCCAATGACAAGTACTTTGAGTAAGGTTGCTGACTGCCCTAACTGTCCACATTTACCTTTTAACTCCTAGCTACTAGTCCATTTATCCAACCTCAACACTCCATTTCTTCTCGAGTTCTAAAAAGAACACTCTCTCTTTGTCTCCATGCAAACTGTCTTAACTCAACAACACTCTTTTATGAACCTTAAATATCCTTGAATGCATATATAAAACTTCATCTTTGTTCTCCCTTGCGGAGGTAATCCTTTATGAGACTGTTATGCACCCGATTTATCATCAAACAAGGTCTTCAAATGATACCATTCAATGATCAATTCTGCCCTTCACAGGTTTTGGCCCACGTGTGTGCAATGAAGGATCATCAAAGTATCAAATCCTATTATTAGGTTGTCACCCATACTAAATGATGGAGCGCACTATTTTTACAAGATATAGTAATTATAGTGTATAAAACTGCAATGCACCATTCTTATGTGCCTAAAGGATCTAAATCCTTTCCCTCCTACTATGAGTACAGCAATTTAACAACACATTACGTTGTTGCCCGCGATAACGATGACCTGACTCGTTACTAGGCTCCATAAGGTACATGGTGTACTGTATAAAACTATAATTTAAGATCTTAGTGCGCCTACAGGATCTTTATCTAAGAAGGTGGTTTCTCAACGTAATACGTTGTTTCTTTGACGACCTGCATTTATAAAGTTTGTTTAGCGCTGAATAATCTATTAGAAGTTGTTTGATTCAATTAAACTGGAATACTTTCCAATTCATCCTCTCACAATTTAATTTCGACACGACGACAACGTATTACGTTGTCACCCGGACTAAACGGTGGAACACGTTATTTTTACAAGCTATATTCATTATAGTTGGTGTGCCTCTTAGCTCAGTAGATCCTCCTCAAGGAGCATGTCACGTTCTCATATTCATGTTGTTGTTCTTCTCTACAACCGTGCCCTCAATCTTTCTTTGTATGCATACACCTATCTTTTCGAACAATCAGCATTGAAGTCTGACTTCCAAGCATATAGCCAATGACAAGTACTTTGAGTAAGGTTGCCGACTGCCCTAACTGTCCACATTTACCTTTTAACTCCTAGCTACTAGTCCATTTATATTGATGCTAGTGATGATTTGTGATACCCTTGAGAGCTATTTTTGGGTTAATTCTCTTCTATACGGCAGCAGCTGATTTTAAACATTTCTCAACCTTAAATAACTTAGAAAAGATACTCTATTGTCTAATCTTATATATGTATGATGTCGTTTTTATGAGATTATTGATGTCGTTTTTACTTTTTTTGTTGACCTGAATTTTTTTAATAATGATCCTCAATTTCTTTAACATATTGAACATTTGTGAATGCAGGCAGGTCCTATCATTTTAGCATCAGCTATAATATAAATATCAAATGGTTAGTGTTATTGTCTAATTGTATAGTGTGTTAGCTTGAGCATTTTTTTTCCAAATTTTAATAATTTGTAGTGTTATTAACATCAATGTATAATCAGAGAGACTCAAAGTGGAAGCGCTTGTTAGACATTCCTATCCAATGTCCTCCGGAAGGACTGTTCTCTGCATTAGATGTAGTTTGGAGCAAAGTTAAAGATAACCGTGGAGTGGAAGGGGATTTTGTTGCATGGATAGAAGTTGGACGAGTAGATGATTTTATTAAAGGGGAATGTCAGCGGACATCATTTCCAACAAGTTATTACAAACGTTGGAGTCATTCATCACCCATAAGGGAAAGTACACACCGGGTTCGAATTGATAGCACCATCAGTTATATAATGTATGATGTGGCAATGTTCGGTGATGTTTTTAATGCAGTTTTAAAATTGTTGTTTATTTTATTATGACTCACTTTTAGTGACATTTTGCAGATATTGGTGTAGCTATGGGCCTGAAGACTTTAAAGAAGAGGATGCTTTGCCATATGATAAGTCCAAGGTTCCAACTAGAGGGACGGGGAGTAGACCTGGACGTAAACATATAAAATGTGGTTGCCAATGCAATTTTAATGTGCGAATTCTTATGAAAAGAAGTGAATATGCACTTATCACATATCCTCAGATGGATCATGTGGATAACAACAATCATATATGCCATGGCCAAAAAAATCACAAATTTGAAGGGACACGAGCTTATTATGCGCCACATATTAGTAAGGAATTGCAAGAATGGGTAGAAAAGTTATTGTTATTAGGAATGCCAGCTGATATTGTGTTGCAAAAGCACCGTGAAATGGTTCATGAGAAGCTAGCCTTGTTTGATGGGCAAACAAAACGTGATGATTTCTTGTCTTCACATGATGTTCAAAATATTGATACAAAAATAAAAGCAGCAAAGTACATGTATGACAGAAATGATGCCCAAAGTGTGAGAGTATGGCAAGATCAAAATCCAAATATATGTTTTGAATACCAAGAGTATGAAGGAAATGTTGAGGAAGATGGTCACGTGCCGTTTATCATGGGCATTCAAATGCCGCAACAACTTGAGTGGATGTTAAAATATGGCCATAACAACATACTTGCAATGGACGCCACTTTTGGGACCAATGGAATGAAGGTATTCTCTTTTACATAATCTTATCAATAAAAAAATTCTGCAAAAAATATGTTACATTTTCTTACCAATAATCTACTAATTCACATTGTTATTGCATTGCCAACTCTCCATAGTTCAAACTCTATACCATCCTCGCATTCGATTCCAAACACATGGGCCTACCAGTTGCATGGGTCATAATGTCAAGAGCTACAACTAGCGACTTAACCCAATGGATGAAAAAGCTGGTGAATAGAGCACATGCTCATATGCTTGAGTGGAAACTAAATGCTTTCATGGTAGATGATGCTACAGCTGAAATCAATGCTATTAGGTTGTAAATTACTCTTTGTGTATATTGTTAGAATATATAAATTTAAATTATAGATATTAAGTTTGCTATCAAATTTTTAAAATTCTAATACAATTCATTTTCAAATACAGAGAAGTTTTTGGGTGTGAAGTATACTTATGCAGCTGGCATGTAAGGAGGGCATGGTTGAAGAATCTTGTTGCCAAGGTTAAGGAAGATCAAAAAAGACGTGTAATGTTTAATAGGTTGGGGGAAATTATGCACCATTCAAATAATGAGGAGAGTGCTATTCAAATGGCACAAGATTTTGTTACAGAATTTGCGGACGAGATAAAATTTATTAAATATTGGCAGGAACACTGGCTTCTAAGAATTGGAATGTGGGTGAGACATCTACGGACTTTAAAGCATGCTGGGCAAGAAACAAATGCTGCAATAGAGGCATATCACTCTATACTTAAGAGTAAGTGGTTATCCTCCATTCGAAAAGCATCTCATCGCAGGGTTGACTGGCTGATACATCAGTTAATCACAGTTGTTTTTATATATTATTGGTGGAGTCAATGTTGTAAGGAAAGTGGGTTCTACCGTAACTTCAAAGTGGAGAAACTAGAAAATAACCAATGGCTGCATGCACAATCCATTCCTGATTATTATGTCACCTTCCATACCTCTGACCCACGGTTAGCATGGGTTCGTAGCCAGATGGATGATACTTGTCACTATGAAGTATGGTATCAAACCCCACATTTGGCAATGTGTGGATGTGGAGTGTCAAAGAATGGGTACTTATGTAAGCACGTAATTAAAGTGAATATGATGAAAAAGAATTCAGCGAGAGAAAACTTTAATGTTCAGGTATTCTAGGCAAAATGTTTTTCAAGATTTTCCAACATAGTAATTTATTGTATCTAAATTCTATTAATTTTGGTTTTTATTCAAATCTTTGATTTATTATACTAATTTGTAATGTTCTCCAGGGTTTATTTTGTGCTCCAAATGTTGCATGTGGAGATGAACATGTGGTTGATGATCCTTTTGGTCAAGCATGGAATCCTCCAAACACCTGTGAAGACTCTATGCATGTTTTGCAACAAGATAAACATGTTATAAATGAAGAAGATGAACACTTGAGCCCACAAGTGAGAAGGATCAGAAAAATAGTAGATAACAGTCTTGTTGGTCCTCTAAACAAGTCATTTCTTACTTTATTAGAGAATACACTTGTGGAAACAACAAACCGATTGAGGGGAAGCCAAATATCTTCTATATTAGGTGTGCAACATCCTGAGGCACAACCGTTTAGACCTGTAGATGATGGATTCAACAATACACTTCATCGAGAGAGAGATTTTATAGAGAAGATGTTGAATCGAAGGCGCCCATGTCCAACAAATAGGAAAGCTAGTTTTCCTATTGTAAAAAAGAGTCGTGTATCACGTCGACTAACATGGGAGGATGAATTAAAAAGAGCTGCAGAACGAGATAGGGAAAGGGGGCTTGTTGAAGAACTTGAAGATGAGACCAACACAAATGGAATTTAAGGGTAATTTTAGATTGCAGCAGTTCAACAACATATTATGTTGTTACCCTTGAGAAATGATGAACAAACACATTATTAGTTTACAAGATATGCTCATTATAATATCTAAAACTGTGATACCATCTTTTTATGCTCCTACATGATCTATACCAAAGTAGGTTATTTCTCAACGTAATACGTTGTTGCCTCAACAAAATGGATTTTTAATGTTTATTTTGCATTTTATAATGTTATGTATCTATTCAAGGTTGTTTAATTCAATCACTTTGTAATAATTTCCCACTTATGCCCTTCTACTTTAATTAAAATAGTTCAACAACGTATTGTGTTGTCATCCGTAATAAATGATGCAAGTTTCAATATTTATACAAATTTGTCACTTTTTAACAAAGGATATCACTTTAAAATACTTATGCTTTAAATAATTTGACAGTCTTTGATGTTTCTAAGAATGCATTATTGGGATCCATGCCGTCTGTATGGCCTTCTACTCTAGAAGTATTGATGCTAAATGACAATTCCCTGATTGGCAATATTCCTCCAAGTTTGAGCAACTTGACTGGTCTTGTAAAGTTAAATTTGGCAAACAACAAATTAAACGGAGTCATTCCACCAAGCTTGGCTGATATTCTTCAACTTCTAGTATTGAACTTGGGAGATAATGGTCTGGAAGGAAGCATACCTTGTGGGCTATGCCCCTTGTCCTTGAAAGTACACAATAATAAGCTAAGTGGAAGATTCCCTTCCCCAATAGTAAATTGTACAAAACTACAAACACTTGATATTGGGCACAATTCATTCACAGGGCATATTTCAAAGTCAATCGGAAATCTTTCATACCTTCAAGTGCTACTGATGAAGAACAATCATTTCAGAGGTAGCATTCCTTCTGAAATTGGCAAGTTGAAGCAACTCCATATCTTAGATCTCTCTGCCAATAGTTTGTCAGGGTGTATTCCTCATAGCATTGTATCTCTGCAAGCAATGACTGTGGTAGAAAGTGGACATAGGATGAAAAGAAGGTATCCACTTGGACCTCTTAATGAACCATATGCTTATCATGATGAGTTGAATATGACTTCCAAAGGCATAGAGCAACACTATCCATATATTCTATCCACTCTATCATGCATAGATCTCTCAAGAAATCAATTGAATGGAGTTCTTCCTTATGATTTTGGAAAGTTGAAAGGGTTGAAGTCTCTCAATCTATCCATGAACAATTTCAGCGGGATGCTTCCAAGTAGTTTGGGAGAAATGAGTGATCTGGAATCACTGGACCTTTCTAGAAACATGTTTTCTGGATATATTCCAAAGGAGCTCACATCACTATTTGGTTTTTTTTTGTCCACAACTCTCTCCTCACTGTTCACATTTACACAATTCTACAAAATCTGAATTTATGGGGATGTCCACTTCCAAAGAATTGCTCTTGGCCACAATTTGCACCTCCTCCTCCTGCTTCTAATGAAGAAGAAGACAACAATGAAGAGAGCAGAAAACAAATACCGTGGTATGAGGTAGGACTGGGGTTGTCATATGGAGTAGGTTTTGGTGGTGTATTGTTATTGATTGTGTTGAGAGAGAGCTGGAAAAATGATTATTTCAAAAGGGTTGATATAATTCTGAAGCTTTTGTTTCCTTTTGTTCGCAAGAGAAGGCTATGAAAGGTTTTTTCTCCAGCAAAACCATGCCTTAAGGTCTCATCAGCGACTTAATCATCTTTCATATTGATCAGATTGTATTTGAAAAGGACTATTACCATGCAAACCCTTGTGAAAGTGTTGCACTTGCAAATCTTTGATATATTTTTATTTGTCTATTGCTTCCAATCTTGTGTGGTGTTCTATTCATATATTTCTTTTATCATATAGCACCGCTCCTTTGGCTAGACAACTAACAATATGCTACTGCAATGATATCTTCAAGAATGTAAATGATTGTGGCCTGCTACAAGTGTCAGCTCAAAGTCTTTATCTGGCACCTGAGTCGAGGTTGAAACATTGACCGCAAGCAAATTTGTAGCAAATTTTATTGTGCTATTTTTTAAAATGGGGGTAAATGTTTAATTCCAATACATGGTATTCAGGGTCAGCTAATAACATGTTCACTTCAGAAGAGTTAATTATACAAGCATAAACAATTCCGGGTTAACATTGTTCACAGTACTAGTCATGACTTCATTAACAAGTAATGGGTACTTGTTCTCCATAGGTAAAAGGTTGGTAGAGAATGAGAAACTCAGAGATTGACAGCGAGAATATATTCTGGAAAGAGAGTGTTGGTCAAAAAGAGACCGAAATTATAAAATAAAAATAAAAATGTATACAATAACTTCATATTAAAAATGTACATAATAATTTCTATATAAAATTGCATTTACAAAATATCATTACATTTGCATCATTTCGACATCCCTTGAAACTCATATACAATCATTAGTTATGTTTGTGGTACTATTTTAGCTTAAATGTGACATGTTTGTTGTGAAAATTTCTGAGGCAAACTCCGCAGCGGGGTAAGTGTTTTATTTCAATTTTATTTTTTTGAGCATTTTTCCATGTTCTTTTTCAGACTTTCCTGGGGTGCGCTTCAGTTGCACATCTGTTGTATCCAATACATCTCCTGACTGTACTTGAGCTATATCCGAATAGAAATGTTATTTGGTCTTGTTCAGACCACAGCTGAAGAGTACTAATATGATGAATTTGCTCATTAAAAATGTGATATTTGAATAAGTACAGCCAGTGAAAGATATGCAACTCCAATCTAGTGACTGCAAAGTGATGCCTAGCTTGCCTTGGCCCGGCAGATGAGCAAGGAAGAAACATCAGACACATCCAAAGCAATGAATATGGGTCTTCCATTAGTGTTCTATAG
This sequence comes from Taxus chinensis, assembly GCA_019776745.2. NCBI lineage: Eukaryota > Viridiplantae > Streptophyta > Pinopsida > Cupressales > Taxaceae > Taxus > Taxus chinensis. Next base: position 765,323,660 of record CM034147.1, read on the forward strand.
CCATTGCCACTCTAGTGAACACTTGAAACAAATATATGATATTCAGACACTGTACCATTCAAATGAACTTTAATTTTTTCATGATTATCTAAAATTTCAACATATTGCAAAGGTCATAGCAAACTCGATAACTTTAAATACTATTAATAAGATACACGTGTATAGAGAAGGTATGCATAATCCCATTCATCTAATATGGACAGGAAAAACAGCAATAATAAATAAATAGTCTCAACAGCAATAATAAATGCTATCAATAAATTTGACAGGAAAAACTCATTACATTTTACAAGTCATGTCAGAAGAAGAGCCAAAAGAGGATTTTGGCATAAAATTGGCACTACATATGGATCTTACATTATTTTCTCGTTCAAGGAGAAAAACCATAACATTAAACTTGATTTTTTCTTTCACATAACTGAGTATCTTGGCAATTGTTTTACAAATAATGATACAATTGATTGTAATATCAAAACTTCAACAGATTAAATCTGAGAGCTCTTCAAATTTCTCCGTTGCTTGTTAACAAGCAATGGAGTTTCGCGCTTCCAACCATCCTCGAATTTTTCTTTTATTTCCTTTCATCTCATCAGGGGTAAGGTGTGTGTGAACTGATGCAGCACTCTTGATATCCTTTAATCTTTTTCCCTGAAATGTTTACAAACAATGGGCATATCAGTAAATAAAACTATGCAAACGTAAATGATAAAATAAGTTTATCAAAATTATAAATAAGATATTGTGTGGTCACCTGTTGTTGGGAAGAATGGATCCTTTCTGAAAGTTGCATCTCAGTATCACCTTCACTATTACATTGCTACAAAAATGAAGGATTATTGATGCAAATTATTTCCTACATTAACTCGAAGAAAAAAACACAAATATTTTAAATGTTTTTATATTTGACTCCTAGAAGTAATTAGCAATGTAAATCTTAAGTTTACGTAACTTACCAAATCAGATGAAGCACGACCCATTTTATGTATAATTTGCATGGAATCAACAATTACTGGATAACTTTTTACGTTTCTTACCAAAAGCTTATTTGGTTGTTCCTCTTCATTCTACAAACAATCAATTCATATAAATACTATATAATACAATTAAAGAACATGATTGTTAGAAAGAAAGAAAATTATAAGTAAAATGATATTGGGGTAAGGGAAGCTCCTGTAACAGCTGCAACAGTCAAGTAAGGGAAGCCAAGTTGGTATGAAAAGTACATAGTTTCATCGTGAATAATATGTTTCCATCGTATAAAATATTATAGTGAAAATGCAAACCAGTTTTGAAAGATAAATACATAGAGGAATACTGCATAAGAATGTAATGGAAGGAAATGTATAGGGAAGTAGGAAAAAATTTAAACATTAGACTAGAAAGGAAAATCCTACAGTATCCATTTCATTGTGTCACCTATGCATGGTAAAATCTGAATATGAGCTCTCAAAATTCTATTGAATACTGAAATAAATAATGCATCATTGATATAGTCAATCAATTGGAAAAAAATAATGTACATCAAAACATAGTTTTACCTCAATTGCAACATTGTCATCTGAATATGAATTCATTCGCTGCAAACATGACAAAATGGATAAGTATACTTATACTGGATATAAAATCAATCAAATGTGCTAAAAACACAATAACATCAATAAGAATACAAATTAACACACCTTTGTCTCTTTTCCATCCTCTTTCTGGTTAATTGCCTTCAAGCAATCTTTAAACCAGATGCAATATGTCTTCTTCGATTCACCAACAGTATCTGCTCCAATATGTGGAAAATGCAATGGAGCGTCATCTACATATGATTCTTCTACGCATATGACAATGCAGTCCCTTTCTAAAGATCGTCCATGGCATTTTGTTCCTGGTTTAGTTGCATGAATTTTAGCAATGCCAACCTTTTTTGCATGGTCAGGCTCTAGGAACATAAAAACTTTTTCTCCTATTGTGAATTCATAGGCAGCCATGTCCTTCGCCTCATTCTTTGGTTTGCCCGGTTCCACCTCAACAAATTTTGAAAAATCAGTCACCTCAATCAATGGATCGGCCATATTTTTTCCCTTATGATCCTCTGTGCTGATTTTTTCTTTATCATTCATATCGTTTCCCTCACTTTCTTTTCTTCTAATGGAAATAGGTGTTATTTGCATCGGTGGTTCATGCACCCATGCACTTGAAGTGTATGCTTCAACAGTATTCTCTTCCTCAACACTCTGCAGCGGTAAAACCCAATTTTTCAAGTGCAACAACATAATAATTAATTGTATATAAAAGATGTAGGTATAAATGCCAAATTAGCAATATGATTAAGATTTAAGCACTTAAAATATATAGAAAACACAAATATTTATATTTGTAATTTACAACTGTACCTTTTTTTCCATTGCATTGTTGTTTGCATTCTTTTTTTGTATCGGGTCTTCTCCATCAACAGCAGTTCGAGTCCTATTCATGCATTCAAGTCATGAAAAGTGTGAGAATCACATTTACACAAGATTTCAACATGTTAATGAATGAAAAATGACACTATGTTATTCCAACAATGGTACTAATGTTTTTAATGAAAGCATGTTTCCTTACATGATCAACATTAATGGATTCTTCTTGGATAGGCTCCTGTACAAATGAAACGTTAATTTAAAATAACATAGAAAAATGTGAATAAACAAAACTAAAATAATTTTAAATTTAAATTATTAATAAAAATGGGGCATACCTTATCCTTTTGTCCATTTAGATCAGAATTTTGTACAATCGGTTTTCATCAAATCCTTTTTATATTGCAGCGTTGAAAGGGTTTTTTTTCTTTCTTTCCTTCCTCTTTTCCACACTATCATACTCCTCTACAAGCTTGGAAATCAGATCTTTAGCTTGTTGGCTAAGGGATGAAAAATATTGCACCTTTTCTTCCCGACAATAACGGATGTTATGTAGGGGTGACTCAATTAACCTGGATTTGTACATATATTTAGAATTTTTCAAGTGCCAGTCAACACTTTGCTTTGCAACCATATTTTTTACTATTTTTTTTGTTTTCCTTTTGATACTTCCCGGTTGCACGTTTTACCCAGCTTACGCCTATGTAATGGAGGGAGACCATTGTGATCATGGAGGCGTGTGATAGTTGATGTCTTTCAAATGCCAATTTTATTCCTTGCATTTCATAGTTGCAGCAAGGAAAGACCATGCACTTAAATTTGTCCCTCTTTCCAATTTCTTTTATAACTTTACACTGCTGCAAATACTACTATTTACAGCCAATAATTAAATACATTATAAGTAAGCAAATAATGAAAATATTTCAGGGAAATCTCTATCATCCTCTTTCATTTCTGAATTGATATTTATGCATAACTGTACAAAATCTCATATGGACATTTGATGTTTTTACGAAATTTGAAAATGCTTAACAAAACTTAAGACATACTAACATATGTTGAATACTTGAATAAAGTCTTTTGTTAATGCACCGCAAAAATTATAAATAACACTACTTACATGTGATCTATAAATGTTTGCACTTAATGGATGCCCTTTATGGCTATGACTAGGCACCCAAAGTGAAGTGTGCAGTGGATCCTCCAATAGACGGATTATAACAGGGTTATAATCGAATTTGTTTATGAGTTGATGTCTTACTCTATTCTACTTTATTTGCACCCAGACATACATAAATTTGCATATTCAATCATAAAACGTGACAAGACGATTAATGTACATAGGACTATAAATAACTAGAGCACGCGACTTACATGAAAGCATATAGAAACAGTTCAAAAGTTGAATTTAGTTGGTAACAAGCATCTGAGCCCATACAAGTTATATTGGTTCCAAAAGGGTCATAAAATTATGGTAGACAAAAAGTGTTTGGTCTCTTTTCAGATTGGTCGTTTTAAAGATGATGTGTGGTCTGATGTTATTCCAATGGTTGATGAACCTTAACGATCCTTGAAATGCATATATAAACTTCAGCTTTGTTCTTCCCTTACTATGTAATTTCTTTAGGAGACTATCGGCAACCTGATTTATCATCAAACAGGTCTCAAGGATCACCATTCAACTGATCCATTTCTGCCTTCACAGGTTTTGGCCCACGTGTTTGTAATAAAGGATCATCAAGTATCAATCCTATTCTTAGGTTGCACCCATACTTAAATGATGGAGCGCACTATTTTTTACAAATATAGTAATTATAGTGTAATAAAACTGCAATGCACAGTCTTATGTGCCCTAAAGATCTAAAAATCCTTTCCCTCCTACATGATAAATTAATTTAACACACATTACTTGTTGCGCCCCGCGATAACGATTACCTAACTCTTCTCTTGCTCCATAAGGTACATGTGTATTGTCTAAAACTATAATTTAAGATCTTAGTGCGCCTACAGGATCTTTATCTAAGAAGGTGGTTTCTCAACGTAATACGTTGTTTCTTTGACGACTTGCATTTATAAAGTTTGTTTAGCGGCTAAATATCTATTAGATGTTGTTTGATTCAATTAAACTAGAATACTTTCCAATTCATCCTCTCACAATTTAATTTCGACACGATGACAACGTACTACGTTGTCACCTAGAGTAAACGGTGGAACACATTATTTTTACAAGCTGTATTCATTATAGTTGGTGTGCCTCTTAGCTCAGTAGATCCTCCTGAAGGATCATGTCACGTTCTCATATTCATGTTGTTGTTCTTCTCTACAACCGTGCCCTCAATCTTTCTTTGTATGCATACACCTATCTTTTCGAACAATAAGCATTGAAGTCTGACTTCCAAGCATATAGCCAATGAAAAGTACTTTGAGTAAGGTTGCTGACTTCCCTAACTATCCACATTTACCTTTTAACTCCTAGCTACTAGTCCATTTATCCAACCTCAACACTCCATTTCTTCTTGAGTTCTAAAAATAACACTCTCTCTTTGTCTCCATGCAAACTGTCTTAACTCAACAACACTCTTTTATGAACCTTAATATCCTTGAATGCATATATAAAACTTCATCTTTGTTCTCCCTTGCGGAGGTAATCCTTTATGAGACTGTTATGCACCCGATTTATCATCAAACAAGGTCTTCAAATGATACCATTCAATGATCAATTCTACCCTTCACAAGTTTTGGCCCACGTGTGTGCAATGAAGGATCATCAAAGTATCAAATCCTATTATTAGGTTGTCACCCATACTAAATGATGGAGCGCTCTATTTTTACAAGATATTAATTATAGTGTATAAAACTGCAATGCACCATTCTTATGTGCCTAAAGGATCTAAATCCTTTCCCTCCTACTATGAGTACAGTAATTTAACAACACATTACGTTGTTGCCCACGATAATAATGACCTAACTCGTTACTAGGCTCCATAAGGTACATGGTGTACTGTATAAAAATATAATTTAAGATCTTAGTGCGCCTACAGGATCTTTATCTAAGAAGGTGGTTTCTCAACGTAATACGTTGTTTCTTTGACGACCTGCATTTATAAAGTTTGTTTAGTGCTGAATAATCTATTAAAAGTTGTTTGATTCAATTAAACTGGAATACTTTCCAATTCATCATCTCACAATTTAATTTCGACACAACGACAATGTACTACGTTGTCACCCGGACTAAACGGTGGAACACGTTATTTTTACAAGCTATATTCATTATAGTTGGTGTGACTCTTAACTCAGTAGATCCTCCTCAAGGAGCATGTCACGTTCTCATAATCATGTTGTTATTCTTCTCTACAACCGTGCCCTCAATCTTTCTTTGTATGCATACACCTATCTTTTTGAACAATCAGCATTGAAGTTTGACTTCCAAGCATATAGCCAATGACAAGTACTTTTAGTAAGGTTGCCGACTTCCCTAACTGTCCATATTTACCTTTTAACTCCTAGCTACTAGTCCATTTATCCAACCTCAACACTCCATTTCTTCTCAAATAGGCCATGGGAAGACATAACAGTCTCTCTTAGTATCCATGCAAATTGTCTTCACACTCAAAAACAGGTCTTTCATTCGAACCTTTCGTGGTTGCTTGACCGCTTTTACAAGACTTGGTCATTGTTATGCCCTTGCAGAGGTAAAACTAGTAACGACACTGTAAGGTGCACTGAAATATTCTTTGAAGTCAAAGTGAGGTATGTCAAATGGGTTACCCATGACAATTACTTCAGATAGAGATACTAAATTTCACAAGTTATTGGCCCACGTGTGAAGACAATGAAGGAATCATGCAAAGGCATCAAAATTGCTAGTTATGGCTCAGCTTATCACCCATACTGAACTGATGGAGCAAACCGAAATTGTGAACAGGGCATATGGGAAATTTACTAAGGTGTCTTACAAGTGCATAAGCACAAAGCTTATGTGCCTAAAGGATCTAAATCCTTACCGCTTCCTGAACTAGGCCTATGAGCAATGTGGATAGACAATACATTACGTTGTCTACTCGCGATTTCGCAGTGACCTGTACTCGGGACTAGTGCTGCTTAAGGGGGATACAGATCTTGTTTCTTTGTAAAACTATAAGGAAAGATCTTCGTGATGATGTAGAGGATCTTTAGCTGAACAGATGTAGCAACTTCATCAGACAGATTAGAGTGTTGCTTGGAAATGAGCAGTCAGAAATTTAAGAGGGATGCAGATGCTGATGGAGCACTAGGAGTATCAAGACTATTCAAAAAAGGGGATTGGTTTACGGTGCATTTGAGAACTGGACTTATTTTTTTTTGGATTAAAATCCCTCTCACGTGTTGTGATTTCGATAACGACGATTTTGGCTCCCATAGGTGGTCTCTCCGGACTAATCTATGGAACACGTTATTTGTAGCATTCTCAATATTCATTATAGTTACAGTGCCTCTCAGGGGTGAATAGATCTGCTGCCCCATCAAGGAGCATCTCACGTTCTTATTTTGGATGTTGAATTGACTTCTACTCTACAATATTGCCCTCAATCTGTCATTTAGTTGCATACACCTGATATTGATGTTAGAAGCAATCAGCATTCTAGACCTGACTTCCATAGCATTCTAGCCGATGACAAGTGCCCCTGTTGCAGGACCCAGGTTGACGACTGCCCTAACTGTCCACATTTAGATTGTGGACTTCCATAGACGTACTGGAACTCCAAATATATGTGAGTGACTACATGATGAAGTTGCAGAGTGGACTCTTAGTGAGCTATTGATGTTTTTATTCTCATTCTATACAGCAGCATCTCCGTTTCTTAAACATTTCTCACCCAATAAATAACTTAGAAATGATAAGCTATTGCCCGATCTTATATATGTATGATGCTCGTTGATTATCCCGACTAAAAGATGTCGTTTTTACGAAATTTGTTGCCCTGAATTTTCCTAATAATGATCCTCAAAACCTACTAACGTAAGTTGAAAATACCTGAATAAAAGTAGGTCCTATTATTCATAGCATCAACAAAAATTATAAATAACAACTACTTACTGATCTCTGATGTAATTGCAGTCATTGGATGCTTTATGGCTCGGACTAGGCACCCAATCGTCATCTTCATCTTCCTCCTCTACCTCATGATCTTCGTCAGTTTTGATCACTACTGTCATCTATGTTTAGGTCCGTGTCAAATTCTTCTTCAAAATCAGAATTCACTTGTTAGACATTCCTGATCAACAAATGCTTCTTCCAGAAGGATTTTTTTCATGCGTTAGATCTATGTTTATGTTAGCAAAGTTAAACAAACACTATGTTGTCAGAAAAAAGCATTTCATAACATGGATAGATCCAGTTGGACGAGTAAATTATATTTCAATAAAGGGGAATGTCAAACGGTCATCATTTCCTTACCCGTTATCAGAAAGGCCATTGCAGTCACGTGTTGTCATCCATATGTTTTTGTACACACCGGGTTCGATTTTTTCCAGCAACCGCTCATTTTATTTCATGTATGATGTTGCAATGTTCTTTGATGGTTAAAAAATGCAGTTTTAAAATTGTTGTTTATTTTATTATGACTCACTTTTAGTGACATTTTGCAGATATTGGTGTAGCTATGGGCCTAAAGACTTTAAAGAAGAGGATGCTTTGCCATATGACAAGTCCAAGGTTCCAACTAGAGGGACGGGGAGTAGACCTGGACGGAAACATATAAAATGTGGTTGCCAATGCAATTTTAATGTGCGAATTCTTATGAAAAGAAGTGAATATGCACTTATCACATATCCTCAGATGGATCATGTGGATAACAACAATCATATATGCCATGGCCAAAAAAATCACAAATTTGAAGGGACACGAGCTTATTATGCGCCACATATTAGTAAGGAATTGCAAGAAGGGTAGAAAAGTTATTGTATTAGGAATGCCAGCTGATATTGTGTTGCAAAATCACCGTGAAATGGTTCATGAGAAGCTAGCCTTGTTTGATGGGAAAACAAAACGTGATGATTTCTTGTCTTCACATGATGTTCAAAATATTGATACAAAAATAAAAGCAGCAAAGTACATGTATGACAGAAAATGATGCCCAAAGTGTGAGAGTATGGCAAGATCAAATCCAAATATATGTTTTGAATACCAAGAGTATGAAGGAAATGTTGAGGAAGATGGTCACGTTCCATTTATCATGGGCATTCAAATGCCGCAACAACTTGATTGGATGTTAAAATATGGCCATAACAACATACTTGCAATGGACGTCACTTTTGGGATCAATGGAATGAAGGTATTCTCTTTTACATAATCTTATCAATAAAAAAATTATGCAAAAAATATGTTACATTTTCTTACCAATAATCTACTAATTCACATTGTTATTGCATTGCCAACTCTCCATAGTTCAAACTCTATACCATCCTCGCATTCGATTCCAAACACATGGGCCCACCAGTTGCATGGGTCATAATGTCAAGAGCTACAACTAGCGACTTAACCCAATGGATGAAAAAGCTGGTGAATAGAGCACATGCTCATATGCTTGAGTGGAAACTAAATGCTTTCATGGTAGATGATGCTACAACTGAAATCAATGTGATTAGGTTATAAATTACTCTTTGTGTATATTGTTAGAATATATAAATTTAAATTATAGATATAAAGTTTGCTATCAAATTTTTAAAATTCTAATACAATTCATTTTCAAATACAGAGATGTTTTTGGATGTGAAGTATACTTATGCAGCTGGCATGTAAGGAGGGCATGGTTGAAGAATCTTGTTGCCAAGGTTAAGGAAGATTAAAAAAGACGTGTAATGTTTAATAGGTTGGGGGAAATTATGCACCATTCAAATAATGAGGAGAGTGCTATTCAAATGGCACAAGATTTTGTTACAGAATTTGCGGACGAGATAAAATTTATTAAATATTGGTAGGAACACTGGCTTCTAAGAATTGGAATGTGGGTGAGACATCTACGAACTTCAAAGCATGCTGGGAAAGAAAAAAATGCTGCAATAGAGGCATATCACTCTATACTTAAGAGTAAGTGGTTATCCTCCATTCGAAAAGAATCTCATTGCAGGGTTGACTGGCTGATACATTAGTTAATCACAGTTGTTTTTATATATTATTGGTGGAGTCAATGTTGTAAGGAAAGTGGGTTCTACTGTAACTTCAAAGTGGAGAAACTAGAAAATAACCAATGGCTGCATGCACAATCCATTCCTGATTATTATGTCACCTTCCATACCTCTGACCCACGGTTAGCATGGGTTCGTAGCCAGACGGATGATACTTGTCACTATGAAGTATGGTATCAAACCCCACATTTGGCAATGTGTGGATGTGGAGTGTCAAATAATGGGTACTTATGTAAGCACGTAATTAAAGTGAATATGATGAAAAAGAATTCAGCGAGAGAAAACTTTAATGTTCAAGTATTCTAGGCAAAATGTTTTTCAAGATTTTCCAACATAGTAATTTATTGTATCTAAATTATATTAATTTTGGTTTTTATTCAAATCTTTGATTTATTATACTAATTTGTAATGTTCTCCAGGGTTTATTTTGTGCTCCAAATGTTGCATGTGGAGATGAGCATGTGGTTGATGATCCTTTTGGTCAAGCATGGAATCCTCCAAACACCTATGAAGACTCTATGCATGTTTTGCAACAAGATAAACATGTTATAAATGAAGAAGATGAACACTTGAGCACTCAAGTGAGAAGGATCAAAATAGTAGATAACAGTCTTGTTGGTCCTCTAAACAAGTCATTTCTTACTTTATTAGAGAATACACTTGTGGAAACAACAAAACCGATTGAGGGGAAGCCAAATATCTTCTATATTAGGTGTGCAACATCCTGAGGCACAACCGTTTAGACCTGTAGATGATGGATTCAACAATACACTTCATCGAGAGAGAGATTTTATAGAGAAGATGTTGAATCGAAGGTGCCCATGTCTAACAAATAGGAAAGATAGTTTTCCTATTGTAAAAAATAGTCGTGTATCATGTCGACTAACATGGGAGGATGAATTAAAAAGAGCTACAGAATGAGATAGGGAAAGGGGGCTTGTTGAAGAACTTGGAGATGAGACCAACACAAATGGAATTTAAGGGTAATTTTAGATTGCAGCAGTTCAACAACATATTATGTTGTTACCCTTGAGAAATGATGAACAAACACATTATTAGTTTACAAGATATGCTCATTATAATATCTAAAACTGTGATACCATATTTTTATGCTCCTACATGATCTATACCAAAGTAGGTTATTTCTCAACGTAATACGTTGTTGCCTCAACAAAATGGATTTTTAATGTTTATTTTGCATTTTATAATGTTATGTATCTATTCAAGGTTGTTTAATTCAATCACTTTGTAATAATTTTCCACTTATGCCCTTCTACTTCAATTAAAATAGTTCAACAACGTATTGTGTTGTCATCCGCAATAAATGATGCAAGTTTCAATATTTATACAAATTTGTCACTTTTTAACAAAGGATATCTATTTATCTCTTTACAAATTATTTGCAAGGCAATATTTTTCCCAAATGCTTTAAATAATTTGACAGTCTTTGATGTTTCTAAGAATGAATTATTGGGATCCATGCCGTCTGTATGGCCTTCTACTCTAGAAGTATTGATGCTAAATGACAATTCCCTGATTGGAAATATTCCTTCAAGTTTGAGCAACTTGACTGGTCCTTTTTGTAAAGTTAAATTTGGCAAACAACAAATTAAATGGAGTCATTCCACCAAGCTTGGCTGATATTCTTCAACTTCTAGTTTTGAATTTGGGAGATAATGGTTTGGAAGGAAGCGTACCTTGTGGGTTATGCCCCTTATCCTTGATTGTACACAATAATAAGCTAAGTGGAAGATTCCCTTCCCTAATAGTAAATTGTACAAAACTATAAACACTTGATATTGGGCACAATTCATTCACAGGGCATATTTCAAAGTCAATCGGAAATCTTTCATACCTTCAAGTGCTAGCGATGATGAACAATCATTTCAGAGGTAGCATTCCTTCTGAAATTGGCAAGTTGAAGCAACTCCATATCTTAGATCTCTCCGCCAATAGTTTGTCAGGGTGTATTCCTCATAGCATTGTATCTCTGCAAGCAATGACTGTGGTAGAAAGTGGACATAGGATGAAAAGAAGGTATCCACTTGGTCCTCTTAATGAACCATATGCTTATCATGATGAGTTGAATATGACTTCCAAAGGCATAGAGCAACACTATTCATATATTCTATCCACTCTATCATGCATAGATATCTCAAGAAATCAATTGAATGGAGTTCTTCCTTATGATTTTGGAAAGTTGAAAGGGTTGAAGTCTCTCAATCTATCCATGAAAAATTTCAGCGGGGCGCTTCCAAGTAGTTTGGGAGAAATGAGTGATCTGGAATCACTGGACCTTTCTAGAAACATGTTTTCTGGATATATTCCAAAGGAGCTCACATCTCTAGACTATTTGGGATTTTTAAATCTGTCCAGCAACAATCTCTCTGGTATCATACCACAAGGAGGACACATGTTCACATTTACACAATCATCATATTTACAAAATCTGAATTTATGGGGATGTCCACTTCCAAAGAATTGCTCTTGGCCACAATTGGCATCACCTCCTCCTGCTTCTAATGAAGAAGAAGACAACAATGAAGAGAGCAGAAAACAAATACCATGGTATGAGGTAGGATTGGGGGTTGTCATATGAAGTAGGTTTTGGTGGTGTATTGTTATTGATTGTGTTGAGAGAGAGTTGGAAAAATAATTATTTCAAAAGGGTTGGTATAATTCTAAAGCTTTTGTTTCCTTCTTGTATCGTAAGAGAAGGCTATGAAAGGTTTTTTCTCCAGCAAAACCATGCCCTTAAGGTCTCATCAGCAACTTAATCATCTTTCATATTGATCAGATTGTATTTGAAAAGGACTATTACCATGCAAATCCTTGTGAAAGTGTTGCACTTGCATCTTTGATATATTTTTATTTTTTTATTGCTTCCAATCTTATGTGGTGTTTTATTCATATATTTCTTTTATCATATAGCACTGCTCCTTTGGCTAGACAACTAACAATATGCTACTGCAATGATATCTTCAAGAAAGTAAATGATTGTGGCATGCTACAAGTGTCAGCTATACCTGCTTTTTTTACATTCCTACTTTCAATTTAGAGCCATTCTCCCTGGAATTTCCTACTAACTTTATCAACCAGATTTATGGGGAAACGTTTGTGGAATATCACTTGTATGCTCTTGTTTCCTAACTTAATTCTGAACTTGTTTCTCCACCAGAGGGAGCTGAGACTATGCATGAAAAGACATCAAATGCCTATCAAGTCATTTGTTACCATATAACACATATGGGTTGGAAAGATAGTAACAATAATGATATATGTTGCTGACGTGGAAAGATAGTAACAATAATGAAGTATGCTTTCCTTGTTGGCAACAATATATGGGAAAATTTTCAGCTGAGATAGTATTGATTGAAATTCCAACATTCTCTGTCCGTTCTCTGCTCAAGGAATTCTAGCAATTATTATATAGAGGTTCAACATATTCTCGATCATGGCCTGCTAAGTGTGTAAGTCATAGCAGTATTGTTTTTTTTGTTGTTCTGCTTTCAATTTGGAGTCAATTTCTATGGAATTTGCTGCTATATTTAAGAACCATATTTATAAGGACACTATACAGGAATATGGTCCATAAACTGTTGCTCCCATCCACTTTGTTGCTGTTGAATATACTGAAACAAGAGGATCTTCAGTGGACTTGTTTATGACCCATTTATGATGGATATTGCCATACTCTGTATTTTTATTTATTTTTAAAAGATGCCCTGACCTCTCTTGTGGCCCTGTGGGCATGCAATGCACAGCGAAAGTCTTTATCTGGCACCTGAGTCGAGGTTGAAACATTGACCGCAGGCAAATTTGTAGCAAATTTTATTGTGCTATTTTTTAAAATGGGGGTAAATGTTTAATTCCAATACATGGTATTCAGGGTCAGCGAATAACATGTTCACTTTAGAAGAGTTAATTATACAAGCATAAACAATTCCGGGTTAACATTGTTCACAGTACTAGTCATGACTTCATTAACAAGTAATGGGTACTTGTTCTCCATAGGTAAAAGGTTGGTAGAGAATGAGAAACTCAGAGATTGACAGTGAGAATATATTCTGGAAAGAGAGTGTTGGTCAAAAAGAGACCGAAATTATAAAATAAAAATAAAAAATGTATACAATAACTTCATATTAAAAATGTACATAATAATTTCTATGTAAAATTGCATTTACAAACTATCATTACATTTGCATCATTTCGACATCCCTTGAAACTCATATACAATCATTAGTTTTGTTTGTGGTACTATTTTAGCTTAAATGTGACATGTTTGTTGTGAAAATTTCTGAGGTAAACTTCGAAGCGGGGTAAGTGTTTTATTTCAATTTTATTTTTTTGAGCATTTTTCCATGTTCTTTTTCAGACTTTCCTGGGGCGTGCTTCAGTTGCACATCTGTTGTATCCAATACATCTCCTGAGTATACTTGAGCTATATCCAAATAGAAATGTTATTTGGTCTTGATCAGAACACAGCTGAAGAGTACTAATATGATGAATTTGCTCATTAGAAATGTGATATTTGAATAAGTACAGCCAGTGAAATATATGCAACTCTAATCTAGTGACTGCAAAGTGATGCCTAGCTTGCCTTGGCCCGGCAGATGAGCAAGGAAGAAACATCAGACACATCCAAAGCAATGAATATGGGTCTTCCATTAGTGTTCTATAGCCATTGCCACTCTAGTGAACACTTGAAACAAATATATGATATTCAGACACTGTACCATTCAAATGAACTTTAATTTTTTCATGATTATCTAAAATTTCAACATATTGCAAAGGTCATAGCAAACTCGATAACTTTAAATACTATTAATAAGATACACGTGTATAGAGAAGGTATGCATAATCCCATTCATCTAATATGGACAGGAAAAACAGCAATAATAAATAAATAGTCTCAACAACAATAATAAATGCTATCAATAAATTTGACAGGAAAAACTCATTACATTTTACAAGTCATGTCAGAAGAAGAGCCAAAAGAGGATTTTGGCATAAAATTGGCACTACATATGGATCTTACATTATTTTCTCGTTCAAGGAGAAAAACCATAACATTAAACTTGATTTTTTCTTTCACATAACTGAGTATCTTCGCAATTGTTTTACAAATAATGATACAATTGATTGTAATATCAAAACTTCAACAGATTAAATCTGAGAGCTCTTCAAATTTCTCCGTTGCTTGTTAACAGCAATGGAGTTTCGCGCTTCCATCCATCCTCGAATTTTTCTTTTATTTCCTTTCATCTCATCAGGCGTAAGGTGTGTGTGAACTGATGCAGCACTCTTGATACCCTTTAATCTTTTTCCCTGAAATGTTTACAAACAATGGGCATATCAGTAAATAAAACTATGCAAACGTAAATGATAAAATAAGTTTATCAAAATTATAAATAAGATATTGTGTGGTCACCTGTTGTTGGGAAGAATGGATCTTTTCTGAAAGTTGCATCTCAGTATCACCTTCACTATTACGTTGCTACAAAAATGAAGGATTATTGATGCAAATTATTTCCTACATTAACTCGAAGAAAAAAACACAAATATTTTAAATGTTTTTAAATTTGACTCCTAGAAGTAATTAGCAATGTAAATCTTAAGTTTACGTAACTTACCAAATCAGATGAAGCACGACCCATTTTATGTATAATTTGCATGGAATCAACAAAACTGGATAACATTTTTACGTTTCTTACCAAAAGCTTATTTGGTTGTTCCTCTTCATTCTACAAACAATCAATTCATATAAATACTATATAATACAATTAAAGAACATGATTGTTAGAAAGAAAGAAAATTATAAGTAAAATGATATTGGGGTAAGGGAAGCTCCTGTAACAGCTGCAACAGTCAAGTAAGGGAAGCCAAGTTGGTATGAAAAGTACATAGTTTCATCGTGAATAATATGTTTCCATCGTATAAAATATTATAGTGAAAATGCAAACCAGTTTTGAAAGATAAATACATAGAGGAATACTGCATAAGAATGTAATGGAAGGAAATGTATAGGGAAGTAGGAAAAAATTTAAACATTAGACTGGAAAGGAAAATCCTACAGTATCCATTTCCTTGTGTCACCTATGCATGGTAAAATCTGAATATGAGCTCTCAAAATTCTATTGAATACTGAAATAAATAATGCATCATTGATATAGTCAATCAATTGGAACAAAATAATGTACATCAAAACATAGTTTTACCTCAATTGCAACATTGTCATCTGAATATTCATTCATTCGCTGCAAACATGACAAAATGGATAAGTATACTTATACTGGATATAAAATCAATCAAATGTGCTAAAAACACAATAACATCAATAAGAATACAAATTAACACACCTTTGTCTCTTTTCCATCCTCTTTCTGGTTAATTGCCTTCAAGCAATCTTTAAACCAGATGCAATATGTCTTCTTCGATTCACCAACAGTATCTGCTCCAATATGTGGAAAATGCAATGGAGCGTCATCTACATATGATTCTTCTACGCATATGACAATGCAGTCCCTTTCTAAAGATCGTCCATGGCATTTTGTTCCTGGTTTAGTTGCATGAATTTTAGCAATGCCAACCTTTTTTTGCATGGTCAGGCTCTAGGAACATAAAAACTTTTTCTCCTATTGTGAATTCATATGCAGCCATGTCCCTCGCCTCATTCTTTGGTTTGCCCGGTTCCACCTCAACAAATTTTGAAAAATCAGTCACCTCAATCAATGGATCGGCCATATTTTTTCCCTTATGATCCTCTGTGCTGATTTTTTCTTTATCATTCATATCGTTTCCCTCACTTTCTTTTGTTCTAATGGAAATAGGTGTTATTAGCATCGGTGGTTCATGTACCCGTGCACTTGAAGTGTATGCTTCAACGGTATTCTCTTCCTCAACACTCTGAAGTGGTAAAACCCAATTTTTCAAGTACAACAACATAATAATTAATTGTATATAAAAGATGTAGGTATAAATGCCAAATTAGGAATATGATTAAGATTTAAGCACTTAAAATATATAGAAAACACAAATATTTATATTTGTAATTTACAACTGTACCTTGTTTTCCATTGCATTGTTGTTTACATTCTTTTTTTGTATCGGATTTTCTCCATCAACATCAGTTGAGGCCTATTCATGCATTCAAGTCATGAAAAGTGTGAGAATCACATTTACACAAGATTTCAACATGTTAATGAATGAAAAATGACACTTTATTATTCCAACAATGCTACTAATGTTTTTAATGAAAGCATGTTTCCTTACATGATCAACATTAATGGATTCTTCTTGGATAATATCCTGTACAAACGAAACGTTAATTTAAAATAACTTAAAAAAATGTGAATAAACAAAACTAAAATAATTTTAAATTTAAATTATAATAAAAATGGTAAATACCTTATCCTTTTGTCCATTTAGTTCAGAATTTGTACAATCGGTTTTCATCAAATCCTTTTTATATTGCAGCGTTGAAACGGTTTTTTTCCTTCTTTCCTCCCTCTTTTCCACACTATCATACTCCTCTACAAGCTTGGAAATCAGATCTTTAGCTTGTTGGCTAAGGGATGAAAAATATTGCACATTTTCTTCCCGACAATAACGCTCAATTAACCTAGATTTGTACATATATTTAGAATTTTTCAAGTGCTCAGTCAACACTTTCACTTTGCAACCATATTTTGTACTGTTTTTTTTGTTTTCCTTTTATACTTCCCGGTCACATGTTTACCCGGCTTACGCCTATGTAAGGGAGGGAGACCGTTGTGATCATGGAGGCGGTGATAGTTGATGTCTTTCAAATGCCATTTTATTCCTTGCATTTCATAGTTTCATCAAGGAAAGACCATGCACTTAAATCTATCCCTCTTTCCAATTTTCTTTTATAATTTTACACTGTTGCAAATACTACAATTCACAGCCAATAATTAAATAGTTTATGAGTAACAATTGATGTGTAGGGAAATCCTATAACTCTTTAGTTGAAATTATTATGCAAATGTAAAAATATATGGACACTAAAAGAACACGAAATTGGAAAATCCTAATAAATCTAAGACATACTAACATAAGTTGAATACTTGAATAAAAGTGTTTTATTCATGCAAAACAAAAATTATAAATAACACTACTTACTGATCTTTGATGTTTGCACTCATTGGATGCTTTATGGCTCGGACTAGGCACCCAATCTTCATCTTCATCATCCTCCTCTACCTCATAATATTCGTCATTTTGATCACTACTGTCATCTATGTTTAGTTCCGTGTCAAATTCTTCTTCAAAATCTGAATTCTCTTTTGTTTGATCAACAAATGCTTTTTCTTCTTCAATTTTTTCATCGTTAATCTATGTTTATGTTACAAAAACAAACACTATGTTGTCAGAAATAAGCATTTCATAACACATAATCCACTACAAAAATTATATTTCAATAAAAAACAAACAGTCACATTTCCTTACCCGTTTCAGAAAGGCCATTGCAGCACGTGTTGTCATCCTATTTGTTTTGTGGTTGATTTTTTTCCACAACCGCTATTTTCTTTCATTTGATTTGATTTCTTTGTGGTTAAAAAATGCAGTTTTAAAATTAATACATAATATATGGTCATGCATAATCAAAATAAACAATATTGATGAAAAAACATTGTTAAAAGTTTCATCAATACCTTTAAACACAAATGAAGATGTTGCTTTTGATGATTGCTTCTTTGCCAACAATAAGATTAGAAAGGACTGCTGAAATCCAAAAATATAGAAAGGAACTTCAAATCATCTGCCAGCAATAAGATTATATCAAAAAATAGAACACAGTATATTCCTGATATAATATCTACAATGTGTACCTGTGGAAATCCTGAAGAATTGAAGATTATATCTACCAAGCAAACATGATGGAAACAGGTCCGTAGCTTTCAGAAAAGTGATGAGAAATATAAGATGAAGACAATTTATTTATGGATTATATCAGCTCAGAAATGCCATTTTTAGATATCGTTCAAAAAATCAAAAGATATACAGTAAATAATCACTACTCACAAAGTCCAACAATAGGAGGAAGATTGGCTAGCTTGGCGTAGCTTATACCCTGCATAAGCATAGCACATTAACACAGACCTTGTATAAGCTTTATCAAACCCTTTCTAAACAAATTTTCTTTAAGACTATAATCTAATTTTTTAAATAGGCATAAAGTTAGTTTTCACGCCTTAAACAAATTCTCTTTTAAGACTATAATCTAAATTTGTAAATAGACATGAAGTTAGTTTCCTTTCCTGTGGTATGGCAAGACTGGCTATAGTTATACCAGCGATAAGATCAGACCTGAAGAACTTAAAGGAATATATGGGTGCCCATTCAAGAATAGGAAATATATACCGGACTCCCAACAAAAGCTTCCTTTTTCTTGGCTGGTTCTTAAATTGCTTGAAGGGATCATCAGGAAAAAAGGTCTCCTTCACAGAATCTTTAATAGAGTGCATCATGCTCTCTGGAGGCCTAACGCTAACTTTGTGAAGAGATGACATCTCTAAATCATTTTGAACAATGTCAGAAAGCCCATTGACATGCCCACTGACATTGGTGGTATTCATTTTTGCGTTCTTTCTCTGTCCAAATCTCAACTACACAAGCTCAGACCTTGATGTGACTCATTGCATGGGTAATCAGAAATGCAGAGAAGTATAGGCTCTTATATTCACTGTGCTCCAATACTTTCTTCTTTTCACTCATGAGAAGGCTTTCATCATGTTGGAGCAGTGAAAAATAGAAGCTATTCTGATCTCAAATTCAAATATAGTTCTCACCATTTACCTTTTCTGTCTGGTTCCCACAAGACAAACTGATGGGGGACACGTTAAAATTTCTTGGGTTCAAACAAACCAAGTCATTGCCAGAAACTTTCTTGATTCCATAGTTTTTCCTCTGATATGTGCGGCTGTTAGACTGTAAACCTTGAAGTCCTCCTGCACATAAACGTGGTGATTGGGCTATAAACATTCCCAATTCGGCCTTTTGTGTTACAAATTTTTATTCTGTTGGACTGTCTAGCATTTTTTTTCGGATAGAGAGCTATATTTGTCCATTCTGTTGAACTGAGGTGACCGGGTTAAGAACATAAATTCCTACTCTCGCTCCTATTTCTTCTCCACCTCTATCTCCTACTCCTTATCCATTTTGTTCTGTTGGGGGACAGATGAAGAGGGGACTGGTCAAACCTCCTATTTGCTTGGGTTGGGGAGTAGAAATCATATTTAGTAACTTCAAAGATATGCATCTATTATTTAAATTTCAGTACTTGAATTTTTTTTTAAGACAAATCAAAGAAGTGGCATATTTGAGCTGTCCCTTCAGATCAGCAGCATGACAGGATTTTCTTTCTAATTTCGTAGAAGAAACCTATCTTTATGTTCTTATCTTATCATCATACATTAAACTTTATCCTTTTCCATAGATAGCCGTCTCTCGTGTCAAGAATCCTCCTTCTAGTGTAGCTTATTGGACTCATTACAAGTCCATCCCTCCTTTGTTGGTCCCCAACCGAGAGTAGGAAAAATAGTATTTAGAGTATGCACATGGGAAATTTAAGGCACAAAGTCTAACAATTTTTCTATGTATTTTATCCTTGAAAAAGAACTCTTATGTGTCTTCTTAGTTTTCTTCTTTACAAAGAAACGTTGTCAAAAGTCCATAAAATGCTTTTAATACTCTTATTTATACTATCGTGGCTAGATATAAAAATTGGTAACGATTCTCGCAACCTAATGTAAATAGAGTTGTTATACTAGCAATTGCATACGAGTTGCAACTTACGTTGGATCCCTGTTCTAAATCTTTCATTTGACAAAAGTTGGGAGGATGCTGAAAAGGTTGTGGAGTTGTGGAGTTTGCAACATGCTTACAAAACACGATCCAACCTCACACATGCATGTTTTATTTGTTGACAAACATCCATGACATAAATTTGAGGCAATTTCTGAAACAAGATTAGGGCTTCATCAATATGCCCATTCTGAGCATACTCGGTAATCGTTTCCTTCCAATAGACCACATTCTCTTTAGCCATTTTCTCAAAAAGATTATGAGCCCTGTTGAAGCACCCATCTCATGCATACCCAACAATCATAGTTGTCTAGGAGGTGACATCTCAATGATGTATTTTGTTAAACAGTTAGCGTGCCTTATCTACACCACCGCATTTCGAATACATAACCAAAAGAACACTTCCCGTATCGTCATGCCCTGCTACAGATCTGCCAAGTAAATGGATCGATATACTTGTAAACGTAAAACCACATGCCATTTATGGGATTTTAATTGCAATGTGAACCATTGTGTTGTATTCCTATCCCTGGTTTTTCTTCAAACTATTTCAATGCATCCTTACCATTCCCACCCTACACTACAATCATCACTGACCATGAGATTTTTATGCCCCGTTCAAGCATTTAGAAAAGCACTTTGCGAATATCAACCAAAATTTTGCATTAAACATAAATAGGGATTTCCAAACAAATCCCTCAAACACATACTCATCCATGTGGGTATGAATTAGTTTTACTATGATTAAATACTCTCTATTTGTATTTTATACATTTTCCTTAAATATAATGAAATTTTATTGTATATGGAAAGGACAGTTATGCTATAAAGGGCTTCCAATTTTTATGGAATGATATTCTACACTTTTACTCGATTTTGTCCCTCCTTTTAGCACTAAAATCTATCCAACTCTATTATCGATCGCCACTTCTCAAACGGCCTCAAACAAAATTCCCCCTTCAAAGCTGCAGTAACTCTAAATATTTTCTGGAAACAAGAGGGAATATGGACAGTGATTCAGATTAGCATGGCCACTTGATGTATACATTTAAGTTTATAGTTAACGCTCGCTTTTCATTGCAGGCTTACCATGGAAATAGGCAACAATAATGCTCTTCTCGAAGCCTGACAGAGCTTTCAAAATTTTGGACAATGTCTAGTAGCTATTTTCATATGACAGACCTCTGGGTTTATTGTGACAAATTTAATTTGTTGGTAGCCATTAGAAAGATAAAGTAGATTTTTTTGATCGCTGCCAAAAAGGCCTCAAGTCAGTTATTTGTGTGAATGGAAATGATTCCATCATTTTAAAATCCTCATTTATTTATTAACTAACGGCGTATCCTTGCTACCCCCCCCTGGAGAAGCAACTGCTAGTTATACTACGCAGGTGAATGCTTTCACAAACACTTTCGTATTTTTAATATTCGTGAAATGTTATTTATGCTTGTTAAATCATCACTGGCAGGGGCATACATTGATTTCTTTGCTTTCCCCAACTCCATTGAGACCAACAATGGCATCCAGAAGGAATGTTGCCTGCCCTGAAAATGAAACCCTTGCCAAATTTGTGTTCGAAAAATGGGAAGAAATGGCCGTCAAAGAGACTTTCACCGATCGTTTGAATGCTACTTTCTCCAAGGCCTATAAAAATCTCTGTGACCACAAGGATCCCATCTTCAACCTCAAAGGAGCCAGCAAAATCAAGTATGTATTCACATTTGATTAATTAGCCTTGTTGCCCAGGGTTTAGGGTTTTGCAGTAAGCATAATAATGCACAATATTTTATTAAGTCTGATTATTTAGAAATTCAAAGTCAAGTGAATGTGCATATTCGTTTGGATTTATTTACTTAGTTTCAGGGTTTAGTGTTTTTTTAGGGTACGAGAGTTCTTTACATTTGTATTTCAGGGTAACCTTGGGCTTTGATATGCGATCAAATTCACACGGGATTTACACCAGGTTTTTTTCGTTGAGTTACACTGTGATACCCAGCCATCAAGATGTATGCAGTCTTTTACCTAATTTTAACAGTATTACATGTTTGTGGGGCTATGCTAACCTAATTTTAACAGTATTATGTGTTTGTGGGGCTATGCTATGAAGGCTTCAAATGTAACATATGGTTCCGAACATTTTTTTTAGATCCATCTTGATGGCTGGGTATCACAGTGTAACTCAACGAAAAAAACCTGGTGTAAATCCTGTGTGAATTTGATCACATATCAAAGCCCAAGGTTACCCTGAAATGCAAATGTAAAGAACTCTCGTACCCTAAAAAATGCTAAACCCTGAAACTAAGTAAATAAATCCAAACAAATATGCACATTCACAAATTTGAATAATTAGGCTTTTTGCTGGACATGCATTCCAAAAAGATCCCTCAAAATCTATCTCACATTGGAAAACAAGTCATAGCCGTCGGGAAACATTAAATACAGCCAAAAAACATCATAGCTGCCAGGAAACAGCTGCCGGAAAACATTTAACAGCCACCAGGAAACATCATAACCGCTGGAAAACATTTAACAGCTGCCGGGAAACATCTTAAAAATGAACCTTTGACTTTCGTATTGGCACATTCATTGCACCCCCCAAAAGGTGCAAGTGGTAGTATATGTAAGATAAAGTGTAAAGATCTCTTGTCCACACAAAGGGGTTCCCTGGATTTTTTATCATAAAATTATCAATGTTATCTTTTATTTTTATTATTTATTTTTAAAGTTGTTATGGTTTTGTTTAGAGGAGTTGGAAAGTGGATGCTGACGCTACTGAAGCAGTATTTTGAGAGCAACAAGGATGATTCAAGCCAGGAAGTCTTGGAGCCTAGAGGTAAGATTCAACCCCAATTTTCTTTGAAGTATTTTCAGTTTTATCTAGCGGCGAGAGTCTGAATTCTCTGGGTATTGTATTAATATGCCATTGTGATCTAAATGTTTTCCAATGACAGCCTTGGTATACTTAATTGTTCTTAGTTCAGACCTAAATGTTCGAGCAGATGATCACATGAGTACGATAATTTTTTTTGCTGAGTGATTAGGGGTGAGATTAGGCATTTACTGTTTGCAGGGTATGTATTAAGATTACATTATTAACAAGGATGGGATGATTTCATCTTATAGTAGGTGTATAACCCAAATTACAGAGATCAGATGGCCTCTGGTAGTTGGTGCTACATCTTGCCTGAAAACTGCTCTACTGCCTGTCTTTGGACGCGATTGTCCTAATAGGCCATGGTTAGTGCACAAATCATAGTTGTCACATATGTGACTTGCAATCACAACGTTCTCTTTTGAGTTCGAAAGAAAGTTTTATGACTAATATTAGGAGACAAAGTTTGCTAAGGTATGTTGAAAATTTGGACAAAAATCGAATCCAGGATCTACTTGTAGACGACGAGCTGCTCTACCACAGAGCTACTCATTCATCTCTTCCTGGGGCTTTTATTATGGGTTCTCAAGCGCATGCCAGCACATCCAATACCCTCTAAGCATCAGTTTGCATTTTGCTTCGACAGTGGGGACAAGTATGGACTGTGATCGCAACACCTACAGTCACCCACCACACTCCCCACCCTACATTAATCCTTCTTCG
Organism: Taxus chinensis; assembly: GCA_019776745.2. Taxonomy (NCBI): domain Eukaryota; kingdom Viridiplantae; phylum Streptophyta; class Pinopsida; order Cupressales; family Taxaceae; genus Taxus; species Taxus chinensis. The sequence continues at coordinate 765,347,639 of CM034147.1, forward strand.
ATCAAGGGTGCTAGCACGTTCACAAGGCAAGTTCTAGCTATGGCTCTAATACCATGTTGAATATATAGGCACACTAGGATTTGAACTTGTGATCTACTTGTGGGAAATTTCGTTCACTATCACCATCTAATGATGGATCATGGGGCTCTTATTACAAATTTTCAACTGTAATTGAGCACTTTTGAGTACCCTACCTTTAGTTATGCGTATTTTTGCTTGTAAAACTGGAGGTGAGAGTAGTTGGTTGATAGTATAATGGAGAGTGCCTTGAGGCATTTGGATGACATCTATTCCATTGAGTCTATTGCTATCTCATAGAATGTTTCATCGAGGCTATCTCGTGCTATACGAAGAATATCTTATATTAATGAGATTTTGTGCCATTCACAATCTCCTCAAAGCTTTCTGTCAAGCACCCACCTTTCCTCTCCATCTTATCGGTTAGAGGAGACATATTTCCCTATGCACTCCTCAACTACCTGATGTTAGATGAGTACCTGAAGACTATCTCCTCCCCAACTCCCTGGGGCTTTTAGCATGGATTATCAAGTGTGGGCAAGCACTTCCAGCATCCTGTTAAGGGCAGTTTGTTATTTGCTTCAACAAAGCGGGGACAAGTATGAATTACAATCTTAACACTATCCTCTAAGCTTCAATCCTTCTTTGAATGAGGGTCATCACAGATCTACAAGGAAAACTCCAGCCAAAAAAATGTGGGTGCACTACGATCTGAACCAATGACCTACTTCAGGATAGTGAGCTTTCGCTATCACTGATTGTCTTAACCATCTCAGGATGGGACTTGTATTATGTATTTTAAAGTGTTGGTGAGCGCTTTCAATAATTCCCCACTCCTCTAAAGCCCCTAAGGGATGGACTGCTTCTTGCTACTGCGATGTGTGGGATAAATATGAATTGTGACATCTGCAACTTAAGTTTGCCGACAATTCTTGGTAAAATAACACCTGTATCGTAAACTTGTGGGTTCATCTGTTATGTGGTACCTGTATGTTGGGGGTGATTTTTCAAAACAATATTTTGTAAGAGGTACAGAGATGTTTAGAAGATTTAATATGGCTATTATCTGCTACAAAAAAAATTTCATGCACTGACTGTGAACGACATTGGGCTTGACTCAAAAGAGTCTTCAGCATTTGGCCTGTCTCAAAATGTTACACAGGGACGCATCCCATAGATTTTGGTGATGTCCCGGATGTTCCAAACATTTTGGGACTTGGGACTTTGAGGAGGGGACATCCCCTATTTTAAAATTTTTAAACTATTTTTATGTAAATTTACTTTAATTTTTTGTTCTTTTACCAAAAACATTGTATTTGAATCTTGAAAGTACTTTGAAAAGCATTAAAGATAGTTTAAACCCCTAAATTTCATTGAACAAAGTTAAAACATATAAATATTATTTAATAGCCGTCCCATTCCATCCCCAAAATCTAGGATTTTTTTTGCCGTCCCAGAAATGCATGTGATGTATTTTTTGCTCTCAAGGGGTAGGTGATATACTTCGCCGCAGAGGGAGGTAAATAGCCGACCAATGAACTTAATCTTAAAGGTGTACGCAATCAGGCTTGTGATTGGGCGAGGGCAATATCCAGGATGAGGAACATTATATCCTAAATTATAATGGGCTATGATGTAATCATATAATGTTCGTAATAAGACTTTCCATTTTATTGCAAAATTATTAAACTCAATCATTTGAATGCCAAAATTGAGTGTGAGTTCTACATGGAAAGAACTTATACTGTAGGAGATAGGAAGATTAAAAATAACTCTAAACTTATGCACAGGAATTAAAGGAAGATTTTAAGTAGGCTTGCATTGCTTTAAGGTTTTAGTTAAGCATTATTGTAAACAACTTTGATTAAATTGTGTAGTTCCTAAAGTACCTAACAACTTCATTGACGGAAGTTAACGTATTCTAGTAGTAGACACTGTTGAGCATCTGATATTGACAAACTTTGCTTCTTTAAATTTAGTACCTTTTCATAAAATTTCCCAACTCTGAAATATTATATGGGAAAATATGTCAACCTTTTGAATTTAGAATCGGCAAATTTATTTAAAGAACATTGAAAGGACACAGCAATGGCTAATATTAGGCACTGGAATTTTCTTGAGGGCTGTAAAAAGAAGAAATATTTGTGGCGATACTCAAACAACAGTTCCAAATTCAGAATAGCAGTTTTCAATGAATGATGTAATCCAAGAGTTCTTAACTCTTATGAAGCTTTGACTGCAGCCAAGAAGGGTCAGGGGTTCGGGTCGATATCTGCCTCTAAAGAGTTCAGCACCATATGCAATTTTGATTACTCTTTACAGGTGAGATGCTGTTACCCCAACATACATGGTTCTGGAGCAGCTCAAACATACTTTTTCTATGCCGTGCAGAGGCTTACCTTGAAAAGCAGTGTCACGGGAAGAGAATGACAGTTATCAATCTCACTTAGCTTTTTATTGATATGATTTTTTGTGTGATCAACAGGGAAACTCAAAATGGAAAGGATTATATGTTGAAACTAGGAGCTTATTGATGCAGCCGAAGCTAGTGGGCTTTCCAGAATGCCTATTGGGTAACTTAATTAACCTGTTCCTTGTTTAGATTTGTGCTCATGCTTTGTGTGTGTGTATCTTCTAATATTAACAGGAAAAGTGCATTCAAAACCACAAAGCATGTAAAACCACAAATCAGAGAAGCACAAAATAGCATGTAACAAGTCCTCAGAAGCACATTAGGAAAATAGCATGTAACATAAACATATAGATTAAAGATATTTAGCAGGGTAACATCAGAGAACAAATCGATGTAACATAATCTTAGATTGTAGAAACCCACCTCTGAAATCCGTTCTTTGGAGAAAACAGGGGAAGTTGCATAAGCCTTTCACAAATTCCAGCGTCAATAATAGCCTGCACTGCGCCTGCACCTTCCTCTTTGCTGTCGCAAAAACAGTGGATGATATAACAAGATTTTTCCTGTATTTCCATCTCGTTGTCTGGATAGAGAAAATTTCACAATGGTGCAGGGAGAGGGATTAAATTCTCGAGGGGAGGAATCGCACTAAAAATGAAAAGGTTAGAGAGTGCGTATAAGGCGACGCTGCCTGGAAGCACCTGCAAGGAGAGGGAACAAAGTTCTGCAGCAGAGAACAACTCAAACCAGGGACCCGAAACCGCATGGAAACTGCAAAAAAGAACAGGGGGCTATGGCGGGTCATATGTTTTTGATGAAGGTGGAGCTATGATTTTTCAAACTGGAACCATGTGATAGCTGCGGGTGATTTGACAGGAGTCGTTGAAATGATAGCCGACAAAGGCTGGCAAAAGCGGTAGTATTTATTAGCTTATCAGGAGGGGAATGGAGACGGAGTTAAAGGAAATGAAAACGGAGTGTGGGCCACCCCCTACGAACGCCACGTAGACCGCTGTGCCACCTCACTACCCCCTGCGAACTTGCGTGAGGGATAGGGTCCGCGCTCACATACAATATAATATCAAATTGCTATATTCAAACTATTGTTATATTTTTCTTAAACACAACAATATTATAGCAAACATATATAACTAAGTTATATTTTTAACCTACATTAAATAACCCACAATATTCGTGTGAACATTAATATTAATTTCCTAACAAATACTATGTAAGTATTTCAAAACATTGAAGTGATATTCTTAAAACACATATCAATAATAAAAAAGATCAAAATTATGACATTATATTTATACTGAAATTAGAATACAAGAGAAAGAAAGCAAGTTGATATTCTTCATCTCATAATAAATCAACATATAAGAGTTTGAAGTATCGCCAAAACTTATCTTCTATTTCAAACAAGAAAAAAAAAATCACTATAAAAAAGTAAATTCTTCTTATAATAATGAATCATTTTCCTCCTGTAGAACTTTCCTACATAGCTCAGTAAAAATGAAATGCCACCCAGGTGGTAAGACCACTTAGCAGTTTGGTAAAATCATAACATATAACTCCCCGTATTAGTAACTATGATTTGGTTAATAACTATGAATATCTTTATAAACATTGAAGTGATATTCTTAAAACTCATAAAAAAAATATAGAATATAAAAAAAGGGAATCATATTTAAACCCAGAATGGAATGTAAGGGAAAGAAAACCCAATGATACTATTCATCTCATAATAATTCAATAGAGAAGAGTTAGAATAATTCATGGATCAAATTTTCTTCAAATATTTTGTTTCACATGCCGAAAAGGTCATAAGAAACTAAGGGAGCCCAAAGTAGTAAGGGTCAAAAAACTTTTAGCAGAGAGGATGAGCAATATCTTTTAAATATTCTACAAATATTCTTCTTCACAGGAAAAAAATAGTCTAACAAAACAGGCAACCCAAAGTAGAAGGAAAAAAAAGGTGGAAATTGGATGAAAAATAAAGTGGATCGGATATAAGCAAGAAAGAGATAGTTTCGCCAACCTGCAGTGAACCTTGCAATTCCAAAGACCTATCCCATAATCGAAAACAGTAACCATTGTCACTCTCTCTATAGTGCCATGGAGTGGCGTGAATTAATTTCCATTAATTTTTCCAATTTTTCCTCCAATGGGGCAGTCAAATACATGTTTGACATCCAAGTACCTTCGATTAATAAAAAGTTAACAATAGAAAAAAATTTAGTTACAAATTAATAATATCGTTATTCCATGGTCAAAAACACTATAAATGTTAAAAAATATGGTAGCCATGATTTAGGTTTAATAATTACACTTAAAATAAAATTTAAATTTTTTTAAAAATTCATAGCCATGTTTTAGGTTTTTTGCATATAAATTTTAAAATTTAACATAGTCATGATTTAGGTTATTTACATTTAAAATATAATATAATTTTAAAACATTATCATAGCCATATTTTAGTTTTTTTTAATTTAAAATTCATTAATACTAATTTATACTAGAGAGGGGATAGTTAGGGAAACTATATATGATGCGTGGTTTTCATGAAATCACTCAAATGTTGAATCGTTTACTTGCTCCAAACACTCCCTAAATTTTAGATCGGAATGTTGACTTAAATAGAAAGAGGGGACGGAGTAGATAAATAAAAAACATATATTATTATTTCTCCATTGATTACAAAGGACAATCATATTATTTTGTACTAATACCATATTTCTTGATATCTAAGTTTTTTGATTCTTTGAATTTTTCATCACATTTAACCTTGAGTTGTAATTTTTTAATATATTTTGATAGGTATCTTTGATATTTATCAAGTTTAATTATAATATCTTGAATGTACTTGAAAATAATTACATCTCCCAAATGTGTTTGTGTTAAAATCACTAATACTATAATATCATTTTGAAAATGATAAAAACTCTATAACTTATAGTAATCACATCAAAGGTTAATATTAAATGTTCTAAATAATGAGATAGGTACCTTGGAAGCACATTTAGAGAAATTAGTTTTTAATCCTTTTTGAGAAATAAAATATTATTATCTTGAGGAAATACACAGATAGAATGGGAATATTTCCATTCTCATACAAACAAACATTTTTATGTTGTATTGAATGGGCATATGCCCATTCTCACATAAGAATCATAGAATAAAAATAGAGGTAATATTTGATTTGTTTGGGAATGGACATTTTCTCATTCTTACATCTTTTATAGTGATATTAAGATGATTAAGTTCAATATTGCTTTAATAAGTTAGAAAGGTTAGAAAAGGTTATATTCTCATTAACATACAAACAAATAATGTTACTATTGTGATGAGAATGAGGATATGTCATTTCTCAGTACAAACAAAGGATTTTTATCATTTTGATGAGAAAGAGAATACACCAATTCTCATAAACTAAATATAGAAAGAAAGAAAAAATATCCTATGTGAAACATAAAGAATGAATGACAATTAGATCAGTTTTATGAGAATGTTGAAAATAGACAAATTCCCATTCTCATAGTCAATGAATATGGGAAGTATGAGGAATTCTTGTAAAATTAATTTATGCTATGTTAATATGATGAAGATATTTCAATGAAGCAGTTAGCAATCAAGTTTCTAATTAACTTCTATTGAATATCTATTTATTTATTTCTCATCATTTAAATTCAACCTTGTATATTTATTTCTCATCAATTAAATTCAAATGAGTCAATTTCAATCATAGTTTTGAAATTATGTTATAAATATATTTCATGTCAATTTTAATTATATTTATAATTTTGAAGTATTTCCAATCCTTACTAAATTATAAAAGTTTATAGATCATGTGCTATGTGTATTTAATATACTTATGGTTATACAAACATTATAACATTAAATTTATTTTATGCAATGGTTTAATATATTTTTCATCATCTCGCAAACTATATATTTTATGTTGGTACAACAACAGGAACTTTTTCATTTGTAGAGGATGATCATGTGGACTTTTTTTCAAAAGGAACCAAATTTACAGAGGGATGAGTATATCTAAGTAGGATAACACTACATTGCAAAGATGTGGGAAGAGGATTTTTCGTTGTCAATGTTAACATGGTATTGGATGGAAGAGTAAAATTTCATGTCTCAATTGATGAATTTGAAACCTTGGTTGATGTCGGGAATAAAGGATACTATATTTTGTGTGAAGAGAGGGGATTTTCAAAGCATGCAGATTCATCCATTCCCCCCAATTTGGGAAGTGAAAACATTTTTAGTGGTTCAGAGGATTAAAATGTAGAGAATGACAAACATTGTAGTGATGACACTAAAAGCACCATCAATACAGGTCCTAAAGATAGATAGAGATTTTGTCTCATAAAATGTCATTCTCAAACACATATCTTGTAGTAGAGACGATGACATAGCCATGGGTTTCAAAACACATGTGCTAGAAATTCAAGAAATATTTGGAGAGAGGTTGGGTCCTTTGAATTTTGTTGTATGGATATAAAATGTGGTAAATATGTGTTCTAATTTTACAGACTTACAAAAACCTATTAAATCAGTTGTGTGACCAATAAAACATTTGATTTTCAAGAATTTCGCTTCTGATTAATAAAGGGAGAGATAGACTGGATGGTCTGCACCTTATACATAGTGATTAACACAATTTTAAGTTCAAGGGATCTGTTACAATATTAATCCATTACTACTTGATTGAGCGCAAATTTATAGTAGAGGGAACTATTTATGTGAAATCACAGCACCCATGAATAGTTCATTTGTTGATAGGGCATTCAGTGTGATTTCAAAAACATGGAGCTATCTTGAGTGTGTGACACTGGAAAATGGGATAGCTCTCTTGAGAAGGTTGGTTGCTTCTCCTAAAATACATACCACAAACTACTCCTAATGCAGGAAAAAATAATAACTAACCCTAATCCAATGCTTCCAAGGGGACATGGATCAGAAATATTGCACTAAATAAAACTACACTAAGAGAAGTGATACACTAGAAAAAGAGTGCTAGCAACTTCCCAACTTGCGAAATAGTGAAACAAGTGAACCTAGAAAGGGTGGTGTTTGTAGCACCATTCCAAGAAAAAACGCAACACACCAAACCTGCAATGAACCAAAGATATACACAACCACCTTTCTAGGAAAGAAAGTTATGAAGAAACGAAAAACCATGGAAGGCTAGGAAATTTTTAAAATAGTATTTTATTGCTTTAATGAAGTTTACACAATACATTATCGAGTAGGGGAAGACATGAAATCCATTATAGTTTTTGGAGGAAGGATTAAAGCCCCAATTATGAGAAGAATAGGGGTGGATGGGGATAAAATGACCAACCTTTTGCATAATGCAACCCCTTTTACATTTATAGAAGAAGAAATTAGGATGGAGAAGAGGAATTTTTTTGAAATTGCTTCCAAATATATACAAAGTCATGATTAGATTATTGTAATGGTGGTAAAAGCATTAAAAAATCCTTCCCTTGTACTCTGCCTTGAGCTAAAAGGAAATTGGTTTCATGGTTGCAATCTAGGCATGGTCTCAGTACTATGAAATTCTTACTCATGTTCGGAATCATACATGACTTATTTTGGAAACTCTATTTCCGGATCCAATAAAGCTAGATGCCTGATGGGGCATGGCGTGAACTGCTAGATGTGCCCATTCCTTTGAGCTCTAATCTCAAAAAGAATTTTTTTGATGAAAACCTCCCGAACTTTTTGTAACTTGATTTTCTTATTCTTACACAATTACAAACAAATAATGTGCCACCTTGGTGAATGGTATAAAAGAAGTGACATCCTCATTCTCTTTCCCTTCATTGCCCATATGTACCTCTACCTTACCCACTGTGAAATTAGGAAGATTCAATTCCTCCAATCCCAATTCAAGAGGAAGTCTTATTTGAAATGATCTTCCTTGGAGTGTGTTTCTCCATGATAATTAGAAACTCAAGTAGCTCGTGAAAATGGCTTCTAGCCTTCAATGAAATTATTGATGGTTCATTGCAAGATGTTGTGCTTCGCTGCTCACATGGGAGTGTATCCTCCTCAGCTGGCATGCTCCTTGAAAGATTCAATTCCTTCAATCCTAACTTAAGAGGATTATTATGAGAAACATGCCACTCTAATTTATTCTCCTCTTCAGCAATAGGATCTTGTGGTTGAAGTATGGATGATGGAGGAGAAAATGTTGTGATTTCTACGTGTTCTTATCCCTCAAAACAATCTTCCAAATTTAATAGATAACAAGCTTCTTCATTTCCTTCTTGTGCTAAAGATTCAAATATTCTCCATGACCCATTCCATGTTTTTAGTTTGATGGGAATTGTCTTCCTCATCGTCTAACACGAGGTTTGAGAGTTCAAAATTGTCTCAATAATCAAAATTTGGAGAAGATGTGGGAGAAGGGTTGAAAAGTTCTTGTACAACTTGTTCTGAATTTGATAATTTTCTGATTGTTTTTGCTTTCCTCCATAGCATGAACATCATCCTCTTATTTTTTGTTTTGGAGTTGGATTTATCTCTTCCCTACTACTTTTACAGCTTTTTGTTGATCAACAATCTCTATAAATAGAGTTTCCTCATGGACACTTCATTCCGAAGAAAAATAATTTGTTGGTTTTTCTCCACATGTCGTTTCTCTGATACTATTGCAAATTTGGTTTACACCACCTTTAGCTGGGCCTCAGAATTCCTCCATAGGCTTAACCATCTAGGGGATTTTATTAATCCCGAATCTTAGGGCCAAGTTCACTAAGATTTTTGATCACTTTTTCTTTTCTTGGCTTTCCTTCTCGCTATTCTTCTTGATTTTCTTCCCAACATAAGTCGAGGATTATGAGAGGAGTTTGTTGGTTGGATATTTTGTCAAACCAAAATATGGGGTTCAACCACAGTACATGGGATTAAATCCCTCCTCAAAGACAGGTGAGGCTGCCTGTTTATTGCTAATCTAAAACACGGTAAACAATATATATAGTATTCACACTAATCTAACCATTGGGGGTTGGAACGAAATCCCGAAACCCACATTCACAGATTCAAGGGTATTTCTTTCTTAAATGAACTGGATTAGAAACTGTTACAATGAAAGAAGCATAATAGAAAAGAAATGGGAGAAACGTATTTTCTTTCGAGTAAATGCAGAGCACGAAATAATCATACGAGTTTTAGATCACAAATATAATGTCTGAAATAATCAGAAACACTAAGATTCTATGCAAAGAATAGCTTAAGATCATGAACATAAGAACACTGTCTTAAGTAAGATATATTCCACAACACAAAGTCTGTAAAATGATATCAATTCCTATTCTTCAAAACGATTGAATGAAAACACAAAGTTTTTCTCCTTTCCAATAGCCCCTAAATATTCCAAAAAATCTCGACCTTTTGAATGCACAGGCATCCCTTATTTATAACAAAAGGAACTAGAGATAAAATAGGGCAGATCCTAAAAAGTAGCATGTTAACTAGAGTTCAGTTTTGCATGATTCTCACGCAGGAGATCAAGTCAAAGTATGAATCAAAAATATGACAAAACAGAAATAAAAAAGACATGTCAATCTAAAAATAGAAATGACATGGGACGTTGGGACTTAATCCGAATCATCATCTTTTGCTCCTTCCTCTTTTTCTTCCTCCTGCTGAGACTGTTTGCTCTGAAATTCTTGGAACTTTCGAATTATGCCTTGCATTTCGTTCTCATCAAGTGCAGTGGAATGATCATTCCAAATTTCACAAGTTTCATGAACATCGCTGGTAGTGCCGAGAAGCTTTTTCAATCCTTTGCTGAGTTTTCTCAAGGCCTCCAAATAATGCTCAATCTTTACCAACCGGTCCATCTTTTCAAGATCAAATCCGAGCATTGATTCATGCTGAACAGACTCTTGGAATTGTTTGAAGAGATCATCCGCTGATAGTATACCTGAATTTCCTACTGACACCTTTAAACAAATCTTCAGCAACTCTTCTTCTAAATCACTTTTCCCATCAATCAGTTTATCCCTTGATTCTCTCAACTTAGCGCAGGCTTCGTTGAGAATCCTCACCCTAAATCTGATGGCCTTGGTCAGATGGAAATGCTTATCCGTATGAGGGAGAATACCTTCTTCAACCAAGAGATGTGCTGGTATTTGCTTTAACACTTGGAGAGCTTCATAAGTCAAATCAAGCTGTCCAATTTCTTGAGAAATCTCCTCATCCATCTTTTCTCCATCTTTCTGAATGTCTCCCACAGATTGATGAACTTTCACAACACTTTGTATTACTTCCTTCCCCTGTTGGAGCAACCTTTGGACCCATTCATCAACCACCCTTCCTTGTTTAGCAATCTTCTCAATCGTAGGCACCGATGAGAAATCGAATCCAGCAGAAACAGAAGAAGGTGGTATGGATTCAAGGGGTTTTGAGAATTTAAGCAAAACCTCTGTCAACTGCTCCACTTTTCTCTTAAGTTCATCTCTGTTGTCCTTTGTTTCTTTCAACTTTTGGCATAGGATGTTTATGGAATCCTTTGCATCTTGTTGCGCCCCTTCTACTGTTACTTTCCCTAGAGCCACCCTGGTTACCTGATAATCAGCAGCTGTTATATCCTCTCTAGTTTTGTCAGCTGAGGGAGTGGCAATCTCTGTGAACTTATCTCCTGAAGCATCTACCAAAACCCTTGAAACTGTTTTGGGTTTCTTGGCTGATTTCGCAGTAGAAGCCTTGAGTGAGCTGAAATCAAAGGCTGGTAGGGGTACAATCACTTTCCTCTTCCTCGGAGTTTGCTTGAGTAGCCATTGTGGCGTATCAGAGGAAATTGCCAATGTTGTAGTAACTGGTATTCTACTCTCAAGGGGAGAAGATTCTACTATTGGAGGGGGAACAGTAGCCAACGTGGTAGTAGATGCAACAAAGAGAGGTACAGGTTGGGGCGTGCTGGTGATCACTTGGGTTCCAGCAGAGAGGGGTGAGAGTCGAGAGAAAATACCGGCCATACCTAAAGAAGTGGATGGGGAATGAGGAGGTTGGAGTGGTTGTTGAGGGGGAGGCACAGATTCAGTTTCCAAAGCCTGGGATGCAAGAGAAAAAGTTTCTTCAGTTTGATAATCAACAAATGATGAAGTCAAGAGCTGGCTTCCTCCTTCTTCCAAATTAATTTCTCCTATTTCTGGTGGTGTTGGTGATTCTGGCACATTCACCGTTTCTACAGGAGAGACAATTGAAGAGATTTCTCTTTCTTTCCTCTTTTTTGACAATCTTGACCTTTATAGGCGCCTTAGAAGACTTTCTGTCCTTTTCCTTTTTGGAGGGCCCCGCCTCCGAAGCAGCCAACTTTGGAAACTTGTCATCTTTAAAATTCATTCCCCAAGAGGAGAGCCATTTTTTGGTGCGAGCAAGAATGAGAGCCGACCTATCTGTAATAGAGGATTTTTCGCTGGTTGACCAATCAATAGGTGGGAAAACGTATTGATCCTCATTAAGCCCATCATAGGACATATCCAACACACTTTCATTGTCAGTCGTGCCATCTGGCAAATCAGAAAGCTCCAGCATCTGAATCTCATCAATAGTCAACCTACTATTATCTTTTCTGCGAACCGCAACTTCATTACACAGATCAACCCATATATCCTCAATGTCAGGCCTATGCAGATGTTGGGCTCCATAGGCTCTAAGCACTCCTCGGATGTCAAAACCATCCCGAGACTTCATATGCTTTTTCAATTTTTCCTGAAGTTCACATTCAACATTTTTGGCCTTTGCTACTATCGAGCAAGTATATCTTCCGATAGAAATTGGGAAGGATACAGTTGCCTTATGCTTGCTTTGTTGGAATTTGTGAAAATCCAACAGCTGTCTGACCAATTCTATCAATATCAATCTATCCCCTGGATAGCGAGGTAGACAAAAAGGCTCTCCCGAGTACATGACTGTTCGAAGATATGTAAACTTCTTGAATTGCAAGAAGATACACCCCCATTTGGATACTTCAGTCCAAGCCTCGTCTAAGACTCTTGTCTTTCTTAGCCCTGGGTTCAGCTGGCAGATATTCTCGTAGAAGAAGGCATCATTTACCCTTCTAAAATGTTCTTTGACCCCTTCTTTGTTAATTGAGGGAAATATTTATAAACTGGGTTTGTCATTATGCTTCCCTTAGTATCCAGCCCGGGATAGTTCCTCATCCCGGCTGCTGCGTAAACCACATATGAAAACATATAAAACTTTCCAGTCGATAAGACCGTCGTCATCTGAGAATCAATTTCATTGCTGATAAGGGTCCCCCAGTCAATCCCTTGCTGATTCTTCTTGATGGTGACCATAAACTGATACATCCATCCATGAAATACATTTGATTCAGGCAAGCCAAAAACCCGGCTCAGCAGGGTGATAATATCATTGATTTCTTGTATGAAATCACATCTGGGGATAGTCCTTGGAAATCTAGATACTGCTGGTTTAGCCTTGACCAGGAACTTCTTATTGACATCCTTAATGCAGTCTTCCTGATTACTATCCCAGGCCTTCTGAGCCGACTTGATGTTCAGGTCCCCATACTCTTCGAAATTAGGTAGTTTTAGAAGATCATCAAAATATGCTCTATCTAGCCTGATCACTACCTCACCAGCCTGGCTCTTCACGGAATGAGAAGCCGAGTCATAAATAGATGCACAAGCCAAAACAAATTCTGGACATTGGGTGGACATGGGAAAGCCTGCTGCAAGGGGCAAGCCACTGTTAGCTAAAGCTTTCATCCATGGGGTTTGAGAGGAACTCTTCACCCTATTCCAGAAGTCATCCATATCTATATTGCCAAGTTAAGTGTCCCTGATATCAAAATTGCAATCAATATATGATGGAGATTCTGGCTTCTTGAATTTGTACTTCATCCTGCTAGATTTCTCGGCCTTCTCCTGAGATGTACCAGGGTCTGACATGAAGAATGTTGGAGGGAGAAAGGCTTGAAACTCAGGAGATGTTATCCACACTGAAAATCCCGATCGACTGAATATGCCGGAAGAATAGAAGAGTCCGACACGCTGAGGAGGATGTTGGAAAACCCTGAGAACCCGACAAGTTTGATATGTCGGAACTTTGGCAAAGCCCGACACTTGCGTTGATGATGGGAACTCGGAGATACCTGGCACTTGCTTTTGATGTCGGACACGGAAGAAACCCCGACACCTGTTTGTGGATGTCGGAACTGGAAGAAAACCCGACACTTCAATATACTTCGGAACTTTGAGAAAGCCCGGCGCGCCAATCCATCAATACACTTCGGGTCTCCGGCTCTGCAAAACAATCTTCAAAACCCAAGAAGAAAAAACAGGGTTTTTCGTTGAATTCCAAAACATGTAATCTCCTTCTTTTTTATTATTCATGTTCCATGCATATAATAGAACTTGGAAGAAACAGCATCAAGGGATAGTCTCAAAAGAGATAAACCCTAAAAACCTAAAACCCTTTCCAAAGCAACACAGAAAGAAGAAGGAAAGAAAACCTTCAACACCCGGCAAGAAATTGGGAATAAAATATGCTCAATCGATCCATAAAAACCAAGAATAAAGAAGGGAAAGAAAAATACCTTCAATTCGAGAAATGTAAGATAGAAAACAGACGATCCAATCGAGCAAGGTGAGTTTTCGGGTTTTGAAAACGGAAGAGCACGCCCAAAAATTCCACGAATTAAAAATACGAATGGTAAGAATGACGTGGAAATCCACGTATTTATAAGAAAATTGGTAATTAATACACTTCATCTCGGCACATGCCAACTCACCGACCACTCGGCATGAATACCATGTCAGCATGTTTGGGAGGTCCGAAAACCCGACACAAGGGGACTTAGTGCAATTCGGGTTTTGGGTTTCGGAAAACATGATGCTTAAAGCATGAGGTGCTTAGATGCTACATAGCCCCGAAAACCCGATACAAAGGATTAAGCGGACTTCGGGAATCGGAAAACATGGGGCATAAAACATGTTTTGGATTATGGATGTTCCGATGCGCCGGGGGTCCGAAAACCCGATTTTCTCAATACAAGGCGGGTTTCGGGTTTCGGAAGACAGTTGACATAAAGCATGTTAAAAATCATGTCGAGCTGTTGGAAAAACCCGAAAACCTGATTTTCTTAAAAAGAGGCCATAATGCAAAGTCAACTTCGAAAATTTTGTAGGGGTTATCCGATCGTTTTGTCGTGAACTCAAAACGGGGATAACAGAGTTGTGGGTGGAGTCTACATTGATTCTTGTATTGCTTGTGGTGGTGAAGAGGTAGGGTTTGCATCGTGTCCTCATGGAGAAGATGGTTTCTTGGAAGGGGAAAGGAAAATGAAATTGAGATGAGGTGGAAGAGTGGAAGATGGAGAAGGAGATTCCATACTAGGTGTAATTGGTGGGAAACTTTGAAATTGTGGTTTTGATTGAATTGCTATTGATTGGGGTAGAGAACAAGGAGCATGAGGCGGTAATGCATGGGTTTCTTAGAGACCAGATTGACTTGCATAATGTTCAATATCCTTAATCCATTTCTCTAGTTGGGGAAGCATCTAAACTATGAAGCGAAACTTCTTCTTGTGGGATGAGGTGATATGGAAAGAGGCCTTTCCATGGAAAAGGGGATTTGAATCCAATATTGAATGCATTTATTTGAGTTGAAGCCCTGGACTACACCACACCTACCATCATTTTTAGGATCTTCATTTGTAACTCAGCATCTCTAGGTGAATAATGTACTTCAAAATCTGCATACCCCTACTCTCCAATAACTAGATGGTCTGGAATATAACTAAATGGATTTGTGTCTTTATTTGATACGATATGACCACTATTGATTTCCATTGTAGTATGGATCTGAATATAGTTGATAGCATCCTAAAAACATATGTTCTAAGTGTGGATTTATGTTTGAATAGAATTGTTGTTGTCTCAGATGTGAATCCCATGATACGTATGAAGTGATGGTTGCATGAATTCATAGAAGAAATGAAACAAAATGAAAAATATGAAAGGGAAAAATGGATGGAAATGGGTGAAAATAGAGATAAATTCTATTACTCACAGAGATAACTTTGTTATCCATATAGAGTCTCCAGTTGTGTTTTCAATGTGTATCTCCAAATACTAAAATTACACCAAGTGCACAACAACTTGATGAGATAAAATTTGTTACCAAAATGTGCACATTGAAGGGATAAAAAATGACTATACGGAAGAACTGATTCAATTACAAATGATCCTTCGAGATTCAAAATCTAGAATCTGAATCACATTTGAAACTTCTAAAATCTATAGTGCAAGACATGGTTGAAACTCGTAAATCAAATGTAGAAGAACCTGAAAATCTGAAATGCCAAAAAAGCTCTGAAAATCTAAAATAAAAAATCACCAAATCCTGAAAAACCCTGAAAGCTCCGAAATCCCAAAATTACAAAAGGTTCAAAATCCCAAAATTTATAAAAGTCTAAAATTTCAAAAGTTCTGAAATCCCGAAAACTTAAATCCTGAAATTCAAAAAATACCAAAAATGAGAATTTCTAAATTCTAAGGATTCCCTTTTCAATTATATCCCCCAATGTATCATTTGTGAAATTTTGAGCCAAATTTGCCTCATGTTAATCCCTCTAAAAGTGATTTCATACTTTTACTTTGCAGCAAACACCTTTGAAATTTGAAATCTACAACCTTAAAATTTGGAATGTGCAAGCAAACATCTAGAAATTCCATGTTAGAACCGCGCTTCAATGTGACAAGGTTTTGCATTTAAAAAAAAATTCTAAAAATGAAAATTTTACTTCTTCGAGTTGTCCAACAAGGCATCCCAAAACTGTTTATGCGAAATTGCAGTACCCCTGATTTTTTTTTTTGGGTCATAAAATGTGATTGCATAAACATGGAACCATCCTGAGTGTGGGACATTGCAAAATATGATAGCTCTCCAGAGAAGGCCGGTTCCTGCTCCTAACCTACCTACCACAAACTACTCCTAACGCAGGAAAAACTTCTAACTAACCCTAATCTAATGCTTCCAAGGGGACAAGGATAGAAGGATTTAATAAAATAAAGCTACACTAAGAGATTTGATACACCAGAAAATGAGTGGTAACCACTTCCTAACCTAAAAAATAGTGAAAGAGTGAACGTAGAAATGGTGAAAGTGCACCACAAACTAGATCATAGCTCAATGAACCATTCTAAAAACAAACAAAACACAGCAAACATGCAATGAACCAGATATATACACAACCACCTGTCTAGTAATGTAATGTAAGAATAAATGATAAACCATGGAAGGATAGGAAATTAACACAAACATAAGTTTATTTCTCCAATGAATTCTACCCAATACATTTCCCAGCAGGGGAAGGCATGAAAGCCATTACACTATTTGGAGGAAGGCTTAAAGCCCCAATTTTGAGAAGAATAGGCATGCATTGGGAGGAAAATGACCAACCTTTTGCAAAATGCAACCCATTTTACATTTATAGTATAAGAAATTAGGAGTGAGAAGACGAAGAGAAATCCAAAATTGCTTCCAAATCCATCAAAAATCATCATTAGACTCCTGCGATTATGGGAAAAACCTACAAAAATCCATCACTTGTACTCTTCCTTGAGCTTCAAGGAAACTGGGTTCATGATGCATGTGGGCGTGGTCTTCATACTACAATTTCATCATGAAAATCCACCCACCAACCTCATTAAATTCTCTTATTTGATCACTTCATACTGAAGAGCCTAAAATAAGCCATCCATAAACTATGACTTTGTAAAAATTGGTGGAGTACAAGGGAAGATATCATCATTCCTCTATAGATTACTTATTTGAGTTTGATCTCTAGCTACCCACATGGTTCATTTATTTTGAAGTGTCCATTGGATTATTCACTGAATCCCCATTTCCAATAACTACAAATTTTTTTTAAATGGTTTAAAAAAGCTCAAGTTATCTCAATCTGAAAATAGGCCATGATTATGGCTCTTCTCGAGCTCAACCAAGCTGGTTCTACACTTACTGAGCTACCTTCATGAATGCACGGCCATTTTTTGCATGCAAACTTGATGCATAGCTCAGCTCTTTGTTTAGCATTCAATGTTTTACACCTACCATTTAAACTCCAGATAGGTAGCTCGACAACCAATGCAAATTTGGTGGGCTTGGAAGTTTGTTTAATTTTTTCTAGGCAAGATTTTTGTTTTTAAGGGTTTTAGGCCCAAAATATTCATATATTTAGAGCCATTTTATTCAGGATTTGATGTCACCAAAATCCAACAAAACCCCTGAATTTGACTGTTGACAACCATTTTCAGAGATAGGTATATCCCTGCTTTAGACATTCTGCCAACCTTATTTCGGAATCCATGCCGCCTCAACCCTAAAAAAACCCCCCAAAACTAATCAAATCTAAATCCTATACTCGACCACCCACCAACCCTGAAGTTTACCTTTCTCGCTCGTTGACTCCAAAAATTTTGGGTTTTGAGCTTCTTTGTTTTAAGAGATTTTGCACTCCACACTATGGACCTTGACTTGTTCAACTCCAAAAAACCATGCCCTCAAAGTTTGAAATTTTATTACTTCAGGGTCTCCACATCCTCGCTTATCTCAACTATCGAGCTTCCTCCTTACTTTCACAAGTCGTCAGTTTTTCTTCACACAGAGCTCTATGTTGATTTAGTATGTTCTGCCCCACACAACTCTTAGTTATATAACTCACCGAAGTGAGCCTCTTCATTATACCACGCCAACATAATTCAGCCCTTCAACTCCACCTGAGAGCTCAATGTCTTAGCATCTCCCTCAGGATGCATTCACTTGGCTGACCTCAAGGATCTTGGCCTTTCCAATTTTTACTACGAATTTGGCACCACCAAAATTCCTTGTCGAGGTAAGAACCTCGAAACTCTCCTTGCACTATCAAGCTGAGACGGTTGATTTTTTTCTCGATTCATCGATCTTGAAGGGGCCCCTTGCCAACAATTATCTTCTCATGGGCCGAGTCACTCACCCACAAATGAATCCCTTGCGCTCCTTTATGGGTTGACTCAGCTTGGCCATCCTGCAATCCTATGCGGAGCTCACTCGGATTTCCCTGTGATCATTTCATTCCTCATGCCTGCCAATCGAGTTTCGACCCACCGCATAGCTCACGAACTGATTTCCTCAATTAACCATGCCACGTCGCTTTGGAAAATATGGGCCCCTTGCTATATTTCTCAGAGCCAATATAGTTTGGCAAGCACATTGCACAAACTCAACTCATTGAGTAGCTCATCAAGCTACTTGGTGAGCTGCGAATAAATTCACCACCAATACATGACCCAACTAGGTGAGCTACTTTTTAGCTCGATGCCCCACTAAGGCTCAAATGAATATTTTTTACCCTAGCATTTTGGCTTTCATTTTTTTTTAAATTTTCTTGCTTCAGGACTTGATGTAGACTGAATGCAAGGGGCTTTGAGGCCCGACATGATTTTTCTTTTTTTTCTTTTTTTGAGGTTGGATGTGGGCACTTAGGGCTCGCAATTTGAACATCATTTTTCAAGTTGATCCTAATGGTCAAATCCTAGAAGAGGAAAAAAATCCTCGATATGATTTTTACTCCATAATTCCCTGAATAATATCCTAAAGCCTATAAAACTCCTACAACTCAAGTTTATTGTTAGGGGTACATTTAGGTGGATAGATCCTATTAGCTCTCCTTTCTCCAATTTGGCTCGAGGGGAACAATTGGATAACATGAAAAATTAAAAACGTAGTTAAAGGGGACATGGAACATTTTAATAGATTGGATGCCAATAGCTTCGGTGTGTATATTGATAAATTATTTAAACCTCCTTGCAAAGGATGGTCCATATCTGAAGGATCTCTCATACAATGGCCTGCTAGGCAATTTGCTGACATAAATGGTTCTCAGATAGATATTAGATAATAAGATCTTATGATGTGGATAGAAAATATTGATAAGAAGATCTTAGGATGTGGATAGAAAAGAGTCAATATTTTTAGAAGTGAAAAATGCAGAGTTTAGTTGTTGTGAATCTAATTCTCTCCAAAAATTACCTCTTGCTTTAGTTAGAATTCAATATTTGTGGCACACAACTAGAGCCTTGAATGAAGTTGAAAGAAAAAAATTATGTTTGATGCATTAACAAAAAATGCCATCTTCAATGTTGGTAAGAAATATAGGGAGATACATAAAATGATATTTGATGGGATGGATTGTTTTAATATACCATGGCAAAAAGTATACGGGTACCAAAGAAGTTCCATCTATAAACATAAATCTGAATGAATAAGAGGAAACAGGCTTGTATTGAATGCCAACACTAGAAAAGAGAAACAAAGGTCAAACATTATAGCAATAATTTCCTCCATATCAAGAATTATTGAGAGAAACTAAGATATCCCTCCACATCTGACTTGGTCTATAGGAGAGGATGGAGTAAAATTTCCCCAAATGTTTCTGTTGATGCATAATTATAGCACCCTTTAATGTCTACAACTCGATGGGTTGCGACTCCCAGTGTGATTGCATATCATGGAGCTTCTCCCAAAGTTTGGTAATTTTCAATTAGAAGAGCTCTCTGGATGAAGGTCGGTTCCTATTCCTCTGTTCTGGTGCAAACATGTAATTTGTAGAGGATCTACTCTAAAATATACTCTAACTTGCCAAGGAGATAGGGTTAAGAAGATGCAAAAAATAAATGAAATCCTAAGGTAAAGAGGTGATAGCACTAACAAAAGGATTGGAATATAATACCGAGGGAGAGTAGAGAAGAAAAATATAGTTGGAAGAGGCCAGACAGATGTGACACAGTCCCAAACCTACATTCACCAAAAAATATCAATAAAACACAACATCATAAACCTATGAATGAAAGGAAATATGCACAAAAATAGAACAACAACAATAGAGGGGAAAGGGAGTACAATAAAATAAATGCAAGGGTTGAGATAACCACACAAACACAAATTTAACTATTCCATGAATACACACAGTCCATTACATTAGTAGAATAAAGGCACAATTTAATTTATAGATCCCATGAGAGGGTTTTCATCTCAATGGTGTTGAGATTTTTTTTTTACAAAGTTTCCCCACATCCCCGAATATATACCCCTATCAAATGAGAAGTGTTTACAATATATAGAATTATGGACAGAAGAGAGAGAGGGAAGAAAATCTCAGATTTTTCTTTCACCCACCAAAAACATTCATTAAATGATCTAGAAATGTCATAGGCACCTCTAAAAATGCATTCCCTAATGTACTCTATCTTGTTGGTGAAGAAATCAGACCATACTGTATTAAAATAGGTGATTGGGATGCATGAAACTTTTCTTTTTGAGATGAGTACGTTTTCCTCTTTTTCACACACCTACCCTACAATAAAATAAAATTTTAGGATTCCATGGAATAGAGGATGTCGAGACCTTTCCAATGATATAAATTTTGTTGAATTTTGAGCACCGGGTCAAAAGTTATGCCCATTTGAAAATTTATATTAATCCGCACAAGAAATAGCACAAATGTAAATTTGCAAAATGGGCCCCAACCTGAAATTGGAAAATTTGTGAAAAAATTCCCCGAGGCCCTCAAGCCTAAAATTGCAAAATTTGCAAAATAAAAAATCCCCCCCAGGCCCCCAAGCTTGAAATTGGAAAATTTGCCAAAAACTCCCCCCAGGCCCCCAAGCCCAAAATTGGAAAATTTGCAAAAAAATCCTCCCATGCCCCCAATCCCGAAATTTGAAAATTCGTAAAACAAATCCCCCCAAGCCCCCAAGCCCGAAATTTGAAAATTTGTAAAACAAATCCCCCCAGGCCCCCAACTTACAAAATATGAATAGTTAGAAGGACTTCTTTATATTTTCAGAAAGGGGAAGAAATTTCCTATCTGATGAAGATGCTGTTGGGAATCATTAAGTACTTAAAATATGTAAAAATCGTATTGAAGCACTAAAAGGGGAGAAAATGGTTTTAGTTGACCACAATTAAACATGAGCTTCTTTTGGACAAGAATTTGGCGACTCAGCAGGGTTATCTACCTGTCAAATGAAATATGGCCAGCTACCTGTAGCAATCCATTGGGCATGGAGTCTTCCTGGTAGACTCATATCTGATCTGGGATTTCCTTCCACTGCTTACACTCTCATCCTTTGTAAGAATACCTTGGAGTCAAGATTTGTGAGAGTAGAAAATTTCCTTAACCTTGGAAGCTTTTCCTTCATTGATCTTCTACAAATCTGATCTGTTGGAGTGCAATGAAAACATCCAAACCTATTCCGATATGGATAGTTTGTTGATTTGATTCTCTTGTGTCTGCAAGTGTCTTCTAGGAGTGAGATGAACTGTATACAAGCATACACCAGAATCAATAGAGCATGTGCACTAACACTTAGGGAAATGAAATCTATTCTAACAACAGCAATAATATGCACAAGCACTTGGGGAAATTAGAAATCCTAGACTAATATGTACAAAGGTGAGAAATTATCTTTTTAGTAGTACTATTTGAGATGGATTCCATTGACCGGAATCTATAATTCTTCACCACCCAATTTAGCCATCTAGAAGGTATTGCTACCTTTGTATTCAGTGATCGTGTATGGGCCACTCCATATGGCATCGAACTTGGAATTCTTTCCTAGCTTTGTACGATCAGCATCCCACTTCAGTACCAAGTCTCCAACTTGGAATGTCCTAGCCTTAGCTTTCTTGTGAAATCTCTTTTTGATCAATGCTTGATCCTTCTCCATAGTCTGCATTGCATGTTATCTTACTTCTTCTAGTTCTATTAGCTCTACATACTTGATTTCCATGGGTCCAAATTCAGCTAGTTCCAATGTTGGAAAATAAAGTGATATAGGTAGAACTGCTTCTTTTATGTATACAAGCTTGAATGCAGAGCTTCTTGTAGACCTCTTGGGTGTGATCCTATCAGCCCATAGATCTGATTTGAGCTTTATCTACCAAGTTCTCTGATTCTCATCGAGAGTCCTTCTAATGATTCTTAGTAAGTTTTTGTTTGTGGACTCTGCTTGGCCATTACCTTGAGGGTAATAGTTTGATGAAGTGCTCGGGTATACGCCATTCTTGACAGCCCATTCGGTGATATTTGTACCAAGAAATGTCAATGCATTATTTGATATGATAGTGGTAGGGACTCCAAACCTAGTGACTATCCCTTCATAAAAATCGAAGATATTACATTCATTTTCCTCCTTAAGTGCCACTGCTTCAGTCCACTTGGTGAAGTAGTCTGTTCGTAAGTATCCACTTGTGGCCTTGAATTGCATTTTGGTTGATCACTCCAATGAATTCTAATCTCCATTCCATGAATGGCTGATCTACTGAAATTAGATGAAGGGGTAGGGCTGCTAACCTTTCTTTCCCTGTGAAGAATGCACACTTCTTTCATTTCTTGATCATTGAGTAGCAATCACTAAACACCATAGCCTAATAGTAACCAGCCTTCATGATTTTGAGAGCTGTTACTCATGGAGCAAAGTGGCATCCTTCTTCTCTATCATGGAACTCATGTAATATATTCCCATATTGACATGTTTTAATGCATCTCAACATAAAACTGTTGATGAATTTCTTGAACAAGAAACAATCAATAAATGCATATGGAGTGGCTTGTAATATGAAGTATCTCACCTTTTCTTTGCTTATTTCTGGAGGGCACAAACCTGTTTGGAGATAATGCACTACGTCTTGAGTCGAGCATGGAATGGGTGCATCATTAGCTAGTTGTTCTTGATCATTATGCAGTAATAGGACAACCTCTTCTTCTCATTTTGATTCAATCATGTTGTTTGGAAGCTAGATGCTCACGCGAACCTTTTCCACTAACCATCTTGGTCACCTTGATTTCAATATCATACTCCATTACACGGGTGATCCAACATGCTGTCTTCTTATTCAATTCCTTGTTTAGGAAAAAGTCCTTGACACCAACATGAGGCACTAGTAGTTGAATCTTGTTCTTCACGGCCAAGTGTCCTCAACTTCTTCAAACTCCTAATCACAACAAAGACATGCTTTTTAATAAAATAATACCTTACTTCGTAATCTTCCAGGATCTGATTGAAGAATGATATGGGCTATTATGATCCTTCTCTATTCAGCTATACCGAGATAGCTGAGATTGTGCTTGATCCTCCAAAATCATACAACATGAAGTCATTTGATAAGTCTAGGTTGATAAGAGTTGGAGTCTATGATATTGCATGCTTAGTAGACTCAAAAATATCTTTGCCTTTTGCTATCCATTTAAATGCAAGACTCTTCTTCGATGTCATTTTTAAAGGCTTCACAAGAGTGGAAAAATCAGGCACAAATCTGGGGAGAAAATTTATCCTTCCTAATGAGCTTTGGAGAGGTCTTGTGGTGTGGAAATGGAAGTGTTCTAATGGCTTCAACTCTTTCAGGATCAATTATTAACCCTTCTCTTAAGACAATATGTCCCAACAATTTTCCCTCGTGTGCCAAAAAATACACACTTCTTTGGATTCAATGACACTCTGAATCTTCTACAACTTTGGAATACTTGCCTGAGGTGAAAGAGGTGCTATGTTACATTCTTTGAGAAGATGGTGATATCATCTAGATACACCAATACTATCTTGTTGATTAAGCCTTTGAATGCCATATCCATAGCTCGCTGAAATGTTGCCTCCAAAATTTGACAGTCCAAAATGGCATCTTCTTGTAAGCATATGTACCCAATTTCATAGTGAAGACCATCTTGAACTGATCTTCTTCATTCACCATTATCTTATTATAGCCTGAGTAGCCATCTAACAATGAAAAAATTTCAGAACCAGCTACAACCTGCAAGATTTGTTCCATTGAAGGAGTTGAGTAGTGATCCTTGAGTGATGCTCTATTTAGATCACGGAAGTCTACACACATTCTGATTTCTCCATTTCTTTTCCTCACTGACACTAAGTTTTCAACCCAACTTGAATGTTTTATAGGGAAGATAATGCTAGCCTCAATCAACTTGTTCAACTCCTTCATCATGAGAGGTTCAATGTGAGGATTCACTTGCATTTTCTTCTTTTTGATAGGCTTGGATTCACAATTTAATTCAATTATGATGCTTAGCCAGTATTGGGTTGAAACCTCTTAAATCCTTATAATTCCATGCAAAAACATCTAGGAG
Organism: Taxus chinensis; assembly: GCA_019776745.2. Taxonomy (NCBI): domain Eukaryota; kingdom Viridiplantae; phylum Streptophyta; class Pinopsida; order Cupressales; family Taxaceae; genus Taxus; species Taxus chinensis. The sequence goes on from CM034147.1 coordinate 765,372,253, forward strand.
ATCTTGAAAAAATTAAAAAAATTCATATTTCTCTTGTGGGGTACTCACTTTTCCAATTTTCAATCTCATACCTTCATGTACTAAAATGGGCTTTGAATCTTCACCATTTACTTGTATGTTTTCCTTCTCCTTCCAGAATTGATCATTTGGGTTGAATATTGACTCCAAAGTTACAAGACCTTTTGGTAATTTGTTAGTTCTTAGCTGCGCCACTTGGTCTCCATACCGTTGCTCTAATTTGTCTTAGTTTCTGGTGGAGAACTTAGCTTCTTCTTCTAAAAATTTGACAATTTGTTGATCATTCTCGAAGACTTGCCAAATTGTGTTGTTATCCAAAACAACTGGTCTTACAACCACCTTGATATGAGGCTAAGATTTCTCACTTTTGATACATTCTACAACATCAGATGCTGCCCTAATTACTGTCAGTCAGTCTACTACTTCATTCCTCTTCCTTGGGATGGAATTGATGCTAAAAGCTTCAAAATCTTCAATGAGATCCCATACCCTATTTTTTTAGTTCTTCAACAGGTTGCTCTTAGCAACATTTTATCATCTGAGTTGCTTCACAATCAGCTCACTATCACCAAATACTTGCAAGTTTTTTATACGTCTCCTTCTTGCCCAATGCAATCCATGAAATAAGGCTTTATACTCAACTGTGTTGTTTGAACAAGAAAATTGGAAATGAAAATCTGAGTAATATTTGGTATCCTGGGATGAAACAAGCATAGTTCCTCCTCCTGCGCCTTATCTACTTCTTGAGCCATCAAAGAATAACTATCATACCTCATTTTCATCCTTGTGATCTGGCTTGTTGAAACTAGGGAGAGGTTGATTCTCTTCTTGAAAACAATAGACCCCTAACTTATATTCTTCCATTTCTTTGTAAGGGTCAAAAGCGTGTATTTTTTTTTCCCATTCATCAAGAGTTAATTCCAGAATGCATCTAACCTTAGTATCTTCTTCATAAGTGCTTGGGATCTTCCTGATGAAAAGCTGAAAATATTGAATTGATTGTACTTGGTGTAAGAGGGTCTATGTGGAATTTTGCAATGGGCTCAGATCTAATTATAGCCTTATCTCCTATCTTGTTCTCAATAGCATGTCTAACAACTCAGTAGACAAATAGCCCCCAATTTTGGCAGTGACGTCTCTTGACAAGCACAATGTAAAGAGTGGTGGCAGGTTTATGACCGATACATCTTACAAAATGGTAATATTGGGACATGCATGTAATGTGAGACTCAAATATTTGATTACTCCAACTATTTTTATTGTTGTCCCATCCAATTGCACCACACCTTTAGAGATGACTTCATATTGAAGGCCCAAATGATCAACAATCTATTTTTGCATAACTGAGTTGACTTGCTCCTAAATCAATCATGCAATTATGTACCAACTTATCTCCTATGATCACTGAGATATAGAATGGTGGTGGCTTCAAATTTTTACCTTGGTGGCTTCTGTTGATTTTCTCTTTGTTGAGATGCACTGGTAAGAACCTTTTCTTGTTGATTAGGTGGCTAATTTTACGCTGACCAATTCACCATAACAACTTGCAATAAGTCTCTTTTTCTTGGGATAGCCAATGATTCTCACATTGAGATGTTTACATTCATTTTCATTCCTCTGCTCAATGATGTTGAATGGAGATGAGCTATCTCTCTACTACTCCTTTCCTAGTACATTCTTCTCTTGTGCATGGGCTATGCTACAACAAGAACTTGAGCTTTTCTAGAAGGTGGCTTAGGCTGACCTTGCACATTGGGAGCTGCACTTCGATTGCTAACACCTTATGGAGTGATGGAGGGTTGTGGATCACTTAAATTTGATGATTGTCCCTCTCCAATGTTACTTTTCTTGGACCGTGTATTGGCTGCTACACTTTGAGAAGGTGTTAGGTTTATACCATATAAATATTCAACCTGCCTAACTGACACGTGTGGTCTCATTTGGAGATGTGCATCTTGTTGAGTTGCTTCCTACTGTTGGATTTCCTTTTTGGCTTGTCTCTTGCTCTACACCCATTGTTGTCACCATAAGGGCTTGATTCAAAGCACCATTAAAACTCATTGAATGGTTATGAGGTTGATTGCATGGGAAAAACTAGTCATATTACTATGCCATGTTATTTTGCAATGGTACCAAAGCTCTAGATGTGGATGTAGCATTAGGATTATAAGGCTGGAATGGTCTATTAGCAGGAGGCCTGACTTGCATCTTATTTGCAGCTTGAAAGGGTGGCCTATTAGGCTGATATGGAGGTCTATTGGGTTGAGTTTGAGGCTGATATGGAGGTATAAATTTTTTGTTCTTTTTGCCTCTTAAGTGTCACCAACTTACTACCCAAATTTTGCAATTGCTTCTTGACTTCTTGGAGCTCATTTGAGGTACTGGAAGATGAAGTATAAAGCTTCAGTTGAATTCTGATTTCTTGGAGCAGGAATGGGAGCTAATTTGGGTTCTTGAATAGCTACTTAGAGATCCTACTTCTAGACCTATAGAGGCATAGGTGGCCTAGGTGTGAGTTTACCAGCTTGGATCAAGCAATTTTCAGCTCTAATAATAATGTTATAGGCCACGGATAAAGTTATACCTCCCATGAATTGAATCATCATAGTAATATCATAATTTAAAGCTTTAAGGAAGTATAGGAAAACACCTTCAACTATTGGTCTCACGGCCATTGGAATTTTATCCCATGTCCTCTGAAATATGAAGTTGAAATCCGTCAACTGTTCATTAGGATCCCTCTTAATAGTTGTCAATTATTCCTAACAAATACAAATTATCCCCCTTTTCTCCAAATTGATTGTGAAGAGTCTGATGCAAAAATGGGTCCCAATTATAGTATAGATCCCTACTGTTAGGCTTCTGAACCATTGCAAATATCTTCCCTTGCATGAACATGCCAATAATTTAACAACAATGTCCATTTCAGTAATTTCATGGATTGCAAAGACATTTGTAATGTATTGGATGTGGTCAATTGGAGTTGTCTAGTTCTCTCGAATGAAATATGGAATGTTCTTCAATGCTGTAACTAGAACTGGAGTTTTGTGCATTGAGAGATCAAGTGAGATGCTACCAATGAAATTGACGTAAGGATTAAGTTGTGTCATCCTGATTGGTCAGATTAACTCTAGTTGATTGAATGAAATGTCCTTCCAGGTGGAGGTGTTGATAAGGTTCTATTTGGTTGAGATGGAGATCTTTGAGCTCTTCTCCCTATTCTTGCTTTATCTAAGGGACAAGTGCAAATAGATAAATAGTCCCTCGTCTCTAGTTCTTGACCTTGTTTGGATTCTTCTCATGAATCTGCCAAGCTTGTAACCGCTGAAACTAGTGGATTCTACCTCTCTTGGAGTTGCTAGACTATGCAATTCAAAGTTTCTCACAAGACGAAGACTGTACAAAAAGTGCACATCAATCTTGCTATAATTAAAATGAAGATCTCTTGTCCAATACCGGGCATGCCAGAACTGTTGATGCGTAATCATAAGCACTGCTTAAATTTTTGTAACGTCGATGGGTTGATGAATCCCAGTGTGATTGGATAACATGGATATTCTCCCAAAGTTTGGCACTTTGCAATCGGGAGATCTCTCTAGATGAAGGCCAGTTCCTATTCATCTGTTTAGGTGCACACATACAATTTGTCAGAGGATCTACTCTAAAATCTACTCTAACTTTCCAAGGAGACATAGGGTTAAGAAGATGCAAAAAATAAATGAAATCCTAAGCTAATGAGGTGATAGCACCAAGAAAAGGACTGAAATATCCTATCTGAGGGAGAGTAGAGAAGAAAAAATGCAGTTGGAAGAAGCCAAACAGCTGTGACACAGTCCCTGAATCTACATTCACCAACAAATCTCCATCAAACACAACATCATAAACATGTACATGAAAGGAAGTATGCGTAAAAATAGAATAACAACAATAGAGAGGAAAGGGAGTACAATAAAATAAATGCAAGGGTTGAGATAGCTGTTATCAAACACAAATTTTACTATTCCATGAGTATGCACAGTCCATGACATTTGTAGGATAACCTGCATCATTTGATTTATTGAGTCCATGAGCCAGTAGAATTGGTCTAAAGATAAAAGTTAGGTTTTAGGGATCCTTGTGGCTTCTCTCTAGAGTTTCCCCACATTCCAAGAAAAAATCAAAGAGTCTCAGAATGAAAAATGTTAAAAAGTATAAAAAATTCAGCATGTGTTAGTGAGATTGCGGAGAAACTCATATTTTTGGAGCCCAGGCCACATAGGTATGCGCGGGGACATTCAGAACCCGAAAAATTTGGAAATCATTCGAAGGTAGTTCAAATCTGGAAAATTCGAGTATCCCATTTGGTCCACGCGGTCCATGAGACATTGGGACACATGGAACCCGTAGAGCCAAAATGGCTACATTCCATACTGTTGTGTGGAAAATTTAGGTCAAAGCGGCCTAGGTAGCATAGGTACACTACGGGACAGTTGGGACCTGAAAACCTGATTTTTCCGATTTTGTAAGGCAGGTCAAATGGATGCGGGTGAAGCGACAGTAAAATGTCCCTCACGGCCTAGTCAACGTTGGGAAAACTGAAATGCCAGAGACCTATTTTTTCCAAAAATGCCAATAGGAAGGATACTTGTAGGTGGATCATAGGTTTTTTTTAGGACAGCCAGGACACCAAGACTCGAAATACCCGATATGGCCACATGCAAGGGAAGACATTTGCAAATTAGACCTTGAAATTCAAACGACCATAACTTTTTGACCCGAAGCTATGATTTTAAAAATATTTGACAAAATAGGGCCCCAACCCGAAATTAGAAAATTAGCAAAAAAATCCCCCTAGGCCCCTATTGATAAAAATAGAGAAAAATATGTCTAGAATCACTGGCAGACCCTAAACATAGCTGCACGCACTCAGAAGGGTTTTGCATTTCTCAGCAAAAACATACAAAATTTGCATACCATTGGAATTTTTTCTTCCAAGTGTGGGACCCAATGTATAGAAATCAAGAATTATGGAATCTCCGGATGAAGGCCGGTAATAGATATTCCTGTAGAAAATGTGCCCAGGTTCAAAATAGTGTTTTTATTTGGTAGTTGGGATGTATTCAATGGAGCATAAACTAACTTTCCAAGGAGACAGGGTAAGAAGATGCATAAAATAAAACCTAAACTACAAAGGTGATGCACCGAGGAATGAAGAACACTTGTCTTGCCAATAAACACAAACCATTAAAATGCAATGCAAGATCATGCATAGATAACCAGATTTGCAGTGAAAGATCAAGAGGATGCAAATGAACACAGAGAGGGTTGAGAATCATCCATAGACATGCATTATTTTCTCCAAATATTGACACAATACACTACGAAGTGCCAAGAGGCAAAGTTACATTATAGTTTTAGATGGGAGGTTTGAACTCCACAAATTCACCTGCCAAAGAGAAGAAGGGAGGGGAAAAACAAGAATGTCCAACCTTTATAAAGAAGCCCCTTCTTACAATTTATAGGAAGAATGAGAGAGAAAATAGAGAGGAATTCCAAATCTACCCCAACCACCTCCAAGTTGCATTTAATTCATCTCATTATGGCGGTAGGTGAGGACCTTAGCAAACCTAAAAAATGGCGAATTGTATTTTGCATTTTTAAGAACTTTTTCTCACCCAATTAAAGATATATAGTCATAGTTGGATAGAGGACCTCGTAAGCTTTCCGAAAAATCCAACCTTGCGTGAATCTGAGCTCCCTATGAAAAGTTATGGCCATCTGAATATCTGCGACAGGGTTTGCTTCCTGTTGGGGTGTCAACGCTCAAAATGGTGCGCCTCCTAAAGATGTGCCTCAGTGCAACTATCCTCATGTCGACATCCTCTTACCTACACCATGGGCACATCCATTTTTGTGTCGACATCTTCTTACCTGCGCCATGGGGTGCATCCATTTTCGTGTCGACATCTTCTTACTTGCGCCATGGGTGCATCCATTTTCGTGTTGACATCTCCTTACCTGCGCCATAGGCATGACTTTTGTCATGTCGACACTTGTGTTTTGCACCTCAAACCTATGCCTTGGGCACAACTTTTTTCATGTCAACACTCTGTGTTGTGTGCCTCAAACCTGTGCCTTGGGCGCAACTTTTGTCATGTCGACACTCTGTGTTGTGCGCCTCAAACCTGTTCCTTGGGCGCGAATTTTGTCATGTCGAAACTCTGTGTTGTACACCTCAAATCTACGCCATGGGCTTTCCAAATTTCAAGTCATCTCGAAACTCTATGTTGTGTACCTCAAACTTGTGCCTTGCAAAAAAAAATTGGCAAATTTGCAAAAAAAATCCCCACAGCCCCCCGAAGCCCAAAATTGGAAAATTTTAAAAAAGAATCCCCCCAGGCTCCCAAGCCTGTGTGACTTTTGTCCTGTCGAGACTCTGTGTTGTGCGCCTCAAACCTGTGCCTTGGGAAATGGTGTTAGTTGACCAAAATTAAGCATGAGCTTATTTTGGACAACATTTTCTTCGTTCATTCTATACCCAAAATACACTACGAAAAAAATGCAATGATGAGCTTTAATTCTTAAAGCTTCCTTAGGTGTCATAGTCAAGCTTCAACGACATAATGAACAAAAATTTTCCACATGTTTCGATTGAAAAAAATAATTTCGTTTCCAAGTGTGATGAGTGCACATATTTTTTCAACAAACATAGAGCCACCACTTGCCTAAAAGCACTCGCAAAGATTGAGCAGAAATAAACATGACATAATGAATATATTCAAAGTTATCGTGGAGCTTACTATTCCCAAATATTGTAGTAAGAAGAACAACCTCTTGTGTTCTTGAGCATTATGCATGATAAAATGGATAAAATAAAAAATTTCATACCAAGGATGAGTAAAAAAGAAAATTCAATAAGTATTGTTATGAACCTACAGGTTACTTTGACTGGTATGCTGACACATAGACATAAGACAGGGGGTTTGGGCCATTTTGGCCTACCTTTTGTTGAACGTGGAGAAAAATATATTATCACATCATTAGATTTGTGTCTCAGGAATATTGAAAAACCTATAATTGATGAGTATGGAGATTTTTTGTATCATTGTGGATCATCCAAATAGCCATTGCATGATGCATTATTACAAAATTATGTGCATGAAAAATGTAATAGGTACAAGGAAATATTTGACCATTCAAAATCAAGTAGTGTTGTTAGCCTGAATACCTTTTTCATAAAGAAACCACCAATCCCATACTTTCAAGTGGATAATGCTTCAAGTGAATACAATAATCATACATTATTTTCATTTGCATGAATGTTGACAACAAAAATGGTATTCAACATTGTTTATGTAAACTTCCTTCGATTAGGATACACCCATTAAGATAAAGATGGGAGTTTTGGAAGATTAGTAACATCATTACATAAAGTAGACACCCCACATATCATGGATTCTTATAGAACATGCCAAGAAGGGCCAAGTACATTCACTCCTTATCTTATTGAGGAATTGTACAACTTCAAGGAATTTTTTGAGTCATTCTTGTTGGATGGAACCTATAAGATAGTGGGTATCAACAAACCGAAAATCTTCATAGTCGATGTTGTGGATGGCATACCAGTAATGGATTACAAAACAACATTATAGCAATAAACAATTTCTCGTTCTATACATATATGGTTTACAAAGGATAATGGTGAACCAAGTTTTCTAGAAGGGAAACCTCCTTTGGCAACTTTTAAGGAATTTAAAGAAATGTAAGATCTAAAAAGGGAATAAAATCTTATATTGAGCATTGGGGGAAAAGTGCAATAGAATAAGGTATTGACTATTGGCTTCTGAAGATCATGTATTGGGAAAACATTTTACATGCTTTGGATAGACCATTTGTAAATTGTAGTACGAGGTTAGATGTTTGTATTTGGCCAAAAAAACTAGAGGAGAAAGACATATATGAACAAATAAAAGGAGCTATGCATATTAACCAAGAAGACTACATTAGTCAACATATCCCAAGTAATAACGATATTTACTTTGGGCATGTTTTTGGAAGATCTAAGCAAGAATTCAATCCGTTGAAGGATCTGTTCAAGGGATAAATGCTACCTATACGACCAAGAAAAGATAATAAAAAGATATGGGTGGGGAGAGTAGATGGGGATATTTTCCTTCAATAGGAACGTAATGATGTAATTAAAAAGATGATAATTAAATATTAGAAACCTACTGTGAGAGGAGAAGGCATAATATTTTATCGAGATTGTTTAAATCCAAATAAAACATTTACCATCTCAAGTGAACTTAAAGCGGATATCGATGTGGATATCATCATCTGGGCATGGGCACCAAACAAAAATTTGCAAAGTGTATCTAGAAAGATACTCGATAAAGGACGTGTGGCCATAAAATCATACCTTGAACTACTTGAATAGGATAAAGAATGTTGACTTGGAGAAACTATTTAAAATCAGAAATTTGTATGTGAAATCATCATGGCCCAGGATGTGGGTTTTTAAAAAAAGTTATTCCAAACCTTAGTCCTCTAAAAATTTACGCTTGTACTATGATTTGATAATTAAATGAAAGATTGGGTATTATATTACTTTGGAAGATTTTTCAATAGTATAATTCTAGAAAACATTGTGTTGCTTATGGAACTCTTTAATCCTATTAATGTATTATTAATAATATGATTTCTACCATGAAATTAATTTAATTAAAAAAAATTCCTTAATTACGATCTAAGTAAGTTTATAGGGAGCTGGATGTTGTGATTTAAAGGGAATTGGATGTGATTTACAAGGAATTCATTTCAAAAGATTAATGATATGTATTTTTTTAGCAATTATTCTTGATTTATGCATTCATTACAACCACAAAATTATTTGGTCTTTTCATAAAGCTATGTGCATAAGTCTAGATAAATTATAGTTTAATTGTTATAAAACTTTACAAAATGCAAATTTTTTTGAAGTGTAGATACTAAATTATATGCTTAGAATCCCCTAATTCTTGAATGCAAAACTATAGTATTAGGAGTGCTAAGATATATTATTTAACTCTCTTAACAAGAGTGTGTGGCAATGCACCTATTATAACCGAATAAAAACAGCCTATGATTTGCACAAGTGTGTGTTATTGAGCTTATAGTGTGATTGGATAACATGGGTACTAACTCTAAGTTGTGGGACTTGCTTCTTGAGATAGACCTCAAGAGAAAGCTAGTTCTAGGTCCTAAACTACCTGCCACAATCTACTCTAATGCAGGAAAAACTATCTATCCTAATCTAACTTTCCAAGGGACCAGGGAGAGAGAGTGCATGAAAACAAATCCTACACTAAAGTGGTTATACACCAGAAAAGGAGAGTGCGAAAATAGTTTTCCAATGTGTGAAAATTAGAAGTACAATGCAAACTAGAAGGGGTGATAACAATTCTCTAAAATCTAGCAACTACATTCACAACAATATTTCATGCACACACAATGATAATGCATCCTTGCAATAGCATAAAGTAGACACAATATATATGTAATGAGATTAAAAGGGCAAGAAGAATGAAAAAAAACATAGCAGGGGAAAATACATCCACATCATCTATTTCTAAATAAGTATGCATAGTTTAATCTATTACAAGATAATGGCATGGATCACCATGCAAGGAGTCCAATACAAGGGCTTGTAGTACATTGGCTTTACAAAACAGTTTTGACAGATTTTGTTACTCAAAAACTACCTTTCTTTACAATGAGCACAACACTCTAATTTATAAAATTTTGAGAAGAGAGGGAGAGAGGGAAAATGACAATCCCAAAATATGTCCTTCAAAAAATTGCAAAATGTAGTAAATGAAGTGAAATGATGTTCTGTTGCTTGAAAAAGGACCCCCATACTATCCCATGACTTGTAGCAGTGAGAAATGTCATCCCATGCTCCATTGAATGTATTCTAACTAGGAAATAAAAACATTGTCATGAACTGTGCACGTTTTCTATAAAATCACCATCTATTCCTCACCAAATTCTAGATTTCTTGATTTTTGTGCATTAGGTTCAGAACCACAATTCCAACGGTACCAATTTTGTGTATTTTCATTAAAAAATTCAATAGTTATGACCTTCTGAGTGTAGGCAGCTATTTTGGGTATGCTAGGCATTTTTGTCATTTGACAGGACTGGGTATTTAATTAATTGGGGCTGAAGAAGTTTCTTTACTTTTATATGTCTACCTTCATCAGAAGTTTTTGTTACGTAGAGGATGTCGTGTTCATTTTGAAAAGTCAAAATTTGTTAAAATTAGAGCTCGGGATCAAAATTTATAGCTATTTGAAGTTTCGGAGTCCAAAGGCTTGAAATTTCATCAAGAACACAACAACTTGACAAAATGAGGTGGTAAGGTTCTTCAAACCTCTCCCACGGGGCGTGCTCTAATGAAACTCCAATTTTCACAAAATTTGACTTTTCAGAATGGGTACGATGTCCTCTACCTCACAAATACTAGTTTTCTTAATTTTTATGAGGGTAGACATATAGAAGTAAGGAAAGATCTTCAGCTCTAGTCAATTAAATACCCAGCCTCGTCAAATGACAGAAATGCCTGGCAGACCTAAAATAGCTGCATGCAGTCAGAAGGTCATAACTTTTGCATTTCTCAACAAAAACACACAAAATTTGTACCATTGGAATCATGGTTTCGAGTATGATGCACAAAATTCAATAAATCAAGAATTTGGTGAGGAATAGATGGTGATTTCATAGAAAATGTACCCAGTTTACGACAATGATTTTATTTGGTAGTTAAGATGAATTCAATGGAGCATGGGATGACATTTCTCACTGCTACAAGTCATGGGATAGTATGGGGATCATTTTTCAAGCAACAAAACATCATTTCACTTCATTTACTACAACCTGCAAGTGGTTGAAGGACATATTTCTAGATTCTCATTTTTCCTCTCTCCCTCTCTTCTCAAAATTCTATAAATTAGAGTGTTGGGATCATTATAAAAGAAGGTAGTTTTTTAGTAAAAAACCTCTTTCAATATAATTTTTTGAATCCAATGTGTTGCATTCCCTTGTAGTAGACTCCTTGCATGGTGATCAGGGCCCTTATCTTGTAATAGATTAAACTGTGCATACTTATGAATCAATAGATGCAAGTTTGTGGATGTATCTTCCCCTGCTGTGTTTGTTTGCATTCTTATTTCCCTTTTAATCTCATTGTATATCTATTGTGTCTACGTTATGTTGTTTCATTGATCCATTATCATTGTGTGTGCATGAAATATTGTTGTGAATGCAGTTGCTAGATTGTGGAGAACTATTATCACCCCTTTTAGTTTGCATTTTACTTCTAATTTTCACACATTGGAAGACTAATCTAAAACTCTCATTTTTTGGTGTATTGGCACTTTAGTGTAGGCTTTATTTTCATGCACAATCTCTCCTTGGTCCTTGTGAAAGTTACATTAGGATAGATAGTTTTGATTGCAATAGAGTAGATTGTGGCAGGTAGTTTAAGAGCAAGAACCAACTTTGTCTGGAGGTCTATCTCAAGAAGCAAGTCCCACGACTTGGAGATAGTACCCATGTTATGCAATCACACTGCAATCTCAAGAAAACACACTTGTGCAAACCATAGGGTGTTGTGATTTGGTGATAACAACACCATGACTTAACCTACTATCTACCAAAATATAAATTTTCAAAACAGGTCAAAATCCCTCATATATGAATTACAGAAGAAGAATAAATATAAATTTGATACACATAAAAATAATTAGGAACATACTTATACAATGAGTTTGATGATAATGGGCATATGTCCATTCTCAAAGACTCAATCGTTTCTTTTTATTTCATACAACAATGTACCCATATCGCATTGAACTATGAGTGTGATGAGAATGTGCATATGTATATTCTCATAAACTAAATAGTTTCTTCTTATTTCATACAACATGTACCCATATCACATTGTTTTAATTTTCAAAAGGGATTAAAATTCCTCATATAGGAATCATAGCACAAAAAATGAGATAAAGAAGATACACATAAAGAGAATTAGGAACATAGTTGTACTATTAGTGTGTTGACGATGGACATATCTCAATTCTCATAAACTCAATATAGGATTAGGAACATACTTTTATGGCATAGTTTAAATATTGGAATCCAATATTACACTATTTAAATTCCAGTAATAAACATATTGAAGTCTGATATCACACTAGATAATAACAAAAAAATAGAAATTTATGAATCTAATTTCAACAATTATAAAACCAGAAATACGAATACTATAAATCTAGATTCTTAGTAAAATGTTCATATTTAATGAAATTGTGGTTTTTTGTGTTTTCCCTTAAAAAGGTATATTTGGAAATTCAAATGTATGTAATTAGGTATATGGAATTGTAAGGGTGTTTTGAGTGTGTTATGAGTATATTAAGGTTTTTTAAGCGTCTCATTAATTTCTAGGTTGTGTGTCGTGTGTTTATATGTTTTTCCATCATTAGGATGCTTAGAATATTGTTTAAGGGAAGTTATAAGCCTAATAGAGGGAAGTTGAAGAGTCACTAGAGAGGCCAATAATAATGTGAATCTTAGGAGGTCAGTTATATTGGGGGTAGTTGGTGCATGCATGGAAATGCAAATTTAGGGAGGGGTTCCTCAAATTTTAGGGAATTCCTCATTGAGATGAAGAGGAAAATAATGGAGGAGAAATTTTTTGTATGAAGATTTTAGTAAAACATATGCAGATATCTGGGTGTGTGTATATTTTTCCTTTTAAAATTTGTTTTGTGAGTTGGTATCAAGACTAAGTTATTTTTCCTTTTAGTGCATGAAGAATACAAATTTGCAATGGATAACGAGACTAGTATATGTTTGTTTCAAATTGGTATGAGGTATTCAACACCTTATTTTGATAGACTGTAACTGTGTGTGTAACCTATACCAAAAACAATTAGCATACCTTTCTAATTTGAAATCAAAATAACTTTAAATTTTGAACATAAGAAGTTTGGAACCTTATGCAAATGGTTTTTGAACTGTTTTATTTAATTATCAATATTTTGTGAGTTATAGTAGATTTTCCTAGTTGAACTGATGTTGCACACAATATGTTTGACAAAATGTATGTCTGGTAAAATGAATGTATCTCTCGAGTTTTGGATATTTAGCTTATGAAATGTAGAAGGTAGTATTCAAGTGGGTTTGGAATGGTCTGTTCATTTGAAATTTGTATAAGGAGATATTGATGACAAAAAAAATAGAGTTTGGTAAGAATCCATGATATGAAATAACTCATATTTGCAAATTTAAGCCATTCTAGTGTTGTTTATATGATCTTTAGTTGTAGAGAGAGGGTTATGTTGTTATATGAAACCTACTTTACTAGTTGAATGTATGCTTAATATTCTCTTTGTTTCATTTGGTATAAGGGCATGGTATTGAGTTTTGAATGAGATATGATTCTTGATTACTAACAAGCCATTGTGAATTTTCTTGTGAATGTAGAAGTGATAAGAAAAGGAAAAGATGAACAGAGAAGAACTAGTGTTAGAGTTAGTAAATTTGATAAGAAAGAAGGAAAGATAAACAAAAGAGGGAGAATTCAAGAAGAAGAGAGAGGAGAAAAGAACACAAGAAGAATGGATGGGGAGAGATTTGAAAGTATTGAGAGAGGATGTCAAGAAACTAAAAGAGATGTTTATGAATGAAAGCTATGGGTTTGAGTTTGTGATGAAAACACGGGTTGAATGACCTATGGTTCAAATTTTCAAGAGGAATCAAAGTCAGCAGTTGAAAGAGATCATCAGGGAAGAAGAAAGGAAGCTAAAGCAAATGAGAAAAAATTCAAGAAAAACAAAGAAAGAGATAGTCAAATAAGTTTTGCACGAAAGAATTCAAAAGATAGATGAAGAAAATGAAGCTGCAACAGCAGCATATCATTCTGTGAATGATGCATGTGAGCCATTTCAAGTGGAAAGAGACTGTTTACTAGTAAATATTCAAAAGTATGAAAAGGATAAGTCTGATGGTCTTTTTAATAGTGAAGAAAAGAAAAAAGAGGAAGTTTCCGAGCAAGTGCAAGCTCACTATGTATTAGCTAAGAATGAGAATGTAACAACTAGCGTGATGAGAAGAACATGTGAAACTCTCACAAGTATGTTGAGTTGGTTAAGTGGAGAAGATGAGCTGGAAAACAAGGAAAATGCTAGAGAAATAAGGAAAAGTGAAGTATGCTATGAAGATGAGAGTGTGGTAGAGATTCAAGAGGAAGGAATAAGTCAAGAAAATGATGAGTTGCAACAAAATATAATGCTCTTAGCAGAGGAAGGGTAGAAAATGAGTGAAAAGGTCAATATGGTGAAGAGGGAAGATAAGAGAGGGACTAGTAGTCCACTATTTTTGAAAAGTAAGGTGGCTTTTAGCTTTGTTTGTGCAAGTGAAAAACATGAAATGGATGAGGAGAAGTAAGTGAATGATGATGAAGAAGAAGACAAAGATAAAGGAGAAGAGAGAATCAATAAAGAAGGTGAAAATTCAAGAAAACAGGTGAGAAAGAAAGCAAAGATAGAGAAAAATCAAGTCAAAGAACAAAACGATGGACTCTAGAATAGAAAAAGAAGAAGAAATTTAAAGAGGCAAAGAAATTGGAAGAAGAAAAATAAAATGGAGCTTAATGTTTCCCCCTTGAGAGTATGATGCATGAGCATCCATGAAAAGACCTTCAATTACACAATTCATTCTTCTTGGGATAATTGCAAGTTGTGAGAGAGAAGTAGGGGTTTTAAATGGTCATACGAGGCATTTGAAGCTAGTAGTGGAGCTAGGAATTTTTAATTGTTCCTTTTTGTGTTTTCCCTCGAAAAGGTATATTTGAAAATTCAAGTGTATGTAATTAGGCATATGGACTTGTACTAGTGTTTTGAGTTTTCTAGGATTTTATTAAGGTTTTATAAGTGTCTCATTAAGTTCTAGGTTGTGTGTTGAGTGTTAGTATGTTTGTGCATCATTAGGATGCTTGGAATAATGTGTAAGGGCAGTTATAAGCCTTATAAAGGGAAGTTGAAGAGTCACTAGAGAGGCCAATCATAATTTGTATCTTAGGAGGTCAGTTATATTGGGGGCAGTTGTTGCATGGATGGAAATTAAAATTTAGGGAGTGGTTAGTCATTCTTTGGGAAATTCCTTGTGGAGAGGAAGAGGAGTATAATGGAGGAGCAAGTTTTTGTATGAAGAGTTTACTAAAACATATACATATCTCTTGTTGTGTGTATATTTTACCCTTTCAAGTGAGTTTTCTGAGGTGGTGTCAATGATAAGGAATTTTTCCTTTCAATGCATGAATAATACGAATTTGGAACGGATAATGAGACTACTATGCGTTTGTTTTAAATTGGTATGAGGAATTCAACACCCTGTTTTGGTAGAATGTAACTATGTTTGTGACATGTCCCAAACCAATTAGCATAACTTTCTCATTTTAAATCAAAAATAAAATAAAATGAGAACCTTTTGCAGATGGGGTGTGAACTGTTTTTCTTTATTATTTGTATATTTTGAGTTATAGTATATTTTACTATTTAGACTAAGTTTGCACACACTATGTTTGATAGAATGTTTTTATGGTAAAATGAATTTATCTCTACATTTTGAAGATTTATGCTATGAAATGTGGAAGGTAGAATTTTGGGATGATTATTAAAGTGGTTTTGAAGGGTTTGTTGATTTGAAATTCATACAAGGAGATATTGATGATAGAAAATTTCTAAGTTTGGTAAGAAGCCATCGTGTGAAATAACTCGTATTTTCAAGTTTAAGTGATTCTAGTGTTCTGTATATGATCCTTAATTCCAAAGATAGGTTGATCTTGTTATATGAAATCTCCTTTACTAGTTGAATGTATGCATGTTTAATATTTTCTCTGCATTAAGGAACATAAGGATAATCTAAATGAGAAATATCATAGGGTTGTTCTACTTGCTATAATGCTCTTTGTTTTCCGTTTTCAATCATAAAAAGATAGCGAGTCAGGTAATTAGCACTTCTAATTATTTTTTCCCACCTTAGGGTTTTCTCAACCTAATCCTCTTATGTATATTTTTCTCCATATTTTATGTTTTATTGTTCATGTCAGTTACATTCAAATTTTAGCATTGTTGTGTTGCCAACAACAATTTACATTGATTCTAACAATAACTAGGAAAACAATATGTCATTTTAAACTAAAAATCAAAGTAAAGTTTTTTTATTGATTTAGTGAATTTAATAAGTAAAAAATGTTAGGATTTTACAAATCATTTTGGTATCCAAGCTCACTTAATATTTGGGAATTGTGGAAAAATATTAAGTGATTTTAATGAAAATGGTAATATCAAAAGAGGAAAATTTACTACCTTGTGAATATCCACTAAAATTTGGAATCAAAGGGTGAAATAAATGGAAAAATAAGGTTAATACCTTTCCAATATAGCTGCACGTGATTATACAAAGTGTTTTTAAATGTAGGAGCATCTAGCTTCATAGGAAATCATGTATCAACAAAATGTATTTATATGATTAATATAAGAGATATGAGTTTATATACATATTTTTTGCTTTATATTACATTATAAATACATTTAAATATGTTTTTTGTAGATCATTGGCGGTGCATGTGTGGCAGGCATTGATATAACCACATTTCAGAAACACTTTAGATAGTGAACTTAATAACCTTCAAAGTACTAATGTTGGACATATGGTGAGCATCAATATTCAGGATTGTTTCAAATCTTATACCTCTTGTTTTCCCCAAGGAATGAGGGAATATTGATGTGAGACAAGTGGGACCATTCAGTGGAGTTTAAACATTTTATATAATGGTTTAAAATTGACACTCTCACTATGATGGAAAAGAGAGCATGGGAATATTTTATACGTAAATTCTCATTATAAAGTGTTTTCTCCCTTTCCTCTCCAATTTTCATGCAAAATTAACTATGGAACTGGTTGATTTAGCTTATCTAAACACCCTTGAAAAACTAGGATAATGCTAACTGGTCGAGAGAGTTATTTTTACAGAAAATCTATTTAGAATAAAAAAATTTATTAATAAATACAGAGAAAATTCTAATGTTGCAAGAAATAAATAGAGATTTGGTTTTGCAAAATTAAATTTATATTTGGAGATCCATTTTTAGAATGGATGGTATCATTGGAAAGCTTGTTTAGATAACTATACAATGGTGATAGTTTTGTAAGAAATAATGGAGAAACGTAAGATGCATTTTGTAAAACAATCTCTAGGTTTATTTTTGTTTCATTTTAAAATCAAATGGAAATGTCACATTGGTCCCACATAGAAATTATGATCAATTGGATAAATGTAAGCCTCACTTACATTCACTTTCCTCATTTTAAGAATGTGTAAGTAATTTTTTCAATGGATTTAATTTCCTAGTTACTCAATAAATGTTAGAAATAGCCTTTTTGGTTCAAAAAGAAATTTTCATAGGATGATAAAAAAGTGTTGTAGCATTATTTGAAGGTGTTGAATGTTTGGTTATGATTTACTTAACTATTTTGTGTAGACATTTGTAAATGTTCATATCTAAATTCCTTTCATGATCTCACCCCATTGTATTTTCTATAAATCCTTTCAATATCAATGTATTGTCATTATATGGTGTGTTTTTCTAATAGATAATGAGGGGTCTGTGTAAGGTTCTCTCATTGTATGTCTCAATTATGATGTAGTGTTCACTAATCATGTAAATTGTTGTCCTCTATTGGTTGTTACTAATTATTTTCGTTTGAATTCTTGAGACCTTTTGCACAATGGATTCTAGGCAATGATCATGGTTTATATGACCAGTCCTTTAAATATTTTCATAAAACAATGTACCTCACTAACATGTCCAATTAGCTTTGCAAATACTTTTTGGTTTCAGTTGTTATAACTTAGGATTCATGTTTATACGATTTCTTATGTTGATTTTTCTTTTCTGAAGAGATATCAACTATAAATCATGAATATGTTCATTGTAATTTTATTTTATTTTCTCAACCTTTTCTTAATATTAAGTAGTATTATGATTCTTTATACTAATGAACACAAATTACGTGGGACATAATACTTGTAAGGATATTGATTTAGGTATGTTGTACTATCCTTGTATATTTTGGACATTTTTACTATTTTAGGGTCTCTCCCTTGGGTTTCAAAGAGCCCATAGAATGACAGGTTAATCACCTCATTTGTTTCCTTAAATATTTCCTAAATTGGTGAAGAAGTAACACATACAATGGATTATCCCACTCTCTTCTCTTCCACATAGTGAGGAACATATTTGAGAGCTGACACAATGTTTAGAATGACTTTTATCTTCCTAAAACATTGCTATGTGACTTTTTGCATGTTTAGAAATGAATAAACTAGACTTTTCGAACTAGTTGGTATCTTTGGACATGTAACAGGGAATACCTGAGATGAATCCAACTGATTTGAGTAATCAGCAATCCCTTAAATTCCTTTGGAATGATATTTGCAATAGGATTTTGTAAGAATGTTAGATGAGTTATAAAGTGATGCTAACTTTCTTATATAACCTTCCATAGGTGAAATTGAAATTGCAGTCACTAAATATGAAGAGGTAAGACCGTATATGTCATCCAGGACTAGAATCTATATACCAATAATTTTGTATGTTTTCAAACTAAAGAGATGGATACCAAAATTGAAATTTATCTTATGAATATAAAAGTTTTTATGTTTATTTTATTATATAATATTCTTATAATTAATGATATAGTGAAGTGTAGATAAAATCAAGTTGTAGAAGATTTAACAATATGAGGATATTTGATTCCAAATGCGAGCATTAGTTTTATAAAGGGAACACGGTAAAACATTGCATTGTACAAAGAAAAGTTATTGAATTTTAGTGTCTACAGAAACAATGGTCAAGGAAGGGGTAGATATACTTCCCTATAGTGTGCCTATAGAAGCATTGATCCACTACAAAGACAACAACACAAAGAGAGAATAACTATGGGTGGAGAAAGGAAAACTAGAGAAGAATACCTCCAATCCTATCTCACTATGATGACCCAAGTGAAAAAAAGGAAAGCTCCCAAACCTCAAGTTTAAGAACTAGATTTGTGAATATGTGTTCAAATGTTCAATGGATAGGTAAAGTGAAGTGTTACAGGTAAATATTGATTGGTACTAATATGAAAAAATAGAGAGAGTATATATACAAAACATGATCACCTAGGGGAAATTCCATCAACCATGAGATAAAATAACCCCAATACAATCAACCATGTTCGATTTTATTAAATTTTTTGGGGAACCTAACGTCAAGGGGTGAAGTTTGATTGTGTTAGGATTTCAGAAAACAAAGGTTCAAATGGTGAAATAAAATGGGGAGTGGAAAGAAAAGGAATAATGGAAGCATGATAAAGGTTTTAGATGTCTGAAATTAATGAAAAGAGTAACAATGAGTGAGAATGAGTGAATATAATTATGGAAACATGTGAACAAGAGAGAAAATAAAATGAGGATAAGGTAAGTATGGTATAAAGGAAAACATAGTGATATCTTTTAGTTTTTGTGATCTAGACGACATAAGAAAAAGTAATCACAACCCAATATTGGAAAGTCGCATGAGGTACCATCTTAGAAGGATAATTCATGTACAAGAGAAAAAGTTAAAAATCATAAAATGATAGGTGTATACACATAGTGACCTATAATATGACACAAAAAAAGAGATATGATAGACCCATCATAAACAAAAATAAATTACACTATGGGATGACCTAACCAATTTAATTAATCGTTACTTTTTAGTTGTGTGTGTAAAAGGAAGTATGTGATGAACCATTGTTCCTAGGTAAATAAATGTAAGACAATTAATGTGAGCTAAGAGAAACTTGTATTTATCAAGAGACATATCAATCATTGTGCTAAGAAGAAATATATAATTGAAGAGATTAATCAATTTGGTAAGAAATATTTAAATCAAAATATTAATATTGGTGTACTGAAAGAGGGCGCATAACCATCAATAAAATATTTTTAATATGCATCAAACATTGGGCCTAGAGCCAAATATTTAACAAAACATACACAAAATGAGTATGTCAATTATCCATGTGTTGTAAATGAATATATCATCCACATTGTGTGACATAAAAAATATACAACATAACAAAATGTGTCATTAGTAAGGTGTATCTAATGGTAATAACTCAGGCAAGATAATAAATATATCATAGGATATTTGTTCAAGTTTAGAGATATATCAAGTAATGCATATAAAAACTAATATCGGTAAGAGGCGTATGATGTGTGTGGGCATAAATTGTACATTTAATGTGAATTCATACATAGATAATTAATGGAATATGAGAAAAAAAATCATAGAGCATACAAGTGCATAGAAAAATAGAGCATGCAAGTACATATGCTATAAATGTCAATCTAGATTAGAACAATTCACTTATTTCCTCACAAAACAAGTGTTTTTTCTAAAGTTTATCTTTGAACTTGATATGACGGATAAGATGGATAGCTAGGAGTTTGTACACATGTTCAATATGAGGTACATTGGTATTTGAAGAGTAAAATTGAGTGAAAATGACATGCTTAGTGGAATCAAGCTATAGAAATTGAACAAGATGCCTTTAGGATTTGCTCAGTTTATGTGTAAATGGGAAAATACTAAGAAAAACAACAAGTAATTATTTCCAAGCGCCTTAAGACCAAATTTTGGGTATTACACATTCATGCATATGTATATTTTAATGCAGAACATTTTTTAAATATTGTCTTTTTTTATCTCTCCCATATCCATTTGACCAATCCTATAAGTTATAGTTATTTGCAAGATATTTTACATATTTTCAAAAGTTTGACAAATTGAGAGTCTACTATTATGGAGCCATCCCAATGCATACAACGTCAACGTGTCTTATTAATTTTTCAAGTAGTAGATGTGGACCACATGTAAAAATATTTTCACCCATTCACTATTATGAGGGTATGTAGTGTTATATTACTTTCGTTGATATTTTTATATTCTTATCTTATCCCTGGCTCATTTCAACTCCTACTATGAAAAAATGTAATTTATGGTAGTCACATGATACTCTCATTTGTGCTTTTAGTGGTGATGAGATTCTTCGGCCCATCTTAGTGCATTTCTTAGAGTGTTATGATATTCACCTTAAGTGGTGGTGATGGTTTATATCCCATCTAATGCATACTTTAAAGAGTTATCCTTTACATCTTGAGTAGTGGTGATGGTTTCTAGACCATCCAATTCATTCTTCAAGGATTTCTACACCTTTTAGCCATTTTAGTTATACCTTCAATGGTGGTGATGGTCTGTAGCCCATCCGATGAGCATTTCTTTATCATATTTTTGTATTTTTTCTTATTTAAATGAATTGCAACAAATCTTAGCACCTATATATACTTTTCTTGATATTCTAGTTTTTTTAGAAACGTTGCAGTGACTCATCTAATCCAATTCAACTTGATTTTAAATGTGTTACTATTTGGTATTAATCCTAATTTTTGGGACCCATTTTCACAGGATTCTTAGTCTTGTTGTTCTATATAGTCCTCGTTAAAGTGCACTTTGGGGAGTATTGGTACACTATTCTATATTATTATGTTGACATGTGTTACTTATAACAATATTTAGAGTATCTTATGCTTATCTCTAGGCTTAGAATAAGATAGACAGGGAACTAATTCCACCAAACGTAATAAATTCTACCTCTAAATGGGTCATGTACATGTGCAAGTGGTTAATAGGGAAAGGGAAACTTCTCTTACATAAACTATTCATACGATGTTATTTATTTATTTATTGTGTGGTACATCACATCAAATAGGAAGATCAAACCTATTTATAAGTTATTAAACATTGGAATAATATACTTATCATTTTTTCATTTACGAATCAAATTTAGAGTGGGTCACAACTGTGAAGTTTAGCTTGTCTTTCAAAATGATAGTAGAAACGGTTTTCAGAAACTATCATTCTAAATATGAATATAATTAAATGCATGATTACTAAAGTTATTTAATAAATAATCTTCCAAAAACTAATAATTGAAAAACATAAATTTAATACTATAAATAATATGATAAATCACAATTGAAACAAAGAGTTCCCTAACCATTGACAAAATAAAAAATCAACATCAACTATCATATTTGACCTATCATTATTATATTTGGTGTTTGAAAAGATACAATTATTTTATAGAAAACTTGACTCATTATCTATCATTCTAAGTACTTAAAATGTTGAAATTGATGGTCGATATATTACGGGTTTTATTAATAAAGGGGAAGTAGGCTCAAGGAAAAGGAACTAAGATATACAATGATTTGTGTAAAAAATGATCTATCAAAACCCTTTGTACTTGTTTAATTTATCTCTTACATTGGAACTTAAATTCATAATTTAAATTATTAAGGTTTACCCTTTCATTTCATTTGGTGTCATCAAACAGAACATAAGGTATTATGAAGTCCCCTTCTTGTATGGTAGAAGAAGTTGACACATATATTATATTTGAAAGGAAATGAAAGGTGAGCCGGACATATTTCTTGTAAAGGAATCATGTAGAATTTTTTTAGAACTAAAAAAATATAGGTGGTGTTGAATTACCAAACCTTGGGCGATTTCTAGAGTTAAAACTAAGAATACTCACACCAATTTCATAACTAAATCTTTATTGTTGTAAAAAAGAAATTTTGGTTTCATTTTCAGGTGAATAGAAGAAGGCGTAAGGATGAAGTTACTGCCTCAAACTTGGTATTAAGTCTATTAGGATCTCCATTAGTTTCAATAGTTAAGGTGCTAGGGTTGGTAGCAATTTTAATTAAATCTGTTTTAATGGTGGGGCGGGGCGGGGCAAATGGAGAAAGAAGATATAATCTGTGGAAAACCAAACGAATTTAAGATCTTACAGAAAACAAATTAAAGTTATGACTTGAGACGCATCTTCAACTACTCAAGGCTTTTGTCTGCTAATAACAAAAGCCCGCGTGGACTTGTCACATCTCCTCCCGAGCACGAGGACGACTTCAAAGATCATGCAAGTAAAAGAAAAAGAATGATACTAGAATTTGAATGGACCAAATAGGTCGTAACACACAATACAAAATGTGATTGATTATATAAGTATACATATGTTAAATGTATTTATATTATTAATATAAGAGATGTCTTTTTGGTCTATCTTTTATTTTTATTTATTAGGTGTTTTTCATATTGATTAATGAAATTATTATATTTTAAAAAGGCTCTAAATTTTATAAAAAATAACATATTTTTTCGATCGTTTTCAATTAAGAAGTAATATTATTATTTGACAATTAAATAAATACTAATTTTAAAGTCAAGAATTTTTATATAGAAATCATATTATTACACTTCACCACCATTCCTTCGGTTGCCGTTGAAGATTATGTCTATTAGCATAATAAGATGAGTATTTTTTTATAGAAGTAATATCCAACAGATTTATTAATTAGTGTTTTGAATCATATTATGTGATCCATTATAAGGATGTCAAAAAATGTATGATTAGGACTACATATACATGATGTTGTAGAGATTGAGTTTTGGTATTGGTGCATTCACAAATTATTGGTCTAGATTAGGATTTTATTAGTGTGCTTCCTTAGTTTCTTATCATTTTCTGTCATGTTCTTCATATTTTATTGTCTTTCCTTCCTCTTTCTCTATCTCATTCATCCATAGAGATCAAAGAAACTACTCCACTTCATCATCCAATAGAAATATAGTTATTTCGTATCAGTAGCAAGGCTTTGAATGGAGTATTTCATTACATGTTTAGAAATTGCTACTTTGTATCTAGTAGTGGTTGCGCAATCGATGATTCTTGCAAAGTTGTTTTACTTTCTTGAATTTTGTCGTGGTTTCAAAATTGTTGGTGTGTATAAAATAAAAATTTCCCTCTCAAATGATTAGGTGGATCTAGTGATGATATAAAATCGACGTATCTTTACTTTTAATGCATTTGGGTTCTTTTAGTACATGAAATGACATCTCCCAATGTGATAAATATGAAACATGGATTCTAAGAGATGGACAATGATCATAGTAGGTGCTTAGTTGGTTTTAGGATAATGATTAAATTAGAGGAACATAAGGAGAATGTAAATGAGCAAGATCAAAGGGTTGTTCTACTTGTTCTAATACTCTTTGTGTTCAATTTTTAGTCATAAAAAGATGAATTAGTTAATTTCCACTTCTAATTGGTTTTTCCCACCATAGTGTTTTCTCAATCAAATCCTCTTATGTCTTTATTATTCCATATTTTATGTTTTATTGCTTATGTCATTTACATTCATATTCCAACATTGTTATTTTGTGAACAATAAATTACACTAATTCTAACAATAAACAGGCATTTAATATGTCATTTTGAAGTAAAAATCGAAATAAAAATATTCTTCAATTTAGTGAATTTAATAAGTAAACAATCTTTAGAGTTTAGAAATCATTTTTGTATCAGATATTATTTAATCTTTGGGAATTGTGGAAAAATATTTATTGATTCGTATGAAATTTATAAGATCATAGGAGGAAAATTTATTGCCTTTTGATCTTGAGATATCTACTAAAATTTGGTATTAAAGGGTTAAATAAATGGAAAAATAAGATGAGGACCTTGGCAACATAGTTACACATGACTGGACGAAGTTTAATGTTTATGTAGGAGCATATTGCTTCATAGGAAATAATGTATCAACAAAAAATAATTACATATTTTTGTGGCATTTTTGTTTTTTTTGCATGCCACATAAACTTAATAGAATTTGCACAGTCCTATCCACGCCACATATGCGTAATAGAATTTACATAAGCTTAGTGGAAATTATACGATTCTATTAAAGTTGTGTAATCCCAATGGAAGTTGCACAAGTGTTTTTAATGTAAATAATATTGTAATTCTATTGATTTCCATGAGATACAATCGTAAGAGTTTATAAAAAAAAAATTGTATTAGAGATCACTTTATCTTTGAGAATTGTGGGAAAATAATTATTTATTTGTATGCAAATGATAATATCACATGAGAAACATTTACTACCTTGCAATTCTGAGATGTATAATAAAATTTATAATCAAAGGGTGAAAATAAATGAAAAACGAAGGTGAAGACATTGCTCACATAGTTGATTATGACTACACGAAGTGTACTTTTGATGCAAGAGCATCCGACTTCATAGTAAATCATGTATCAACCAAAATAGTTGGATAGTTTTGTGTGACATTCGTGTTGTTCGTAGGAAATGTAAACATAATGGAAGATGTAACGCCCACAATTTTCTCAATAAGAACTCACAAGAAACCCGACAGCAAAATAGGAAAAATTAAGGATTTTTTTTTGAAAGGTTCCAAGGCCTTAGCTCAGATTTCAATTAAATTCAGATTAAAAAATTTAAACTATTAATTGGCATTCGGGAGTAAAATAATAATTAATATTTTAAAACCAATCTCAGAATGATATTACAATTTAATTCCTTCTCTTCTAGACCCAAATATTTTGTTTAAATAATCCTCATTTAATTTTTCGTTATTTAACTCCATTAATCCATTTTTAAATTCATTATTTAAATGTCCGTTAGTGATTTTAAAATTTAATTAGACAAGGCTAAAATCCTCTAGTGTTGATGGCATGCACATAAGAGTTAGTCCATTCCTTAAATAGGTCAAGTGAGCACAACTTAGCCTACCCTGTTTTGGTCCCCATGAAACATTACACACACACCTTTTTATTAATTCATTCCCACATAAATACCCTCATCACTTAAGTGATGTAGGGTTCATCCTACACCCTTAGATCTAATTTATCTAAGCCATTAAAGCTAGGTTAGACTAAATAAACCCTAAATATCCTTATGGGTTCTCTTATATTCATTTTCTAACTCTGCTCTCTCATTTCTCTCATTTTGTTTTGTAGGTTCAGAAAGGAGGAGAAGAAAGAGGAGCCATAGAGGCCTTTAGAGAGGATTGGAAGTTTTTCTTGATTAAACTTTTGTGCTTAAGACATGGATCTGTTCATTTCACCTTTGTGGGTATTGTTTTCTCCTCAATAGTTGAATAAGAATAGCATATTATTTGCAGATTCAAAGGGAAAGCATTGCGGGTATACCCATTGGGTAAAACTAGAAACCCCATATTTATTTCATAGAAAGAAAAAAAACACACCTTTATAAATCTTTGTATGTATATATATACTAGCCACAAAAGACCAAAAAAAAAAAATGCATTAACCAGGCGGGTTGCTGGAAGTACTTAGGGCACAAAAATTTTTTTGGCCGCATAAACAAAAGGTAATAAAATTTTACTTTGCAGCATTATTTTTGTTTAATTTTTTTGTGAAAGGTTTGACTAATAATGAGGCTTATATTCCTATTTAATACTAACCTCCCTCCACATGGAAAGGCCACCCCACGACCACATTCCTATATTTTTTGTCTTAATTTAATAAAAGTTAGGGAAAAAATAATTAATTCTCCCCCATACGTGGCTAAATCAAAAGGCTAAAAACATCGATGCACATAACTTTAATTTATTTGAGTATATTCATATCTATATATTTATAGTTATATATATATATATATATATATATATATATATATATATATATATATAATTTGGTATTTGTTAATATTAGGTAAGTAATAACATTTATTAATAGAATGACTTTATCAATTTCTGATTATGTTATCTATACAATAATAATATAATTTTGAAAAGAATCAAGTAGATTATTAATATATAACAATTATATATAAATAGTTTCGATTTATTTATTAATTCAGCTTCTCACCATCTTCATAAAGCCATGCACTCAACAAAACGGGGGAGTAGGAAACACTCTCCACCCAACGAAAATATCCAATGAGGGACAGAAGCCTTCTCCCTCACTGGCCCCCGAGCCCCAACAAGGAAGCAATGAGAGATATTTAGAAAACCATGGAAACTCAAAAATGGCTTCCACATACACATTCAATCAAGACAACAAGGAAATAACACAATACCAATTTCCTTACAACCAATCAAAAAATATAGAAACACAAAGGCTTGATGCTAAAGTCATGGAGGAGAAAGGAACATGAGGGTTCTTCTTCTGACTCCCAAGGGCTTGGGTTTCCACCTATGAGCCTCAAAAAATTCCATCACAATACACACAACACTCTTATTCCTCCCTCCAAGAAGATACACCACTCTCATTCCTCCCTCAAGAAATCAACCCACTCTTATGCCTCCCTAACTCTTATTCCTACCTCAAGATAATGAAAATATAAATACATATGTATTTATCAACAAGGTGGACATCCCAACCCAACTCCCTCCAAGTATCCCAATAACATTTCTCTTATGCCTCCCTTAATTTTTTCCCCATTTTCATTTCTCCACAACCTAAGGATCAAATCTATTTCCCACAATCATAAGCAAAATAACAATCATCAACTACACATATGAGCACAACCAAAATATTAAGGTAAAAACAAGGGTAAAGATATATCTTACAAATGAAGAGTACCAATACACAACAAGCTCCAAGCCTTCCAAAATCCTAAGCCAACAACATCCACTTCAAGCTTCATTCACTATTCTCAAGCAAACTCTCCAAAAATTACAAGCATTCCCAAGAAAATAAAATCAGCAAGTAACTCCTAAAACAACCATTAAACATTCATATAAAGGAAAAGGGAAGAGGACGATGAGGTGGCTCCATGTAGGATGCCACATCACTCATCCTCAACTCGACATAATAATTCAAACCTCAACCCCAATGCATAGTAAATGGGTGATTGAAAGGTATGCCAACCCTCTTACACACATCACTTCAAGACATACCCTAAAGGACAAAATTTAAGACACATGAAAGAAAGTGCAAATCAAATCTCACCTTTTTACCTTACAAAACACTTAATGGGGTTTTTTTGACCCCCTAACACATATGTAGGGTTGGCATAATAAATTAAGAGGTGTGGGACAAGTTTAAATTCTCCCACAAGCCTCCAAAATTGGCCTTTAAGGCCAAATCCTAATTTCTAAGGAGAGGTAGAGTGTACCACACTCAAGATCATATACACCCAACATAAAACCATAAACTAAAGAGCCATATAATGTAATAAATTAATTCTTTAGTCTTATCCATAATTAGTTTAGTAACATGGTTAATTTACTAATTGAGAAACAAATTAAATAATTAAAAAAAGGGAAATACATCACTATAAAATCACATACTAAAATTAAATAAAGGAAATATAAAATAAAATAACACAAAAACCCCTTGGTCACAATTAGAGGTAATCCCCCCATGGGGACCCCCTAACAACAAACAAAACACACACGACATAACACAAGTTTCCATGGTGACCAATTTTCAATACCACACATTCCTTCATTGTTGGACTCCTACCCCCTGTAGTTTATTGTTGTGAAAAAATTACCTAGGAAATCACACAATACCTTTCTTGCCTCATAGCCATATTAGTGATATCGATCTAATAAAAATGATTATATCTAAATATCAATTTCAATGTCAAATGTCATAACTACTATTGCTAAGACCAAGTGATTCAACAATTACTCTCAATTTCCAACATTTTGATTCCGCTAATACATAAATTTGAAATTAAGATCATAACCAACTAAATCATCTAATTTAAGCAATACTTTCACTCGTTCACCATTTCATCAATCTTTCAATATCAAAGAAATCACAAAATAACTTTGAACATCCTAATAAAATCAATATGAAGAACATTCAAAATATGAATATATATCTAAGTTTTCAACAATCCTAATTGTTTTATCCAAAAATACCCAACAGGGTCCGCAGTACAACATACAGTCAAAATAATAATAACCAAAACACAATAACAATCATTATGTCCCACACATTTATTTTACATTAACTAGAATATAACAGCACAGTTTTGAGATTATAATCAATTTGAAATTGATAACACGGTTCATTCAATGTTGAAGATGAGTGGGCATTACATAAGATGTAAAAGTGAAGAAACTCCATGAAATCTTAGCAAAAGCTAGGTAATCCTACATGAATCCACACAAGTCTACTAAACCCATGCAAGCCTAGTAAATTTTTCACAAGTATTTTGTATCTACATACTGTTAAAAGCATATTCAAAGATGTGTGATTCTATAAAAAGATGGAAATATCCATAGAGTAATGCTAACACATTAAATATATCAATCAATTTGATTCGTTATGTTTTTCAGTCTTGTGATAGATCTATAGGGCCATATATTTGGAATATTCTACAATTTTAAAGGAGTCTTATAGTAGTGTCTAGCTAAAGTTTGAATCACAATGGACTGAAAGGGGGGATGAATTAGTCCTTCAAAAACTATAACCGATTTAAAATTAACTTTTATACTAAATTAATGTTCAACCCTGCAGTAATGAGATCTCAATAATAAGCAACAATGAGCCACAAGAACTCAAAAATGAAGGAGTACACAAGAAAAAAAGATATAAGTGGGAAACCCCCAAAGGGAAGAAAATAAACTATTTAAAAAAAAAAAATACATATAACAAAGACTCAAATGAAGATTACACATCAAACTTGAAATTTCTTTAGTGAGGCACCAACCCCACAAGGAGCACCAACCCCAAAACCCTTATTGATATTACTCACAAAAATAAAATTTCATGAATATGACTCATCACACAATATTTTGATAATAATATCAAAGTAGATATGCTGCAAAAACTTAGCTGATGGTGATCACAAGATTCAGCTCCAAATTCCTTCAAACCCTCTTCAAACACACCTCCTAACTCGCTCAAACTTGATCAAACTTGGACTGAAAAATTTACACATAAAATATCTAAAATTCCTCATCCTTTCACACAATTTATCATTTATGAAATGATGCCTTTGTACCTATTTCACACTCTCCCTTGGGTCACACTTTTTCTCTCTTACTCGACTGGTTAAAATTTGAACACAAACATTTGCTTTATACCCTTCTCAACTTGTAAACATAAGGGAGGTTGGTCCTTCATCATTAGTCTAACAAAAAAAACTAAAAAACATAACAATACACTCATGAAAATTCATAAAATAGACCCATGTAGATTTTCCATGTTCAAACATACCAAACAAGCTCAAAATAATCTCAAAACTCCATCACCTCGATGCGAAACAACTACAAATCTCATTACCATGATTATTCAAGATCAATAATTCATGAAACATGTCAAAAATGACATAAAAACATCATACATTCTTGTTAATTAGCTTACACAAATCAAATTTATCATAACACAACCAAGAACTCTCAAATCCTTCTCAAAACAGTTGTTTCTAGAAACGAGTCTTCACCTATCATCGTATAGATAACACCTAATATCCTCAAATATTTATAGGATCCACTCATTATAAATATATTGATATCTTAATCACTTCCATTCCTTCTAGAGATCTTGAAACGTCTATACATGCAAAGCACACCAACTTCTCTCTTCACCGAACTGCACTTCCTGAAAAACAATTTTAGATGCTCAACTAGTTTACACCCTATCTACAACTTTCAAGACATCAAAATACCTTAAATAGGAACAAAATTCATTCCTCTTCACTATTCAAATGATATAAATAATCAACTAATCCATTTCATTCACCATCTACCTCAATATTTTAGCCAGATAAAATCTTTTTTAAGAAACAAAAATTCTTCTTCTCCAAAAATCAAGCTGGATGACCCATAAAATATCATCACCATGAAATGTTTTTGAATCCTCTTTCCAGAACACATTACATTTCCTTACAACTCCAAGTTGAGGGAATTCATCCATGTTCATCTCTGAAACTGTACTAAAACTATAGGGTAAGTGTAGTAAGTTGGGGGACAAAAAAATGGTCATAAGTGGACATCATATTATAGAAAACAATGAAATCTCAAGTTTTAGGGATTATTAGCAATATGCACACTCAAAATTAGAAAAATTTATGTAAATATGAAGTACTACATCTGGAATCTAGTTTCTAAACTACTAAAGTCTTTTAAAAATGAATAAGTTTAGCTATATTAAACACTCCAAATTCTATGACTTCATTTTTTTTTAAAACACCTATAAGATTGTAGTCCATTTGCCTGTAATTTGGATGACCAAAACTTGTTATTTTTTTTCCCTTTGGTGAAAAGTTAGATACCGCTATCTATCTTAGGATGGATTTTATTTTTCTTTTTTTGAGCAATATTTTTTAAATGATTTTTTCCGTTAAAATGGTCTAAAGTTTTTTAGAAAATGGAGCACTTTGTATTTTCCCGCCATAACTACATCAAAATATATCAAAATCAAATACTTTTTTTTAATGTGTATATAATTTTTCCACGCTTGGGATGGTATAGGTTTTATCACATTTTGATAAGCGAAACAAAATTTGAAGTCTTAAACATAGACATGAACATTCATGGGAAAAAGTGTCTTAAAGACCTACTGTTAGTAAAAAATTATGAAATGATATTTATTTTATTCTATTTACTTTAAAATCAATATTTATACAAAGCTAACATTCTCCCTTACATGATGGTACCATTTTTGTAACATTTTTTTAATTTGGCGGCACGTTTCAGATTCGAAGAAGAGTAAATTTGACATTTTTGGCCTTCCACATGCCATAATCACCTCCCAAAGCTTCGGTTTGGGAAAAAAAGAGATTTCCCAATCCTTGAGGGCTGGGTTTAATGATACAATAAGAACTACAATCGTGGTTCTAAAATGGTAGGAAA
This sequence comes from Taxus chinensis, assembly GCA_019776745.2. Taxonomy (NCBI): domain Eukaryota; kingdom Viridiplantae; phylum Streptophyta; class Pinopsida; order Cupressales; family Taxaceae; genus Taxus; species Taxus chinensis. The sequence goes on from CM034147.1 coordinate 765,404,088, forward strand.
ATTGAGGGCCACAGATTTTTTTTTATCAGAGAACCGTGATCGTGGTTTTTACAAAGCATGAGCACACTTTGCAAAGCACAAGCATGGTTTTAGGTATGGAATTTCCCAAACCTAGAAAAGTAGACCACGATCATAGTTCTTAATACGGTGATTATGGTTTATAAACTGTGACCACATGTTTTATCTTAACTTTCTGGAAACATAGAGAAGCCCTATATAACCTGCAATAATCATACTATTATAACCAGTTAATTTGGGTCACATATCATGAATTTATTCTACGTCGCTCTTGACCTAGTGTTTTAAAGCCATAAGAAGTAATATTCCTTCTTAACATTCCTTCATAAAAGTATGCACCTAATTTGACCTCATTCAAAATTTGGGATATTATTAACTCCATGCCAAAACATTCTTGAAATACTTATATTTCCATGAAAATACTACATGTTCCAACGATGATCATTTCACTCACTTCGAGCTAGAAAAAGCATTATTAAGCACCTTGTTTTGGTCTAAACCTCATATCTTACAAAATATTCATCATGGAAACTTGGAACTTTTCTCACAACATAATAACAACATGTTATAGCATCTCCAATAATAATCTTATCTCAAATATATTTGTACCTTCACCATCACTAGGACTTGCATGAAAAGGCCTTGGGGATTTACATATTCTAGCCTATGACAGATTGAACCAGAATTGAAACTCATCATAAAACCTATGCAAAATGTCTTTACATGATGAAAAAAACCTCAAATTCCTTTATGAGTTATCTCTAGACCCCACACATACTTGTAATTGCGTATCATGCCTAATTAGGCATCCAGGCACTAGGATTAGACCTAGTTTACACCATGACAAAGTAGACCAACCACATAAATCTACTTCCAAGCACTCAAAAATGATAAAACATGCATGAGACAACATGTATCATTCCTATTATTTATTTAATGATCTCATATACCTCTATATCTCATTCTCATGCTCCATTTAACCTTCAAACACCTAGACTAGGTCTATATGATAACTTGAAAACTATTCTCAAACATGTACCTGTGTTCCTCCACCTCACTCTACATATGTTTGACGATCACCACATGTCATAATATAAATATAAAAAAATATGAAGCATTTAGTATAGACTCTGAAGCAAATGGGACAATCTTTGGACTAACTTCGAAACATAAAAATGAGATCGTAATCAATCCATAAAACTTTGAAGAATTATATTTTTCACCTTGCAAACAATCATACACATTTGACACACAATAATAATCATGAAAAACTTCATGAAATTCTCTAATCAACTTAGGATGACTCATGCTAAGACCATGCACACTAAAACATTCTCTAGAACACCATAGGACTTCACCAAATTGGACACTACCAATCGAACTTCATACTTAAACTAAAAGACACCTCATGGAGATTGATATGAAATATAAAAATACCTTTCCATCAATGGATTTGACATCAATGAAAACACTAAGACACACTGGACAACAATCTCCCCATTTGTCATTGATGGAAACCAGCTTCCGAAACATTCATGGCAACCAGCAAGACCAAAACATAGCTACAAGACCTCATTTCGATGTTTCTGATGTAACTGTCCCCCTTTGACATCTATGAAAAAGGATGCTATGATGAATAAACATGGAAAATTACAACACACAATATAACACAATGAATAAATGCAAAAATGATAAAAATTACTTAATACGATGACTCCCCCTTAGACTATACTTGCTTTCTTCTGAACTCTTTCAAAGTATTGAATTTACTATAACATACCTTGAGCTGATGCATACCACTCATACACATTAAAACAATCATTATAAGTATGAAACAACCTAAAACCTCATTCTCACCTCTTTCTTAATACATCTCAGATGATGATAGTCAAAATAAGTCTTTACTTTATCAAGCACTGGTTGTAAGAAAATTTTAGGGTTGAGCTCCCTAAACAACTTGTTCAAACAAAAATGCCAAACTTTTGATATCTAAAGAAGTCCATAAACAAGATAAAACAAATCCTTATAGCTCCCCCTTAGTTCATGTCAATCTCTAACGAAGCAAAAATTTAAAACTAGCTGACAATACCTTGCTTTCATTTTGAGGAAATGGTCAAACATATCACCACTGTCATGAAACATTATTTCATTATTTCCAACCTTCTTTCTAGGCTAATGAGGTCATCTTGGTCATATTACTTACTCTCCTTTCCACTATACTTGCAAACATCCATTAATCTATCTTTCGCTACTTGCTTAAGGGTCATTACAAGCCCCCCCTTGTCTCAAGAAGCTTCCACAGTCCTATAGAACACCGTTTTATCTCTTGACAAACATTGTACCTTGTCATCATGAAACTTGAACAACTCTGCAAACCTAATAATCTCCTATTTTATCTTTACAAAATATTTGTCAAAGCACATGCAGATATAAAATTCAATCTTCCCTTTAGTGTACTTTTTGACAGTGAAGACACATACTTAATGCTCAAAAAACATTCCCCCCCTTCTTCAATTGACATTCATATAATTCTAGTTATATCTGGGATGAAATTAGAAGTTGGTTTTTGGTTGATTTTTCCATTTGTGAACATGAAATCTTAGTCATAGTAGTCTCAATCTGATATAGGTGACAACTAGCTCTCCTTACTTCAACAAACCTTTGTATACATGTAGCTTACATATTTACACCTTCACTATCTTGACTCATTCAATGTAACCATCATGTTATTTTTCATGACACTATAAAATACCTTTCATTCATCCATCAATATCTCAAGGTATTATCAATGACTCAATCCTTCACTTTGTAATCATATATCTATTTTAGCCTTCCAATTTTACATCCCTAATCTAACTTATCTCTTTCTCCAAAACGGTATGTATGATTCCTTTTGTATCTAATTTATTCCTTCCATACATTAATGCAAAATCTCTTGAAGTACACAAATTTGACATGCTTTGAATAATGATAGTCATGATAAATTTCTATTGATGCATACTGATTGGGAGAAAAACCTTTTATGCATTTCATTACTTTTCTTAACATGAGCACAACAACTTGGCTCCATAACATGACAGACTTAGGACTACTACTTTCTTATGTCACTCTCTTTTCATATTCATACTTTGATATGATTTACAGACCTTGATCATCCATTCATAGACTTATCTTGTTACCTTGGTATATAAACCAACATATTAACTCATAGTTTTCATATCAAGACACATACTTGGATTAAGAGAAAGTCAATATAGATCATGATCAAACCTTTAGTACTTGACAGACTATTGTACTAATGAAAAATCAACCTACAAACTTCAACAATGGCAACAAATTCTTGAATATATGACTCTAATTCCTTTTACTATAAAGTCACACCTTTTATTTCTTACACACCCAAATACAACCAGAAAATGTTTTCTTTGACACTATGAAAACATAACTTGATAACATGGATCACTTCCTATAAAAATATGCTTCACCAATAACTTCCCCTTACTTCCAATCCTTCATATGGATGAGTATGTCTCTAAGAATCATAGTAGAGACATGAAACTTCATGATCAATCTAGAATAATAACCTCAAAATGTCTCATGCACTCTTAGATACATTTACGTCACCCTTTTCATCCTTTTTTGCTATGTATACTAAGACTTTCCTTTATTTCAATCAACATCTGATCTTTGTGATACTCCATTATTCCTTGTAGACACCCATGACCATATTTGCATTCTATCATGCATATTAGCTCCTTGAAATCTGCTTCATTTTTCTAAGTAACCATAGCAAAATTCTCTAGCAACATGACCCACTTCATTACAACTGGAGCACACAATTGAAATCTTTCCTTTATATTCTTCATATTGATTAGGTTGATGATACAAGAAGTATCTAGCAACATGACCTTTTTCATGAAATTTGTAGCAAACTACATTATTTTATTGATCAATCCTACTATCCCTCTAAAGGTGATATTCTCTAGCATACCTCCTACATTTCTTATAAGTTTATGACCGTATCCATTATAAGTGAAACAATAACCATTGAAAGATATTTCATACCTTGATCTATTAGATTATCTATAATGCCCCAATTTGACATACTAAATCCTAGAATTATTTTCTTGATGAGCTTAAAGTTCTCGTACCACCATAAAAAAATTAATTTCATTAATAATTCTTCCTAGTTTACGACTCCAATGGATAAGTCATCCATATCTGAAAGTTCTAGATAATAGATGACTCTAACCTGAGGGTTTGTTGTTACAGGTTTCGCTTGTGGGAGGTTCAAAATTTACCTCTCCATATTTTAGTGGTGGGTGGAAACAATGATGGGATTCCCTCGCTAGGAAGGAATTATCTTGAATAATCAAATTCATTATGGCTTATTTATGCAATTCATAAATCCACAACACGTTTTAGTGTATATAAGTTCATTATTATTATTTTAGGTACTTGAGAAGGATATGCCATGGTAAAAGATAAGTCCAAAGTTTTCTAACTCAATGTTAAATAACTTACAATATAATGGGGTCCATGGTTACTTACGTTAGACACCAAACCCTATAAAGGATGTATATGGGGGTGACAATTTGGGCTTCAATATTCATAAAACTCCCTACCATCCCTAACTTATATTATTTAACATATACATCTATAAATATTATAATACCCACCCACACATTTTACATTCTTTAAAACTCTAAAGATACATTCTTATTTCAAATAATAAGGAGGAACTACTAAAAACAAATATTTGTAAAAAAATTAGATGGGGGAAAGGTCAACATTAAAAGGCCCACATAAAAAGTAGCCCATCCCAAAAACAAAATTGTCCATTGAATTCAAAGTTCCCACACCCTAGATCTTTAGGGTTCCAAAAAAATAAACCAAATTCCTTTAACCTAACCTTATATTCCTTTGCTCTAAACTTGTATATTATTTTCTTCCATAGCTCATTTTATTCCTTTCTTCCTTTTTAAATTTCCAGGTGGTAGCCAGTTGTAGAAGAGATAGTTTGATAATAACTATGGATATTTAAATATGTATATATTTATTTTAAAACCCTCTATCAAAAAACATATCTATTTATTTTATTTATCTTTTTCGAACAAGGGGAAAATTGGTTATAGATTTAATTAAAATTTGTGTTATAGATTTTTTGATCCACAGTAAATATCTGTTATAGATTCAATTCTAATAAAGGGTAGGCTACTATGTTGGAGGGGAGAGGTGAGTGGGGGTGTGGTGTGTGAGGAAGGGAAGTATCTCGGGCTGGCGACATGTTTAAGTTTGGGAAGGGGCGATTGTGGTGCGGTGTGGGTGACCCACACCACATTTTTAGGGAATCCAAGGGTAAGGGGGAGGGTTGGAGCAGGTCACGGCCCTGCTGTGGCCTATTCCCACCCTTTCCCAAAAAATAAAATAAAATAATATATATATATATATAACTAACAAAAAGAAGAGGGTATATATATATATAACCTAACAAAAAGAAGAGGCATCCTATATATATACATATATCTCTGTGTGTGTGTGTGTGTGTGTGTGTGGGTGTGTGTGTGTGTGGGTGTGTGTGTGTGTGGTGTGTGGTGTGTTTATTTCCTCAGGAATCTCCATTGTAAAAATTAAAAAAACAAACCAGTTATATGAGATCTCATCTTTTTTTAAAGCCATATATATATATATATATACACATATACATACATATATATATACATATATCTATAATATATATCTATATATGTCTATTATACCTAATATATGTATATAGGTATGTATATGAGATGTAGATAGGGAGATGGAGTAGGTAGTGAAGAGAGATAGAGAGAGGAGACGATAGATATAGAGAAGAGATATAGAGGAGAGAGAGAGATAATAGGAGGTAGATGGATAGGGTAGGAGAGAGAGAGATGTGAGTAGGCGAGGGAGAGGAAGCTAGCTATTATATATATATATATTATAGATGTATAATGTAATAGAGATTATATTAGATATATATATATAGATATAACATATACATAACAATTATATATATAATATATATATAGATATATATATATATATAATATAAATATACAATTATACCTATAATTATATATACAATACATATAGATATATATACTAATATATATATACCATAATTATAAATACATAAACATACATATTATATATAATATACATACATATATAAATATATATATATTTAAATAAATATTATACATAGCATATACATATACATATACATATACATAATGTGTGTATAGATATATATTATAAATACATATACATATACATATACATATACACACACACACACACACACACACACACACACACACACAGATATATATATATATATATATGTATGTATGTATGTATGTATGTATGTATAAAGAACTTAGTAATACATTCAGGTGTAAAGTTAAATTTTCTAATATCTTCCCACGGGTTGGGCAAGTATGACCAAATTATTTTATATGGAGTGAACTATATATATACAAATGTATTGTCTTTCCTATATACTTGGTAACTTTTAATCCCATACTTTTTTTCAGGTTTGAAATTATTATAGAAATAAGGAGCAAGGCGTTACATAAAAAGAATTGAACTTATTGAAAATTTCTATTTTATTTTCCTTTCAAAAGAGCTCTAATACAATATGATAACAATTGAAGCCTTCAATAACAAGAGATGGACTATAACCTTCAGTTGTGAAGATAAGAAGCAAAGAATTATTCGAAAAGAAAGTTTTTCAAATACAAGTTTATTAATTTTTTTTACACTAATATCATGAAAGCATAAATACGAGACATAGCTAAAATTTACAACATGTTAGCTATGCTCATGATCTCCAATTTTTTTTTTAAAAAAATTCCTTCGGGGTTGAATCGAAACTAACACTTTACGATCATTTTACACTTCTTTCTAGTATAGATTAAGAATCACATCTAAATTTGCATTATTTATTTCCATATCCCATACGATAAAACATCATTGGATAGTATAACAAACCAACCCCTGAGAGATATTTTCTCTCTATTCAATAATGAAAATGAACAGAACAAGGATACAAATTCATTGTATACCACATGCATCCCTATTTTTCCCATGAATCCATGTTTACAAAACTTTCACAAAAGTAAGAGTAGGAGTTTATTTCAACTTAAAAGAATCAAAGTTTGAATACAACAAAATAGCATTTTAAGGAGAGGTTAAAAGATTTTTCCTTTCAACTACAACCATCCAAGCTCTTTATCAGTGAAAGACAACTGAACAAAGGATATAAAATAATTTTATGTACAAATCTTTTATCTTTTCTTCAACAAGATAAATATGCATGTTTTTAACTCTAAGTTGGTCTTCATATCAAAAGAAGAAAGGGCCTTACTACCTCCCAACCTATTGACATCATTACATGTAATCTCCAACACAGGGAGGAAATTCTATCTTCCCTGTAAGCCCATGGGAGAGAGAGTATGTATGCCTCAATTTGCACAAGTGAATAGGGATGTGGAAAAAATATACAAACACACTAATTCACATACACAACAACCAAAACAAACAACACATGAGGGAAAAATCCATGCTTTCCCCCAAAATGGGAAAGAGTGAGAAGAATCCCTTCTGAGGCCAAGTGTGAACAAACTATAGGAACACGATAAAATCCCCAAGCGCATCGGCATATCTCTTAGTATTGACTGGGTGCTCATCTAAGGCGTGCGATGGCTCTGATGCCCTCCTTTATGTGAACCTATTCTGAATGCTTCACCATTAATGGAGGAATTTTTACAAAAGAATAAATACATGTACTCATTCTAGGAAAAATAAGATCTAAGCATAGATGCACCATAATGTAAAATTAAATACTACAACATCAAAAAGAAATCAGATCTGAACAGTGAGAAATATGAATAATAGTAGGGTGTGAACAAATAAACAAAGATATACATAACAACCCATAATTTTCCCTAATTCAGAATTGTTAACGGTAGCTAGATTACATCAAAAGGGTCATAGTAGACCGAATACATTATGAAATAACACTATATCTCTACAAAAAAACTCTTCTCAAAAGGTTCTATCCATGCTCTCTCCTATATACCCAGAATATCCCATGCCTTGCAACACACAACTTCTTCCAACTACATCACCCCTCATTCCTACCTACATCTTTACTTATCCTTACAAATATTCACCACTTATTTTGGACCCAAACACATTCTTAAATAGAATCATTATCTCTCCTCTACAGCCTCAACATCACTCATAGGTAGGCCTCATGCTAGATGGAATCATGGTCCTCCATAATCGAGTACATGAGTTAGCTCGCTAAAACCTTGATTGGCCTCCACTAACCATAATAATTACATCATGGATTATTCTTTTCCTGGAATATTATTTCCTTGAGTTCCAAGACTCCATGTTCTAACCTTATCCACTCATCATGCATGCCTTCCTCCTCCCATGTTCTTCATGAAACACCATATTTCATTATGTGGCTAAGTCCTAGAATCCTCTTTTTCTTCCATGTGCCAACCATCACGCGCTCCATGTTTACTCAATCCCTTCACTCAAACTAAACTATTTAGACTGTTTGTATCCACATAGATCTTCTTGTGTGCTCTTCTCCAAGCACCTTCTTTCTACCGTGCCTTCTACGAATGCTCATCTTCTGCTTTGGGACTTAGTCATTTTTGGGCTAAACATTACCCAACACTAAACATGTTGTGCATCCTCAGAAACACTATTATTTTCAACAAAGAGAAAAAAATAACAGAAGGAAAGATTAACTTGTATCTATCTTACGGAAAATAAAAAAAGAATTTTGTTACTATTGTACAAGGATTGAGAAAGTATTATTCAAGGATGACTCAATATCATTCCAAGCATCCACCCCATTTTGTGCTGGTGTAAAAAAATCCCCTATCAGCGCAATGAATTCATCAAATGTTAATTCTTCACCCTTAGCCTTTAGTGTATCAATGATATTCTCCATACGATTACTAAGGTCATTCAACATGTCCATCTTTTGTGTAACCTAGGGATACACTTACTTCACCTTATTTTCAACAGAGACCATTAGAATATCAATTTCCTCATATTTCTTGTCAACCTCTTCCAAGATAGTGTCACGCTCCACCCTATTGCAATTATTATTTTCCTAGAACTCCTTCATATCCGCGTCATGCTTAGCAATAAACACACTTGCCACTCTATCTTTATCTTAGAATTTGTCATAGACAAACTCGGCCATGTGCACTGCGGTCTTCACTGAAGAAAGGAGTTGAGAGTAATGAGTTATGGTTTTCTCAATATTTTATTTTTCTTATTCTTTCTACCATGCCATAACTTCCTCCAGTGACTCCAGTGCAAGTGGTTTCCTTTCCATTGTGATTAAGTGCGTTAAATCCTCTAGGAAGTGGAATTCTGAATCATAATTTCGCTTAGGGGGCCTATATCTAGGCGCTTAAAAATAATAGAGTCTGAAATATTCTCCACTTTCTTATAGGCTTCACGCACCTTCCCCTTTTCTTCTCTTAACTCAACCCTCAGCTGTGAAATTATAGAATCCATCCATTTTATATCTTTGTCTCTCTTTATGATATCTTTGTTCTTTTCCTCCAACTCCTTCTCTAATGCTTTGATTCTATTATTCCTTCTGAAAAACTGTGCTTCTATTTCCACTGACACCTTGTTCAGCACATTACATTTCTTCTCGTCAGTTAGCTACTATGAATCCACAATGGCATCTACCTCCTCGGGGTTTGCTGTATCTAGCAATGCACTTGTATTGACTTCAAATTTTGGTTCATCAACATGGGAATCAAAATTCCATGACAACATCTTCTTTGTGCATGGGTATGCACTATATTTTTCAAATGATGACCAACAAAAGAGTTAGTCTGAGGGCACCGGTCTTTAGAAATACGGGTGTAGGACCTTGTTTGGATTATCCTCATAAATCATTATGGGTCCTCTATATGTTATTGTTAATCCCTTGCCACCTATGCATGCTCCTATTAAGAAACCCAATACTATACTTGTCTCTCCGATCATGCTTCCATACTTCTCCTTTTCTAATTATCTTGTGATGTGCTTCACCTCATGTTCTACCAGGTCCTTGATGATGTCTGCCACCTCTTTCTCCACTGTGTCCTCTAATTGTTCACAAAAAAAGTGTGGGGTCTCATGTGCCCTGGTCCCACATTATTCTTCACTTATTTCTCCCTCATGAGAACCCTCCAAGGATTCATCCGTCTCCTCATCATATTTTTCACATTGAATAGAGATGGGTTCTTTTCTTCCTCACACTCCTCATCCTCCTACTAGACTCCCAGGACTACGTCTCCAATTTTGGGATGATGAGATCCTGTTAAATATTGCCAAATCCCTCGATGCTCCGATTGGGCTTTATGGACCTACGAGAAATAGATCCGGACTAGCTTTTGCTAGATTCTATATTTCTTTTGAAAAGGAACATGAGTTACCGAAATATATTAATTTGCAATCTAAGTATGGAATTTGGCTTCAAAATATAAAATATGAAAACTTTCATTTACGATGTAACAAATGCCATCGTATAGGGCATTACACAATAAAATTCCCTAATAAGGAGATCTCCCAAGAGGATTCAAAAATAAAGAATGAAAATCTTGAAGGAGTTTCAGCACAGAAATAGGAAGCTAGGGTTATAGAAGTGGAACTTGATCATAGCCAGAGGGATGAAAAATCACTCAACCATCGTTAGTGGAATTATAAGAGGAAAGGAAAAAAGGGGTTCAGAACTCCAATTAGAAAACCTCGGGTCTGTAGGAAGCTCTGGCACCTGAGAACTCTAGCGACAGCTTCACTAGGAGTACCCACAACCTCCAATGAAGATTTAAATATGCAAAACCCAGTAAAGGTGGTTTTGGAGGTTGACAAGAAAAAGGGAACAGTGAAAGTGAATATTTGTTCTAAAGAGCTAGATCAGTTTGTGGAAACTCATAATGAAACTAAAGGAGTTGAGATAGATCAAGTGAATCCTCTGTTCATCATTAAGGAAATCTTGGATGAGGAAAAAAAAACCATTGAACCAGAAGATTTAATGTAGAAAATTTCTAAAAGTGGGAACCCCATATCCAGCATCAAGTTAGAAAATTTACAACTTGTCATTAAGCAGGGAGAGAAAGAGGAGGGGGAAGTAACACCACTCAGAGAAAACTTCTTATATGAGGAAGGAATGGAACTAAATTTTGGATTTATAGAGGTCATTTCTAAGAAAAAGAAGAGAATGAAAGGATTTGAAAAGGAACTAAATGATCTTAGAGAACCAACCCTGGATTGAACTAATTAATGCTAAATACCTTAATCAACAAACAACCAGCTCTTTTCTTTAGGAAGAGAACCTTCCTTATGGTTTCATTTTTTGGAATAATTTAGTTCAGATTAGGAATTTCATCAGGTAGGGAAGCAAATGGAAAGTGGGGAATGACAGAGATATAAATTTTTGGGGGGATAACTGGATGAAATGTAGTCTTATTGACATATTTTGAGCACTCAGAGACAACCTTGAGTGTAAGTATGGTACTAGAATCATGGATTACATCGACAGGGATGGTAATAATAAGAAACGAAAAAAAGTCTCTGTAGACAGGGATGATCTGAACCACGTGATGTCCTCTTTGCAAGAGAATTTGGACCTTATCCCCTTAAGTCAACTAGATGTCAAGGATGAATTGGTTTGGAATAACTCTATTGATGGAGACTACTTTGTTAAATCTGGATATAATTCTTTCTTTGAAAATGTTCAGAGCGAGTTCAACTGGAGCAGGGTTTGGATGGCTAAGCTCACACCAAAAATCAACTTTTTCTTTTGGTTTTCTCTCAGGGGAAAAATTCTCACCAATGACAACCTGATAAGATAAGGTTTCATAATGCCAAATAGATGCCATCTCTGTAAAAAAGAATCTGAGGATATCAGAAACCTGTTAGTACATTGTGAGTATGCCACTACAATATGGAGTGTTGCCTTTTCTAATTTCAAAGTTTCCTAGGCTCTGCCATAGGACTTCATTCAGTTTTGGACCCAATGGAATCCTCCTTTTAAATATTGTGTTGTGATAGGACTCTAGAAACTGGTAATGCCTCATATTATTTGGAGGATATGGAAAGATATAAATGATGTCATTTTCAGAAACATCAAGTAGCAGTACAAGTTTAGCTTTGTCAAGATTACTAATGCTGTCAAAGATAACATTGTAAGATTCAAACCTCCCAAGAACAAGAATTATCTTGAGGATGAAGAACATATTTTGTCCAACTAGAAAATTGGAGTTGATAACATTCAGAATACCATCCGCTTCAACATTGACAGGAATTTGATACATTGGAACCCTCCTGATCTCAACTGGCACAAATTAAACTTTGATGGGGCTTCCAAGGGCAATCCTAGGATTGTTGTAGGGGGAGGAGTGATTTGAGATCATAGAGGAAATTTGATTTCTGCCTATGCTAGTAAAATGGGGGTTCAAACTAACCATTATGCTGAAGCCTTTGCTGCTCTATGGGGCCTTAGAATTGCTCAGACACATAACATACAAAATATTATTCTAGAAGGATACTCACTAAATATCATTGATCATCTAAATCATTCTTTACCTCCAATCTGGAATATCAAGGATTTCATCATGGAATCTATAAAAATTGTCAAACCTTCAAAAATATTAGAATACAACACACATACCGAGAATGAAATAAGGTTGTTGATGAATTTGCCAATTATGGCATAAATAATAATTTAACTATTTGGGATAATGTTAACCACATCCCCGTGAAGGTACAATGCAGCATTCAAGTGGAAATTTATGGGCACTCAAGTATGGAGTAAGGATAATGATTATTTGAAGTGGGATTTAGAGGAGCTAAAAGATCACCATTGCGGGAAATATCAAATAACCTATGGCCACATTTACTCTCATCACTCCCAACATGTGTGCAGGATTCTTAATATTCGGGACATGAAGAATGAAAACTACATTTCATATAGAAATTTAAACAAGGGTTTCAAGGGAAAGAAAGGAAATCATTTCAGAGAGGAAAAAATGGGAGGAGCCCCATGCCAGGTTGAACCTAGTAGTGATCTGGAATGGAAGAGAAACAAGGAGCTGTGGAACCTCCTCAAGCAGGGTGGAATCACAAATTTCATTGATTGTATTCAAGGGAACGATCAGAGCATTTCAATCCAATTCACTATGGATTGGAAGGATCGCAAACTGGAGTATGGTGGGCATAAAATACCCGTTAATGAAGAATTAATTATTAAAGTTACTAGCTTGGAGATGGAAGGCCTCCATTTCTTCAGCAAGAGGATCGACAAAAAGGCTGAGGAGAAGAAGTTTGTTGCTGATAACAAGGAGTGGGTTTTTGTTATTCTATCCCACAGTCCTTTGATGAAATCACCCATATGATGGTCCGGCACATATCTTTGGAAGGGAGATATGTCACAGTCCCTACTAAACATCTAGTTTTCCTTAACCATTTCCACAGGAAAATCATTTTATTCTTTCCACATTATCTTTTAAATTATCTAGAATGCTCCATTTGCGAGTTCTAGAAGCATACCCGTGCTACCCCCCTGCATCAAGGACTTATTTTCTTGTTGCACAAGCTCTGTGCCACCAAATACCCTAGTCTCCCATCCTCCCCTAGAATGGCTCCTCTCCTTCCCAGCACTACTACCCCATCCACATTCCTTCCACCATGACCCCCACTCCCATCCCTTCCACCAAGCCCAAGCCTAAAACTAGAAACCAAAAGAAACTCAAATTGGACACCCCTGTTTTGGGCAGAGTCCTTCATGGCAGTAAGGAAATGGAAATTTTCCAGAACCTACTTCACATTAGTAGTGCAGGCCATGAAGAGGCCTCTCAAAAAGAAGAAAACAACACTCCCCAAAGGATAGATGACTTGGATAATGAAATGATGAAATTGAATGAAGAAGTACAACATTTGGCGAAGAAAAAAGGAAAAAGGAAGATGGAAAAGGATATTGAGATGGACAATAAGTAAGTGGAGGGCATCTATAAAAATCTTAACTCATTGGACAATCGGATGGGAAGAGCAAAGGATCACCATGAAAACAACATGACAATTTTTAATGTTATCAGTGATTTTATTGAACAGCATATTCGCAACATATCTGTTCTTAGTGGGATACCAGACACACTATGGGGAACAAACAAGGAGAGCAGCCAAACCATTGCTAAGCTGGATGCTAAGGACCCCACACATATGATAACAGTGGATCTCTTTACCTCACTGCAAACCATTAAATCCAGAATCGCTAGAGCTGCTAAGAAGCAAAGGTTGTTTTTGTTGCAGACACTGATCTTCATTGTTCATTGTGCTGTTCTTTTGTTGTTTTTTGGCTGCTTGGTTACAGCGCTAGCACTGTTTTGCCTTTTTTGTAACTTTTTTGTTACGATTGACTTTAACACCTTTTTTTGGATTTTGATCCTTTTTTTGTGGAACCTATTAATGTTATATCTAGCTTTTAGGCCCTCTATGTAAATAGGGTATAGTCCCTTCAAAACTATTTACCATTAATAAAAAAAACTATAGACATGGAGACTATATTTGATTCTAAGTTGGGTGTTAGAAAATTATTATATGTGGAAGAAGTAAAAATGATACAACCAAAACTTTGAGACATCAAGAAACACCATGTGCAATTTGTTAGGAGCCAGTGCAATGACAAATTTATAGGGAAAATGTCTACTAATGAAAGATGTAATCACACCGTATTTAAGATAATTGAGATACAACATAAACATTTTGGATGTCAAAACCTTCAATATATTGGTTATGGAGATCATTCCACTGGAAGTTCCACTACCTCCTCTAAAATCATCTGCCACCTTAATAATTGGTCATGGCAAAAGTTGTGTGTTTCTCATGAAAATATGGATAATACATATTTTTTAATCAAAAATCAAGAAATGTCTTCAAATGTGAAAGTACCATGAGATATAATCATCATAGCACTAGAGTTACTTACCTAGACTCAACTTAAGAGATTACAAATAAAGGTGATAAAATTTTTATCTCATTAAAGAACAATGGCATACATACAAGGAGGTGTAATGGGAAAACAATGGTTGAGTACATGTTTTTCCAATACCAACGAAACATCGAGAATGACGTTTGTTTAAAGGGGAGGAGCATTTTATACCCCTAACATATACCATTTATATGTTTAAGTGTGGTCTCACCTATGACTTATATAACATTTATACTTATATTCATGAGTTAATTAGTAATTAGGTATAAACTAATAATAATGGAGTATGACCTTTCATAATCATACCTATATATATGGGTGAATAATTCCTCCCCATAAGTCTGAAGAGTGTGAGTTATTGTCTTATTGTAAGACATACGAGGTTTCCTCCTCAAAGTGACTTATTAATATATTATATATTCTGATATATTTTCATTTATATTCAAGTAACTCCATTACAAAATAATAGATAAATCCTAGTATATTTTAATGTTTTAGTGTCATATTTTTCTGTTTTTCAAATATCGAATGAATTTTTTTGGGAAGTGACATTAAAATATGTAATATAATTATTGTAATGCAAATATTCCTATATACATTATAAATACGAAGAACCTATAAAGTTGGTGGGTTTTTTAGTTTATGACACAAATATATATTTCTTATAACTAACATAATTAATGTTAAGGTCCATACTATGAAACAAACAATGACATATTTTACAAGTTTGAGTTTCGTTATTATGAAACAAAAATGAGATTCGATGCAACATGAAAATAAAAATGTGATGAAAAATAGAACTATCGTTTGACATTTTGTCACATATAAAAAATATCATAAATTTATAAATGGTTTATTATGAAAACAATAAAATATGAATTAAGTTCAAAATTAAGGTTGTTAGTATTTTTTAAAATTAAACCATAGTATTAACAATTAAAATTAAACTCTTTTAAACGCAAGTAATATAAATTCCATCCATTTTAAATATGTTAATTTTCAATCAACACGACTTCATTATTTGTGCAAATAGTGAAAGAAGTTAGAAATATTCTATTCACAACACAGTTATGAAAACGGAAAAGGAACAAAACAATAATGAAAATTTTATAAGAGTAAACAATAAAGGCCACTTTAGTATTTAAAAAAAATAAGAATAAAATATAGGGGTATAAGTAATTACAGTTAAAATAAAACCTAAGGGTTAGTCAATTTTGATCACATGGTTGAGAAATTTCTTTATGTAACTCAAAACATAGTCAACCACAATAATTAATTTTAGGGTCTTGGATCATTTTAAATATGGAATCAATAGAAAATATTCATTTTTGTTTAATAAGTCACTATCACATAATTTTGGAGGAAAATATCTCATTTTTGTTTAGAATCGTGATTAAATGTTTAAATAGAAATGGTTGATGAATTTATATAAAATCGTTCTTCTCAAAAGTTTATTATTTATGATCACTACTCTTATATATGTAAAAATGTAAATTTGGTAATTATGTGCTTGGTAACATTGATTTGGCGCGTATCCCTTAGTCATGACTTGTTTGCACAATTAGAGATAAAACACACTATCTCACTAGTTCTTATTGCTTGTGAATAATTATTATTATCTTATTCATCTACTCATCCATATACATGAATGATATCATCATTTCTACACATATTATATCCCATTTTAGACTTCTCTTTAATTCTAATTTCTATCATTAATACCCTTAGAAACTATTATATAGTTTGGACATAAGCGCCACATGTTTTATCCCATTTCTGCTACTACTTTCTTCTATGTCCAAATGGTCACATTTCTAAAATATATATTGATTCCCTTTCTAGGCCATATTTAATGAAAAATTATATCTTATTGAAATATATAAAAGAAAGTCTAACCCACTCATTTATTCACATGGAATTCTGAATAGTTCCTCTAGAAAATATCTATCAAGTGTTATGAAAAGTTACCATAAACTTCCCTAAATCGAAAGAATATATTAGGAACATCCTATATTAATTTTGAAACACTCTTAACCAGTTTAGGAGAAATCAATGCTAAGTTAAAATCATATAAAACCTTTTTTTGAAATTATACATTAAAGTGAACTAAAGGGGTTTTCTATCCATCTTTATCCAAAGAAATGAGCCACACACAAAGTATTATAGATAATATACCAAATAAAGAAAAATTATAAGGATATGTAAAATAATGGGTTTAGGGGTGGTTTAGGGAACCATTTTACATGTTTTGGGATATCACGTATGGTTATTCTATTTAAATAAAGAAAGTTAATGTCACAAGTCCAAATATGCAAACTCATAAACTACAATGGAACTAATTGATTTAGCAGTCTAAACACCCTAGAACAAATCTAATAATTAAGAGTGGTTCATCGAGTTATTTCAATGAGGCTATAGATGGAATTATACAATTTTTCCAAACATAGAGAATTTTTTAATGGAGTAGGAAATAAGAAGGATTTTTTTTTCACAAATAAGTTTTGATTGGAAGTTGGATTTTGAGAATGGATAGAACTGTTGAAAATATTGTTCAAGAATATACGTAATGGTTATAATTCTATAGGAAAGAGTGGAAAAATTTATGATTAGTTTATGAAAAATATATAGGTTTCTCCTAGTTTCATATTCATATCAAACGGAAATCTCACATTGGTCACATATGGAAATTGTAATCATTTGGAAAAGTGGAAACCTCATTTCCATCCACTCTCCTAATTTTAAGGATGTACATGCATTATTTTCAATAGATTTCCATTTATGCTTTCTCAAACATCAAATTTCTTCATAATTTTCTTATTTCTAAGCAATATTTGTGTTTCCTTCCACTTTGATTTGGAAAGAGAGATTTGGGCATCCTCCTTTCTCTTTATTCATTGGTGGATGGTTTGATTTCTCCTACTAATGACAATTAGATCATTCTTATCCTTTGATGGATGCTAAAAATAAATTTTAAGTACCTTTTCTTTCCAATTTTATAGGGGGAATTTTCATAATTCGGAAGAGAAATCCTTCATCTTGTTTTTTTTGGCTCACAAGAAAACTTTTTGTTCAAATTAAGCATTTATTTTCTTAGTTTCTCAAAAATTATTAGTAGTAGCCTTTTTAATTCAAAGAGAAATTTCCAAAGGATGTTAATAATTTTTGTACTTTTATTAGAAGGCATTCTATGTTTGGATAATTGTTTGTTAGGGACGTAGTTACTTATGTTGTGTAGACATTTCTAAATTCTAATCTATAAAATCCTTGCATTATCTCACTTACGTATGTTTTCTGTAAATTTTTTCAATATCAACATATTGTTGTTTTTGTGGTATGTTGTTCTGATAGAAAATTAGGGATTTGTGAAAGGTATTATAATTGTATTTCTGAATTATGATGCAGTGTGTAATAATTGCACACAATTGTTTTCCCTCTTTTGGTTATTATTAATTAAATTTTGTTTGAATTTTGTAGCCTCTTCACTAATGGATTCTAAACATTGATCATTTTTAAACTGACCACTCCATTTAAAAAAATTCATTAAACACTATACCTCACTCAATTCTTGATTTATCTTTGCAAATCCTTTGAGGCTATAACTTAGGATCTAGGTTTATAATATTTCATATGTTCATTTTACTTTTCTTAAGAGAAATCATCCTATTTATCACGAATATCTTCACTCTAATAATTTACTTGTTTCAAATTTTTTTCCCAACATTAAGTAGTTTTATGATTCTACTTGCCAATGAAAGAAAATTGGGAGGGAATCAAGTTGGTAGGTTTTTTATCTAGGTATATTTTACTATCACTACGGTAAGTACACCAAGAAGGTGGACAATTAAGTAGACATAAAAACACGAAATCTAGGTACCGTGAGCGTGCTTTTTAAACCACGCTCGCACAACTATTTTTATAGGCTCGGTGATTTCTGAACCTAAAACCACGATCACGGTTTGAAATCACGAGAGTGGTTTAAAACCACGCTCACAGTTTCAAACCACGATCGCGGTCCTCTAAGAAAAAAAATCCAGACCCATGACTCCTCATTTATCCTCATTTTTCCTTTCCAACAGCGATTTCTCCTAGACCTTTGGCACTCGTGATTTGAATACCCCCTAAAAATTACTCTTTGAACTTTATGGATCGTGATATTTTCAACCATGCCACCAAGACAAAAGAGGTAAGCTCTCAATTTTGATCAATTTTTTTGCGTTTTAGGTAATTTTTTGTGATTTTCATAGGTTTTTCAATTTTTTGTTTATGTATACAATTTTTTTGTTTTTTCATTTGCTCAACAAGCTCATAATGCTACAAACCGTCAAAATATTCCTCAAAACCCTCTAGAAATTTCATAAAACCCTCCTCCAAACATGTATCTGCCTCCTGTGGCTCTTTCTGTCCCCACGGAACTAATGGAAACACTAGCTGATATCGTTGGAAAAATATGACAAAATAAAATTTCCATTTTGAAACTTATTCAGAATATAAGACAAAATCATGCCTCAAATCCATCCCACATGACTTTAGCCAACACATTGCAAACATTGATTGGTGAAGTTGATTCCACAACAAACTAAATAGACAAATAAAATACCTTTAGAGGTGATTGTAGGCAGTGGTATGCAAATAAATTATCCCATGCGGCCGTAAAAGAAAAAGAAATTAGAAAATACTGCATTAGTGCATTATTTACTAACCCAAGAACCAATGCCCCCCGCAGTTACTTGCAAACGGTTCCCAATCCATTAGTGCCATGATGATTGAATCAAGAACAATTTTTGGGACCGATGGTGGATGGTTTTTGATTATCCACCATGCAACAACAATGAGTTTTCCCTCTATTTTTTGAAGAAATTATATTGCGAGTTTTTGTTTGATGAGGTCCCAAATATTTTTGAGTTTTTTGATTTTATGGACGAGGTGGTGGCTCTTCACAGAGTAGACCTGGTGCATGCGTAAGTCAACCAAGGATGCCCCATGCCCCAAAAACCCCACTGCCTTTAGTTATCCCTCCTACAGTGATGGATGTTGTGGATATTAACACACTACATATATTAAGGGAGCTCACTGACACTCTAACCCAGCATAGTGATAAGATTACATCTTATGATGTTGGTGGAGGCACCAATTCTAGCACACCACCCACTATGGATAATGTGGTGTCATATGCACTATGGGAGAGACTTCATTTGTTGGATCACTTGATTTATTTTCTCTAGATGAGATGATGGCGTATATTTTTGGAACTGGTGCAAAGGATCTTGGTGTTTCACAGGTAAATGTCAAATAAATATTATATATATATATATATATATATATATATATACAATAGTTTAATTCATGTTTGAGATTTTAATATATATGTATTTCATTCTACATTATGTACATACATGTACAAAATAATTTTCTATTTTATTTCAAATTGCAAGAGCTGGTACAAGAAACATCCAGTGTCGACATGCTAGCTACTGCAGCTGGGCATGTTACAAACCTAATTTTTAAGTTGTATTTAAATTTCAAATTTCATTTGACTGTCCACTTTTATTATTATAATGTTTCACCTATATATGTACATATTAATATATGTTTGTATTTTATATGTGCAAGAGCCTGGTGGGTCATCATCTACTCTAGGAACTGAGGCTACTGGCATGCCTCACGTAACTTTTACATAGGTTAGTTTCTATTTACACTTTGTTTCTAATTGTGGAAGTTCCTGTGGATTATGCTTTAGCTCTATTATGTGGCAGTCATGTAGATTAATATTGATTTGTACATATGTTTTGTATAGCTTATGACTTCCAGAGAGACTCCTCCATATATGCAGACTGTGGAGGTTGTTGTAGATACTTCCATAGCATCTGCAGATCCACTAACTGAGGTACAATTTTTAAAATTTGTTAAATTTATTTAGGAATTATTTCTTATTACTTAAATCTACAATATCAAATTTTGAACATGAAATATTCAATTTGAAAGTTAATTATTTGTATGTAGCTTACCTCTCATGAGTCTATTGTTGTCCCTACCATGCAGCAAGGAAAAATTGATAGGGATCATGACATTGCAGTAAGATTTCACATGCATTTAAACTAATTTCTAAGTTTCTAAATTTTGAATGTATTTTAAAAATATGGGTGTTAAAAAATTGTTGTTTATGAATGTGCAGGTTAGGTTGTAGGCCTGATTAGAGATGCCTAGGACCACATGGATGAAATCCATCATGGCATCTCCCTCCACTACATCCCCAGGTTGCGGACATGCTACATCTAACAGGGTGAAGAGAGGGAGGGTGTATCATGATTAGATTCATAGGACGTGGATATACATAGATATATATATATTATATATAGGCCAACTTGTTCTAGTTTAAAATTCTTGATAGGAAATTATATATATAGCCTTATGCGACCGCATGTGGTCCTATATGTATGACACACTTGGTTTGAGATGTACACATGTTATGAACTTATATTTTCAAGGACGTGTGTTTAACACACTTAGTTTGATACATTATATATCCATGTGTTGGTTTTCATAACGATGTTACTTCTATGTTTGATTCGAATTCATTGCATAAGATATCCTTCTATGTATGTATATTCTATGTATATTAATTCTATATGTATGTTTGATTTAAAATTAAAAAACTATGGTGCAACATATATGAATATAACATTACTATGGTGCAAAATTGCATGGTACAATTGTTAAGAAATTAAGGGAAGCATGTGTATTCCTCCATCAACATGGGCAACTTATCATTTTCCTCTTAAATCATGAAAAAATATTTCATACCTTTAATCTTGAAATAAGATGTTTTCCCTTGGGTCATTTAGTTTTTGAACTATGTATTTAATTTTATTTATCAAAAGGATATTATTAATTTTACCATTGATGAGTATGGTGGTGTATTACCAATCCGTCTTTATATCCCCACCAATATCATGATAGAAACTTTGGATCAGTAATATACCATACGTAGTTAACATGTCTTCCATAAGTATTTCTGTCTTGATTTTCTTGTCAATGAAGTTTGTAAATTCTGGCTTGAGAATCTTTCACCTAGCCAAAAAGAGGTAATTATTTTGTTTTCATGTAGTAACAATGGCCAATAGCACGGTTCAGAGTAATACCAATAGATTTAGCAAATTTTATAAGCATGACATTTTCAGAGGCGCTAGAGTCAATAATGTAATTATTCAATTTATAGATTCATGGACCAATAAGGAAAGATAGAAAGATTCTTATTTCCTAAAAGAGGAGGATTTTAAGGAAAGAAGGTTCTAGGAATGAGTGGTTCTAGGAGTGGGAAGTGATTCTTTAGTGTTGGTAGGATTATTGGAACATGTATTTTTACTACTTCCTTTGATAAATTGGATGAGGATTAAAGTGTTTTTCTTGGGAAGTAGAAGAAGACATTTATTTTTTTTATGAATGGGTGAACACTAAACAAGAGTAACTATTCATATCATCTATCTAGATTATTCAAGATATTTCTTGGGTGAGTATTCACAATAACCAATAATTACATAACCATCTTCTTCTTCTCTTTCAATTTCTGATTCAACAATTTCTTGAAAAATTTGTAATTGTTGAAAAAGTTGTAATTGTTCAAAAAGTTATAATTGTTGAAAAAGTTGTAATTATTGAAAAAGTTGTAATTGTTGAAAAAGTTGTAATTGTTGAGAAAGTTGTAATTGTTGAAAAAGTTAAAAATAGTGGATCGTGGCACTAAACCAATTGTGCCAACATGTTCGGGTGGCTAGGTGAACACTAGAGGAGGCATTGTTTCATTACGCGACAACGTTGTTGCTTCCAGGCTACCTCATTCAGGCGTAGTCCCTTTAAGAGCCATGAGACCAAAAAATCATTCAACTTCGATGGGTGGCTACGAAGATTCCCTTGTACTTAGATACGTCTCGTCTAATCCTAAACCTTGGCGTAGGGTCCCTCTACAATATCCTGTCCATGGTTTTTCCTTATCCAATCGGTACCCTCGCTGCCCTATTGTTTGCAAACACGCAAAATAGTGTAGTTTGAGCCAGTATAAGGTTATCAAACGGTATATTTTAAAAAAAGTTGGTTGTGGAAACAAATTGATTGTGCAGACATGTCTGGTTTGCAAGGTGAATGCTAGAGGAGGCATCATTTCAGTGCGCAACAACATCGATGCTTCCAGGATACGTCATTTGGGCGGAGTCCCTTAAGAGCCCTGAGACCAAAAAGTCATTCAAATTCGATAGGTGACTACGCACACTCCGTGGAACCTAGAGATGTATCGTCTGATCCTACACATCTATGTACAAACCCTCTACAATAGCTTGTCTCAGTTTTTTCCTTCTCTAAACGGTGCTCTCGCTGCCCTATGGTTTGTAAACACACCAAATAGTGTAGTTTAAGCCAGTGTAAGATTGTCAAACAATATATTTTGGAAATGATGGGTCATGGCACCAAATCGACTGTGTGGACATGTTCGAGTGTCAAGGTGAATACTAGAGGAGGTATCATTTTGGTGTGTGACAATGTCGTTGCTTCTAGGCTACCTCGTTTGGCGTAGTCCCTTAAGAGCCCTGAGACAAAAAAATTGTTCAACTTCGACTGGTTGCTACGCAGACTCCGTGGCACCTATAGATGTCTAATCTGATCCTACACCTCAGCATAGGGTTCCTCTATAATAGATTGTCTCATTTTTTCCCTTCTCTAATCGGTGCTCTCGCTACCCTATTGTTTGCAAACACGCCGAATAGTGTAGTTTGAGCCAGTGTAAGGTTGTCAAATGTTATATTTTGTAAACGGTGGGTCGTGGCACCGAACCGAATGGGTGAAAACATCTAGGTGGCCAGGTGAACACTAGAGGAGAAATTTTTTTGGTGCGAAACAATGTCGTTGTTCCGAGCTACATCGTTTGAGAGGAGTCCCTTAAGAGCCCTGAGACCAAAAAATAGTTCAAATTTGACGGGTGACTACACACACTCCACAGCACCTAGAGATGTCTGTTGTGTTCCTACACCTCGATGTAGGGACCCTCTATAATATACTATCTTAGTTTTTTCCTTATCCAATCGGTTCTCTCATTGCCCTATTGTTTGCAAACGGGTCGAATAGTGTAGTTTGAGCCGGTGTAAGACTGTCGAATGGTATATTTTGCAAATGGTGGCTCGTGGCACCAAACCGACTGTGCTGACATGTTTGGGTGGTCAGTTAAATGCTATGGGAGGTGTCTTTTCAGTGCGTGACAATGTCATTGCTTCCAGGCTACCTCGTTTGGGTAGAGTCCCTTAAGAGCCCTGAGATCAAAAAATTGTTCAACTTTGACAGGTGGCTATGCGCACTCTGTGGCACCTAGAGACGTCTCGTCAGTTCCTACACCTCAATGTAGGGACCCTCTACAATATATTGTCTCAAATATTTCCTTATCGAATCGGTACTCTCGCTGCCCTATTATTTGCAAACGCACCGAATAGTGTAGTTTGAGCCAGTGTAAGGTTGTCAAACGGTATATTTTGCAAACAGCTGGTATTCACACCGAACCAACTACACGGACACATTGAGGTGGCTAGGTGAACTCTAAAGGAGGCTTCATTTTAGTGTGTGACAATTTTTTTGCTCCTAGGCTTCCTTGTTTAGGTGCAATCCCTTAAGATCCTTGAGACAAAAAAATCATTCAACTTCGACAGGTGGCTACGCGCAGTCCATGGCATCTAGAGATGTCTCGTCTGATCCTACACCTCGGAATAGGGTCCCTCTACAATATCCTATCTTAGTTTTTTTTCTTCTCCAACCTATGAACATGCATAGGGATGGTCTTGTAAACACTTAGGGAGGCATCGTTTTGGTTCTCTAAGCTCCAAGTCCTTCTGGGCTACCTACTCTGGAGCCAAGAACCCCCTCCACAGGTACATAAATCATTGTTAATTACTTCTCTTGTCTTATAAAACAATGAAAGCTTCTCTTAGCTTTGAGAATTTATAATTCTCTATGAACAGTGCCAACCACTTGAAGGTGTAAACTTTTCTAACACCACTAACCTGCATAAATAAGTGTTAGTGAAAGAAATTTAAGTTTCAAATCAAAACCATACTAGATATATATAAAATACACAAATTTAATAAAATATATGAACTTAAATTTATCTAACTAACAAATTTATATATACCAAAGAAATTATATATACCATACATGAGCATTGAAAATTCATTCCAATAAACCATCAGGATTGGATCTACTCTGAATAGCAGACAAGATTGCTTTATGATCTGACTCTCGAACCTTCCAAAGAATCTTATTATTAGGCCTTCCTTGATATCTATACAGCTGAATATTTGTCACTAAAACTAAATGCAAATATAAGAGTATTTTCTTGTGTGTCTCAAAGTCTTCAAACACCCAAACAGAAGAGTTTTTTTAATGGATACCGTTGAAGCCAAGTTCCAGTAACTACCACTGATCCTGTAGGGTACTCAATATCTTCACCATCTATAACAGGAGAACTCAAATTCATCTTTTCCTTAATGCAATGACATAAGAAATAGTCTTTTCCTTCTTCATTGTTTTCTATTGCAATAATTGCAAACACATACATCCTACAATAAAAGGTTTCCACTCAAATTTAAATTGTACATATTAAAATTTCAATGGAAATAACTCAATACAATAATTGTAAATAACCATAAATACCTTTTCGCACTAAAATAATTTTTTTTTCAAAGTCCTTGGATGTTGCTACTTCATTTGCAGAAACAAGTCGTAATGTTTGTGGAGGTTGATAACTAGGAAGTGGAGTTAGAGGCCCACAAATCCATCCATCCACCCATTCTTGTAAAACACACTCAACAGTGACAAATTCGATACGAGATGCACAAAAACATGTCAAATTTCTTATCCATGTGGCCCACGAAGTAGCGTCTGAGCTACAAAATGAGTGCATATCACTAGACCCAGTGAGTGTCATACAATCCTTATAATTAGCAAATTGTTGTTCCTCTATCACCCAAAAATATCTGTGAACCATGGAAATTTCTTGAGAACCTCGGGCCATGTTGTCAATACACCATTCCACTATGCTCTTTACATATTTCAATTTAGCACCATCTTTGTACTTCAACTCTTCTCTTTCAAGAGATCTTTTCACACATGCCCCTGCACCGTCATGCTCTCCTTTTCCATGTACAGCCTTAATGAAACTCCAAATATGTTACATACCCATCTTGATGTGCATCA
Organism: Taxus chinensis; assembly: GCA_019776745.2. NCBI lineage: Eukaryota > Viridiplantae > Streptophyta > Pinopsida > Cupressales > Taxaceae > Taxus > Taxus chinensis. The sequence continues at coordinate 765,430,378 of CM034147.1, forward strand.
TGTTCATCCAATAAAACATTCGTGCATTCTTAAACTGAGACGTGAAATTATCTGACCATATATAATGTTGTGTCAAGTGGATGTCCCTATCAGACAAGTTCCCATAAAATTACTAGAAACACCCTTACACAAATTTACTAGAATGAGTACGATCATCATTGATATAAAAGTGGTACTCTCTTAAAAAAATTTGATGATTCTCTATACTGTCAAGAGAATGTACAAATGCTATATGCACAAAAATGACAACTTGTACTAAGTTGTAATATTCTGATCGAACCTCCATTTGTGGTTGCAATGTGTAATTTTGTGCAAAATTGACCACTAAAACAATAGTACCAATAGGAAATGTGTCTTTGCATATATTAAAATATTCATCAAACCATCGAGCTCTGTGTGTATGCCTAGCATACTCATAAACAATTTCATCCTTAACTGTTCTCATAAATTGAAAAACAAGCATATGTTCTATAACTAGCTCACACTGTTTAGACTATTTTCCATATTTCAACTGGTATGCAACTAACTTATATTTATCATACTCAAGTGAATAATTTCCTATTGCACCTTCAATTTTCTCATGGATGCAACTTTCCAGTTTAGGTAATCCGCCACATGTACCACAACTTCCATCTAAACAATCCTAATTATAAATAAATTTTCCAACTTATTTTTCACAAAATATCATAGGAATGAAATCCCTGGAAGATATTGGTGGAACTTGAACTCCACATTCTAATAACATAGTTTCAGAATGCAAAATAGAATGACTACATAAAAATTTAGCATAATGATTAGAAATTTCAACATATTGCCTACAACAAAAAGTGGTGGGAGTGTGGTTGATTTTCACATAGAATGGTTTTAAGATTTCAAAAGAATGTTGAATAATTTTAATTTCCAGATGCTCTTGTTCAAACTTACGAAAAAATTGAGTTTGAGTCATATCTGAGAAATACTTTGGATGTGGTTCGCGATTAATAGAACCAAATATCCATTTTACAACATCTCTTGTATTAGGTGAAACTCTAGTGTTATCATGCAAAAATTGAATAACAACTTCTCTTATAACATTAGTATTATATTTTTCCTTACGTGGTGCTCTAGCAGAAAATGCCCAAAAATTAGTGTTATTGAGTGATTGAAGGATATTACGTCTTTCAGTTGATTTTATTAGATTTTTTTGATTAACTTGGAACATTCGACTTGTTTGCATAATTAAACATTATTTTTTATTGATTCACTCACAACACTAGTAGAAAGTACATGACGCACAATATTACTATCCCTAGTGCATCTCTTGACACCAACAGTGTGATATGCATCATGAAGGTTTTCAACAATTGTAGAGGTTTGACCACATACATTAGATGTTGTCAATCCTAAGGTGTTTAATGTAGGTCTCATTTTATTCAATTTCATCAAACTAACCAACAACTGACATCTTTGGGAATGATTTAAAATTTCAAAATGATTATCCCAAATTTTAGCGGGTTTTCTTCTTATTTTCTGTTCAGAAATTTTGTCACACATTGGTTTCAAAATGTTTTCATCAATTTCAATAAAATAATTACATTTCTTATGGAAAATTCTAGGAGCTATTACTGTCAATTTTTGCTTTTCTAGAGTTTCAACCTGAATTTCTTTATTCACATTTTCAGTGTCTCCTTCAATTTCAACATTTGCTACATCACAAGTATTTAATTTTTCTTCAACATTGACAATAAAAACATCTTCATTACGAGTATTTAATTCAACATCAACATTGACAATAGAAACATTACCTGGTTCCTCATTGCTTACAATAGTAGGGGTTGAAGATAAACCTCTTCTTGATTCACAAATATTCTGTATTCACTCAACATTTTCAAATCTATTTGCCTCTAATTAGTTTGGTGCTTTTTTACTTAATGACTTCCTTTTTTGACTTTGTTTCATAAGAAAAACATGTAGAAAATGAAAAAATTTCATAGTAATTTGTACAGTACAGTCAAACAGTAAAACTCACATGGTAATTAGAATTTTAGGATGAGTATAAATATTATTTACAAACTGCGATCACATTTTATAAACCGCACTTGCGGTTTATAAAGCACGATCATGGTTTTTGTTTAAAAACCCGCAATCACGGTTCTATTTATATAATCAAATCCGGCCCTAAGGATCAGGAAATCTTTGTTTTTCCCTAACCAAAGCTATGAAAGGTCATTATGAAGTGTAAAGGGTCAAATAACTTCATATTTGATCTTCCACAGACTTGAACCATGCTAAAAAAGTGAAAAATTTTCACAAGAATGGTGCCATCACGTACGGGAGACTGTTTGCTTCGTATAACTATTGATTTTAAAGTGAATAGAATAAGATAAATATCATTTTATAATTTTTACTAACAATAGGTCTTTAAGACATTTTTTCTGTGAATGTTCATGTCTACGTTTAAGACTACAACTTTTGATTCTCTTATCAAAATGTGGTAAGACTTATACCATCTCAAACGTGGAGAAATTCTATACACATTTAAAATATATATATTTGATTTCAACATTTTTTTATATAGTTATGGTGGGAAAACGAAAAGTGCTCCATTTTCTAAATCTTTTTATACCACTTTCACGGAAAAAAATCATAAAAAAAAATAGTGCTCAAAAAATACAAAATAAAATCCATCCCAAGATAGAAAACTACATCTATCTTTTCACCAAAGGAAAAAAAAAGATTTGGGCATCCAAATCGTGGGAAAACAGACGACAATCTTACAGGTTTTTTCAAAAAGAAAAACCAAGTCATATAATTTTAAGTGTTTAGTAAAGCCAAACTTGTCTGTTTTAAAAAAAATAGTCTTTTAGAAACTAGATTCCATATTGTATGATTCATATTTATATAAATTTATCTAATTTTGAGTGCGCGTATTGCTAATAATCCCTACAAGTGGAAGTTTCATTGTTTATTGCAATATGACATCCACTTATGAACCCTTTTTGTCCACTAACTTGGTTCACTTACCCACTACATATATTCCATTATTTTACCCATGTTTTTGGTTTTATAGGGTCTCTCCCTTACGTTATAAAGAGCCCAAAGAGTGAGAGGTTAACTAATTTCTCATTAGTCTCCTTAAATATCCCCATAATTGGTGAAGAAGTATACAACTATGACGACTTATCCCAATCTCTTCACCTAATCACACTGAGGAATAGATTTGAGAGCCAATAAAATGATTACAGGGAGTTTACTCTTATTAAAACATGGATCTATGAATTTTTAATGTTTTAAAATAGATAAAGCCAAAATATTTGACCTAGTTTAGTTCTTCATACTTGAAGTAGGGAATTCCATAGATGATGTGTAACTAATTTGAATAGATTTGGGAAGCATTTGAGTTATTTTTGAATGATCTTTGCAATATGAGCTTGTAATACTATTGTTGGTGTGAGTTATCCTATGTGTCCTCCTCACATATTGGAGAGTCATCTCACATGGGTTAGGTTTAGGGTTTGGTTCTGAGTCATGCACTAGGGTTACTTAGCACCTTATATGTACCCTTTTACTATTCATTTATGAGCATGCTAAGACACTCCATTGTCTTTTTCTTATGAGCAAGCTTTATTCTGTTATTCAAGTTATTCAGTTGTTAATCGATTCTTCCTTGTGATTACGTTGGAGCCATTGTGATTCAACTTGAGTGCAACTTCATTGTGGTGCACAGTTTGCAATACAATTCATCATCTCTTTCATAGTATTAGAGCTGAGATCAGGTAAAGGTGTAATCATTTTTTGAGTTGTGATTACTCTTGTTTTTCATTTTTTTTAAAAACTCCTCGTGCAAGTTTTTCAATCTTTATATTTTGGAATTTTACTGCTAACGTTCTTGCTCTTGGAAAGTGATTCATTTTTTCTTGTTATTCGTTCATGTGTAGGTTTTTCCTGAGCTATCAGGGGTTTTGTAGCTATATTTAGCTAGCTACAGCTAAATCTAGTAGATCAGCCAAAATAGAGGATTTTCTAGTTTTTTAAAAGAAATTATTAAACTGAAAATTTTAGATCTCTATTTTTCTTTACCTCTTTGTGTTTGCATGGTGCTTTGTTTACATAATCCAAGTTATTTTCTGTGGCTTAGAGATATGGTATTTGGATTGAAGATATAGAGGGTTGTTTCTTCAAACTCCATGAGCTAGACAAGGCTCGGCCCACGTTTTTTCTCCTCTCAAGCTCCCATTTTTTTTCTCTTCAGGATCTTCAGCCCCAACCTACTGCCCATGGTTCATGGTCCCTACTGGACTCCTCATGGTTCTCTATCCCGGTTTCTTGTGGCCGCTCCTCTCTGCTAGCCGCTACTAGTCACTCCTCCGACATGTGTTGTCCTGCTCTGCCTAGCTACTGAGCATTGGCTGCTCCTCCGTCCAAGTAGCTCTACCTCCTCCCTCCTCCCTCCTGTGCACACTACCCCTCAACCAAAACCTACGTTTTTTTGTTTCACGGGCTTGCTATGACACTTTGACCCTTTTTTGCCTTTCGAGTGTTTTTCTGGCATTCTGAAGACCTCTGAACTCCTTTGAGTTCATTTAAAATAATTATACCATTATTATTGCTTGCGACTAGTGAGCGCGTTCACCACAGTCTATAGCAAGGGTTTATTCCTTGTGACGCAAGACACTTTTTCTCACAACCAGGATTTGCTTTCACCTCCTTCCTTGTTTTTTGTTTTGTGCTTGTTTACGGTGTCCTTTTTTTTGTTGCACTCCACGAAACACTGTTGTGGTCTCCTCTCTTGTGCATTATTATGTTGATTGCAAGTCGAGTTACCATGTGTTTCCAACCACACACATGGACCTGATTGTAATCAACGCACTAAACTGTAAAGTACCGAAAGTAGAGGGTTTTTATATTGTCCTAGGTGGTTGTGTTTCTTTTCTACATTTCTCTCTCTCTCTCTCTCTCTCTCTCTCTCTTCAGTATGGATGCACTTTTAATTCCTTTTCTTATGTTGTTCAAATTCTTCGAATGGAGATCAAAAATTATTATGAAACTAAGGGGTAAAGGGTTATATCACATCACCATGGGAACTAAGACTGAAGCAGACGACAATCCTAAAAAATGTAAGTGGTTAAACCGTAGTGATGAAGCTTTAGGTCTTCTTTGCATGTATATTTCTCCTGACTTTCTCTTCCACATTGAGGCATCTGAAACACCTAAATCTGCATGGAAAATGCTGGATCGATGCTTGGAAAACAAGATGACATGAGAGCGTATGAGTTAGAAAATGAACTACCAGGGTAAAATCCTAGTGAATTTGAAAACCTATAAGCTTTCTTCTAGAAATTTGTCTACATTAGATTGTTGTTAAAGGGATTTCCAGTAGAGAAGAAAGATTCTCAACTGATCTTCTCGATTCTCTCTAAGCTAGGTCTCAAATATTTTGTCTTCGTGTCAACTTTCTACGCTAGAAAAGTTGCTTTGGGTGATGCTTGGACTATGCCCTCCTTTGACAGTTTTTCATCCCAAATCATTCGAGAATAGGACAAACTCATTCAAATGGGGTCTCTCAAGTCCAATTCACATGCCCTTGTAGCAAGTACTAGTAATGGAAAGAAGACTGAAAAGAAGAAAGAAACAAAGGATCAACCTAAGAAAGAAACCAAGACCAATCCTAAAAATGACACAAACACTTCGACTTCTGAGCCTAAGGCACAGAAAAAACAAGTTTTTGTGTTTCTATTATAAGAATTTTGGTCACAACGAGAACCACTATTTTTGGAAATAGATTGATCACTTATCTCATTTACTTGAGAAGAATAAAACAAGTATTCCTGAATCCATGAAACAAAGTGCTCCGAAGGGCGAGTCTTCTGCTGCAAAAGGTTCTAAAAATGATAAGAAGAAAGGAAATGCCCTTATACCCATATTTGCTCCTTCATCGACATGGATTATAGATTTTGGTGCCTCACACCACATGGGTTCTTCACATGTTGAGTTCTCAAACATTGAGCCTTGTGGAATGTCCCAAATCACGATGCGTAATGACATGATAGTTTTGGTTTCTGGTAGTGGATCGGTAGAGATGGATGGGGGAACATTTAACCAAGTGTTGAGTGTTCCTGATCTCCCTACCAATATCCTATCGGTTTACCAAATTACTCACCTTGGTGAAGGAATGTGAGTGGAATTTGGTCCTAACTCGGTGATTATTCATGAGCTTAACGATGACACTATAGTGGCTAAGGGAAAGGCGGATCACCGTTCATAGTTATATACTTTTTCCCACTTTACTTTTAATTCTACAACCACTGCCTTGCTCACTCATGAAAATGAGGTTAGTAAGCTATAGCATGATCATTTTAGACATCTAAATTATCGCTACCTTAAACAATTGAGCCAAAACAAAATGGTCAACGGGTTACCCTGCATCAAGTTTCCTAAGGGTATTTGTGAGGGTTATACCCTTGGAAAGCATCGTAAACAAAACTTTGACAAAGGAAAAGATTTGAGAGCTACTCATTCCTTAGATCTTGTTCACAATGATATTTCTAGTCCATTTCATTCTCCTTCATTTAATAGAGCTCTTTAGGTGCTAACCTTCTTTGATGAATTTTCATGATACACTTGGGTATATTTTCTTAAGCTTAAGTATAAAGTTTGAACATTTTCAGGACATTAAGGCTCTTGCTAAGAAACAGGCAGAATGGTCTATCAAGGTTCTTCGAACCGATAATGGAGGTTAATATGTAAACAATAGGTTCATGAATTTATTTACTTCTGAAGGGATCTCTTTGCAGCATACAGTTTCATATAGCCCTTCGCAGAATGGAGTCATAGAAAGAAAGAACTATACTATTAAGGATATGAACACTTGTATGATTCACTTGAAGTATCTTCCTCCGTAGTATTGGGCCGAAGTAGTGAATTGTGTAAATTACATTCAAAACTATGTTCCACACAAGGCAGTAAGAGGGATGACACCCTCTGAAGCCTAGTTTTGATGCAAGATTGATGTTGAGCACTTTTGAGTATTTGGATCCAAGGTTATTGCTCAGATTCCAAATAAGAAATGCAAGGCTTTGGAACCACAATCCAAACCTTTTATCTTTGTACAGTATCCTAATGGAGTGAAGGGATATCAATTGTTGAATCCTACTTCTCATGAGTTGTATATCGAGAGAAGTGTTAAGTTCAATGAGTCTTCTTCGACTACTAGTTCTCCACCTATTGAGGTTTTTCAACTCGTTGATTCGGATTCTGACTCATCAGATGATGATTTTGTTGAGCGTCCTCCTCTTCTTGATCCTCCTGACCATTAGACCTTTGAGTCTTCTGATTTTGATAGTAGTGATAACGAGGACTATGTCCCTTCTCACTCAAGTGAAGAATATTCCGACTCTGAGCCTGATCCTCCTGGTCCTCTTTGGGTTAGGAAAACTTTGCAAAGTGTTGGATATTTAGATGAAGATACTTCGGATATGAGATGTACTTGCTCAAATTTCATTAGACCCCACTCTTTCTTCACCTCTGCTTCTGATCCACAGTATTTCTAGGAGGCATCTGGTATTCCTGAGTGGGATTCTGCCAAGGATGAGGAGTATTCCTCTCTCATGAAGAATGATACTTGGGATCTCACCCCTCTTTCGAAAGGAAGAAAATTCATTCAGTGTAAATGGGTGTCCTGAACAAAGTATGGAGTAGATGGAGAAATTGAAAAGTTTAAAGTGCGATTAGTAGCTAAGGGTTTCTCCCAGATAGCTGCAGTTGATTATAATGAATGTTTTTTTTTCGGTTGCGAAGATGACTTCTATTCGATTGACCCTAGCCATTGCCACAACGAACAGATGGAAAGTCCATCAAATGGATGTTAAAATTTCCTTCCTTCATGGTGACCTAGAGGAAGAGATCTATATGGAACAACCTTCGGGTTATGTCCAAGATCCCTCCCTCGTCTATAAGTTAACGAAGTATCTTTATGGCCTCAAACAAGCCCCTGAGGCTTGGTATGCCAAGATGGACTCCTTTTTACTTACATCAGGGTTTACTAGGTGTCAATCTGATCCAAATATTTATATTCTATGACAAGATGACTCCATACTCATTCTTGTTTTCTATGTTGATAGCTTATTGATCACAAGCAAATATTCCTCTATTATTGATTCTGTGAAGATCGCCTTGGCCAACAGGTTTTACATGACTGGCTTAGCTCAGCTTCATTACTTTCTTAGGATCCAGACTTCACAATCTGACTCAGGAATTTTGATTTCACAACCTAAGTATGCTCTTTATTTGTTAGCTCGTTTTCAGATATCTGATTGCAAGTATTCTCCTTCTCCTTTTCTTTCTGGGGTTAATTTGGTTTTAGATTTCTCTACTCCCTTGGTTGATGGTATTCTTTATTGATAGTTGGTGGGGAGCTTGATTTACTTGACTCACACTCGACCAAATTTATCGTATGATGTTGGGATTATGTCCAGATTCATGTAGGAGCCACATGAGATGCATTGGAAAACAACTAAATGGATCCTTCATTATATGCGTGGCACTTATACGGATGGAATTCACTATCATGGAGGGGTAGACATCGACTTAATTGGGTTCACAGATTCTGATTAGGCCGGTGACTTAGATCATCAGAAATCTACTTCTAGCTACAATTTATCTCTTGGTTCGAGTCCTATTAGTTGGTCTAGCAAGAAGCATAATGCAATTGTGATATCATCTATAGAGTAAGAATACAAAGGAGCAGTTAACTCTGCCACAGAAGCTATTTTGCTACAGGGTATTTTGACAGAGTTTGGCATCCACTTTCGGTGGCCTACCATTATCTACTGTGATAACGTGAGCACTATTTCTATTTGTAGAAATCCAGTTTAGCATTAGCGAACAAAGCAAATTGATATCCATATGCATTTCATATGAGATCTTATTCATGATGGCATCATCAACATTCAGTACATTTAGACAACTGATTAAATTGTAGATTTATTTACCAAGCCCTTCACTGAGATGAAGTTTCTTCACTTACGGTCTCATCTCCGGTTGAGGTCTTCTACAGCTGCTCATCTTATTCAAGCTAAGTATTCCTTCTTTTATTCTTCTTCTTCTAGGAATATTGTGTTTGTATATGGGCACCTTATCAAGCCTTTAGCTGTCACGCCCCATTGACACATCTTTCTTAGTTTTTTAGGAGTTTCTTCTCTTTCTGTCTGACTCATCATAGCTGCTACCCCAACTTCAATGAAGGGGGGTATTGGTATGAGTTATCCTATGCGTCCTCACATATTTGAGGGTCATCTCACATGGGTTAGGTTTAGTGTTAGATTTATGGCTTGCTATTGAGTCATGTAATAGGTTTACTCAGCACCTTATATGTACCCTTTCACTATTCATTTATGAGCATGCCAAGAAACTTCGCTGTCTTTTTCTTATGAGCAATCTTTATTCTGTTATGCAAGTTATTCAATTTTTGATCGATTGTTCCTTTTCATTACATTGGAGCCATTGCAATTACACTTAAGTGAAACTTCATTGTGGTGCATAGTTTTTGATACGATTCGTCATCTCTTTCAACTATTAGGCAAGTTATAAAGTAATATTAACTTTTTTAGATAACCTTCCGTAGGTGAAATATTTTAATACGATTGACCCCAAGTAGTTGAAATGACATAAAGAAGAAATTTAAATACAATTGGAGTTAGTGAATGTTAATGGAAATGAATGTAAAAGTAATACAAAATTGGACCCTATATATAGATCATTTCATATGTTTTTTAACTAGAGCAATGAATACCAAAACTAGAAGTTGTATCATGAATATTAGATGTTTTATGTTGCTTTAATTATATAATATTTTTATAATTAATGAAAAATTAGAGCGCAAATATAATCAAGTTGTAGAAGAGTTAGAGAGATGAAAATATTAGATTCTGAATAAGAGAATTCGTCTTAGCAAGTGAAAACATTAAAACTTGGCATTGCAAAAAGACAACTTACCAAATTTTAGTGTCTATAAAACAAAGGTAAATCAATGGGGTAGAGATACTTCCCTATTTTGTGATTGTTGATGCATTGATCCTCCAAAGAGATAAAAACAACAACAAATAATTCACAAGAATAATACCTCCAATCAAATCTCACTATGGTGACCCAAATGTAAAAGAAAAAATGCAAAACCTCAAGTTTAATAACTAGATGTGTAAGTATGTGTGAAAGTGTCCAGTATACAAGTAAAGTGAACTGTTATTGGTAAATACTGATTGATACTAAAAATTTTAAAAAATGATGAGTATATATACCCAACGAGATCACCTAGGGGAAATCAGATCAACCATAAGAGATAAAAATATGAACAAAATCAGCCATGGTTGATTGCGTAAACTTTGGGGGAAACCTAATGTCAAGGGCTAAAGGTTCATTTTGTTAAGTTTTGTGGAAACCTAAGGTCAATGGCTGAAAGACAATGGGGAATAGAAAGAAACAAAATAATGAAAGAATGATTAAGGTATAAGATGACTGAAAATGGTGAAAAGAGTATTCCTGAATGAGTGAACACAATGATGGGAAAATATGAATGAGAGAGAAAAAAAGTGAGGATAAGGTAGTTATTATATAATGTAAAACATAAAAATATCTCTCAAATGTTATGGTCTATATCATGTGATTACATTTGATCATACATCAATCTTGGTAGGCCCCTTGCGGCATCTACTCAGGAGGATAATACATCATTAGCCCCTGCACAAGATAAAAGCTCGACACACATATAATAAGATGTGTATACACGTGTGACCTATAACATTACATGACAAAAGTAACATGATAGGATCATCATAAACAAACATAAATTACAATATTTGATAATATAAATAATTTTAGTACTCATTAATTGTTACTTATGTGTATAAAAGAAAGTATGTGATGAACCATTGTGCCTAGGGAAAAATATAAGACAATCAATCTGCCAAGAGAAATTTGTATAATAAGAGATATATCAATCAATGTGCTAAGAAGAAATATCCAAATGACGAGATATCAATTTTGTAAGAAATATATAAATAAATATATATTAATATCAGTGTGTTGAAATGGGGTGCATAACTGTAAAAAAATAATTGTAATATACTTTAACCATTATGAGTAGATACCAAAATGTAAAAATAAATGTGCAATGAGTATGTTAACAATCCATATGTTCTAAAAAAAGTGTATCATCCATAATGTGTGACAAAATATATTTATGTCCTACAAAAATATTTCATTAGTAACATGTATCTAACAATAAAAGATCAAGAAAGATAAGAAATATGTCATCAGAGAATCATTCCAATTTAAAGATGTATAAAGTCATGTGTATAGGAAATTTAGTATCAGTGAGAGGCACATGATGTATATGATCATAAATTATATCTGAAATTAGAAATAATGCACAAATAAATAACGAAATATGAGAAAACAAATGATAGAGCATACAAGTGCACAAAAAACATAGATCATACAAGTGCATATGATGGAAATGTTTCCATAGCTTAAAACCATTGGCTTATTTTGTTCCCAAGATGGGTAATTTTTATGAAGTTTAGCTTGGGACTTTATAAGAGATGAGATGAATAGTTAGACATTTATACATGTGTTGAATGTGGATTACATTGGTGTAAAAAGAGTGAAAATGAGTGAAAAGTACCAACTTAATGGAATCAAGGTATAGAAATTGAGTGAGATGTTTTTCGTATTAGGTAAATTTATGTGTAAATCCATGGAAAATACTAGGATAAATGCTAAATAATTATTTCCAAGTGCCTTAAGCCCAAATTTTGGGTATTACACATTCATGTATATGTGTCTTTTATTCCACACTTTTTTTTCTTCAGATGTTGGGTCCTTTTTCTCTCCCATCTCCATTTGCACTTTCTTATAAGTTTTAGTTATTTGTGATATATTGTACGCATTTTCGACACTTTAACAAATTTAGAGTCTAATTTTATGGATCTATCCCAATGCATATAGTCTTAACATGTTTGAGTAGTGGATTTGAATCACTCGTACAAATATTTGCACAGATTCACATTTATGACGATATATAATGAGACACTATTTTCTTTGGGTAAACTATTTGTTCTTTGATTATCATTATCTCATTTCAACACCTACTACCCTAAAAATTAATTTATTGTAGTCACTTGATTCTCCCTTTTTATCTTTCAATAGCGGTGATGATTTCTATCCCATCTGATGCACATGTCTTATGTGTACTTGTGTGTTTTTTATTCTTATAATGATTTGCAATGTATCTCACCACCTCCAGACACTTGTTAATCTTTTTGTTTTTCAAGAAACTTTGTAGTGACACATTTATTCTAGTTACAATTCATTTTAGATGTTTACATTATCAATCCCACTTTTGGGGATCCATTTCTAGAGGATTCTTATCCTTGTTTCATATAGTCCTCCTTAAAGTGAACTTCGGGAGGGGGTGAGGGTTAATTGGTGCATTATTCTAGATATTGACTAATATTATGTCGACATATGTTAGTATAACTATATTTATGGTATCTTGTGCACATCTCTAGCTTAAAATAAGATAGGTGGAAAATCAATGCCACCAAAAGTAGTAAATTTTACCTCTTAGTGGGCCATTCACATATACAGGTGGCCAACAGGGAAAGGGAAAATTATTTTATACAAACTATTTATATTTTTTTATGTTGATTAATTTATTTCCTCATTTATGAGTGTTCAAATTTGATATGAATCATAACTATGAATTTTAACCTATGTTTCAAAAAGATTTTAGAAATATTTTAGAAACTGTCATTCCAAACATGAATGTACTAAAATGTATGATAACTAAAGTTATTTTATAAATAATCATCCAAAAATTAACAATAATAAAAAATAAATTGAATACTATAAACTAATATCGTAAATTATAATCAAAACAAAGAGATCCATAACCATTGACAAAATAAAAAATGCACATCAAAATGTCATATTTGACCTATGATTATTTAACTTTGTTGTTTTGAATTTCATTATTATTTACTAGAAATCTTGACTCAATAACCATTGTTCTAACTACTTAGAATGTGGAAATTTACAGTTAATACATCAGGGTTTTTATTAAAGGGGAGGTGGGCCAAATGAAAAGGATTGAAGATATACAATGATTTGTGTAAAAATGATCCATCAAAACCCTTTGTGTTTTATGTATATTTTATCTCTTACATTAGATCTTAAATACACATTTTGGATTATGAAGGTTTCTCCTTTCATTTCTATTGGTGTCATCAAACATTTCATAAGGTATTATGAAGTCTTGTTCTTGAATGGTATAATAAGTAGGCACAAATCTTATATCCAAAAGGAAATGAATGGTGAGCCCAACACATTTCTTGTAAAGGAGCCATGGAGAACTATTTTAGAACCAAGGAAATATAAGTGATGTTGAATTACCAAACCTTGTGAGATTCAAGAGTTGAAATTTAGAATGCTCAAAATGGTTGTGTAACTAAACCTCCTTCCTCTTTTGAAGGAAAATCTTTAGTTTCTTTTCAGGTAAATAGAGGAAGGCTTACCTATGAATTTACTACATCAAAACTTGGTAGTAAATGTATTAGGATCTCCATTAAATTTATTAGTCAAGTTTGTAAGGTTAGTAGGAATTGCAACAACTTTCACAACAAAATTTTTAGGGTTGGTAGCTAACATAATGACTTCTATAACACATGTAATTTTCATTAAAAATCAGCAAGGTGGAAAGAATTTCTAAATCTATAAAGATTGATATAGGTTATATTCAACTTCAAAATCTATAGCGATTATAAGAAAGTTGAATACAAATAAACACTCAAAAAGTTTAAGATTTAATGAATAAATAAGCCTAAAGTTCTTATGCATATGCTTCATGTTGATGTTTAATGTTGTGCAACTAATGATTCTAGGGATGCGGTATTAAAATTTGATTTAGTGATTTGGATGAGATTGATGTTTTGCAAAATGTTGGTAAGTGAGAGGCCACATAGGACAACTTATCAACATGCACGATGTGTTTTTTAAGGACATACATTGGGGGGGTGGTGTAAACGGGCAAAGGAAGGAGAAGACATTTATGTCGTGGCATGGATATAACTATTTGAAGGGTTTTTTCTACTAATAACAAAGGGAGGGCCCCCGTGGACTTGTCACATATCCTCCTCAACATGAGGATGAATTTGATAATGATGCAAGTAAAAGAAAAAGAATAATAATAAAATTTGAATGGACCTTACAAAATAGGTCATAACACAATAAAAACTGTGATTAATTATTATAAGTATAGATTTGTTATCCATTTGAATGTGCCTTTTAGTTTTCCTTGTAATAAAATGTGATTGATTATTATAAGTATGGATATATTAAATTTAAGTTGAACGTGATCACTTGTTTAGTTGTACGCTCACTCATAATTCTAAATTTGTTATATGCTTCCTCTGAATTATGAGCTAAGATATTGAAAATCTATGTAATGTAGTACCCCAATGAGTACACTACTCATAAAAATGTATTTATATGATTAATATAAGAGACATTAATTTAGATATGTATTTTTTATTTATCTTAGATTTTATTTATTATGAGGTTTTCATATTAATTAATAAAATTATTACATTATTCATAAATATTTTCATATTGAGGTTTTGTTGTTTTATTATTGGCGATAATCTCCATCCTATATAGTGCATTCCTCATAGTTTTATGCTTTGCACCTTGAGTGGTAATGATGGTTTCTATCCCATCTAGTGCATACTTTGAAGAGTTATGCTTTACACATTGAGTGGTGGTGACGGTTTCTAGATCGTCCAATGCATTATTCAAGTATTTCTACACATTTAAGCCATTTAGCTATACCTTCAATGGGGTGATGGTCTCTAGCCCATTCGATGCACATCTCTTCAACATAGTTCTATATTTTTGCTTCTTTAAATGACTTGCAACAAATTTTAGCACATTCGGCATACAATTTTGTTGATATTATAGTTTTTTAACAAACCTTGTAGTGACTCAGTTTTTCCAATCACACTTCATTCAATATGTGTTTGTTGTCAATCCTAATTTTTGGAACCAATTTTCAGAGGATTCTTAGTCTTGTTGTTTATATAATCGTCCTTAAATTGCACTTAGGGGGTATTGGTACAATATTCTATATGTACTAATATTATGTTGCGCATATCTCTTGGGTTATAATATAAGATAGTTAGAAAATTAATGCCACCAAAAATAATAAGTTCTACCACTAAGAGGGCCACTCACATGTGCAAGTGGCTAATAAGGAAAGGGATATTTCTCTTTCACAAACTTCTTATACATTGTTATCTATTTGTATATTGCATGGTACATCACATCAAATAGGAAGATCAAACCTATGTATAAGTTTTTGGTGTGGAATAATATACTATTATCATTTTCTCATTTACAAATCAAATTTATAGTGGTTTATAACTATCATTTTTAGCCTATCTTTCAAAAAGGTGTTACAAAGATGTTTAGAAACTATCTTTCTAAACTTGAATATAATTAATTATATGATGATTAAAGTTATTTAATAAATAATATTCCGAAAAGTAACAATTAAAAAACATAAAGTGAATATTGTAAACTAATATGATAAATTGTGATCAAAATAAAGAGATTCCTAATCATTGACATGGTAAAAAATCCACATCAGCTATCATATTTGACTATCACTATTATATTTTGGTGTTTCAAAAGGTATCATTATTTAATAGAAAACTTGACTCATAATCTATTGTTATAAGTACTTAAAATTGTTGAAATTGATGGTCGGTATATGAGGGGTTTTATAAATGCAGAATTTGGTGTAAAAATTGATCTATGAAAACTCTTTGTATGATTTTTAATTTATCTCTTATATTGGAACTTAAATTCATAATTTGAATTATGAAGGTTTACCCTTTCATTTCATTTGATATCATCACATAGAACATAAGTATTATGAAGTTCCCTTCTTATATGGTAGAAGAAGCAGACACACATATTATATTTGAAAGGAAATGAATGGTGAGTCCAACACATTTTTTGTAATGGAACCATGAAGAATTCTTTTAGAAGCAAAAAAATATTGGTGATGTTTAATTACCAAACTTAGGGGGATTTCCATTGTTAAAAATGAGAATGCTTACACTAATTTTGTAACTAAACCTACTCCCTCTTTTAAAGAATAAACTTAGGTTTCTTTTTCAAGTGAATAGAAGAAGGCTTGAAAATGAAGTTTTTTCATTAAGCGTGATAGTAAAAGTATTAAGATCTCCATTAACTTCAATAGTCAAGGTTGTAGCGTTGGTAACTATTGCCACAACTTTCACAACAATTTTTTTTAGATCGATAATTAAGGTAATGGCTTCTATAATATATAGAATAAATAAATAACAAGGTGAAAAGAACTTCAAAATCTATAGCCATTACTATAGGTTATGTGACAAAAATGGATAAAAATACATGAAATAAAAGGGTTGGCTGGATTAACCATGAAAACTTCAAGATTCGATGAAAGAAGGCTCAATTACTGATTCTAGGGATGTGGTATTAAATTTTGATTTTAGTGATTTGAATGAGATTGATGTTACAAAATTTTGATGGGTGGCTACCATCATTTTCTCGACATCTGTTTTAATGGTGGGGCGGGGGAAGTGGAAAAGAAAGACATTTGTGATGTAATGGAAAAGGAAACGAATTTATGATTTTGACTTCAGAAGCATCGTCAGCACGAGCATGACTTCGATGATCAGACAATACACACTATATAAAATGTGATTGTTTATTATAAGTATAGATATGTCAAATGTATTTACATGATTAATATAAGTGATGCATTTAGATATGTTTTTTTGTTTTTTTGTCTTAAATTTTTCTTTATTATTACATATTTATATCAATTATTGAATTTATTAAATTCTCCATAAACAATTTTTATTCATTAGGGATATATGATTGTAAATGAGTTACATTAGTATATTAGGTTAAAAAAGGGCTCTAAATTTTATCATATGTAAAAAACAACATAATTTTTTGATCGTCTTCAATAAGTAAGAAGAAAATTTACCATATGAAAATGAAATAAATCTTAAATTTAAGGTCAACCATTTATATGTAGACATCATACTGTTACAACCCACCACCACTCTTTTGGTTGTCATTGAAGATTATGTCTGTTAAAATATTAAGATGAAATTTTTGTTAGAAATACTATGTAACAAATTTATCAATTAGTGCTTTGAATCATATTATGTGATCCCTTATAAGGATGTCAAAAAAGTATTATTGTGACTACCTATACATGACGTTGTAGAGATTGAGTTTTGGTATTTGTACATTCTCAAATTATTGGTCTAGATTAGGATTTTATTAGTCTGTTTCCTTAGTTTCTTATCATTTTCTCTCATATTCTTCATTTTTTTTCCCCTCTCCTTCCTCTTTATATATCTCATTCATCCGAAGAGATCAAAGAAACTACTCCACTTCATCATCCAACCAAAAAATATTGGTTTCTTTTCGGCAACAAGGATTTAGAAGGAGTATTTCTTTACAAGGTTTGGAACCACTACTTTATGTATAGATGAAGTTACATAATCGATGATGATTACAAAGTTTTTTATGCATGCTCAAATGTTGTGGTGGTTTCAAAATTGTTGGTGTGTATAAACTAGAAATTTTACCCTTTATGACCATACAGATCTAGTGATGATATAAAAAAGGTGTCTATTTACTTCTTATGCTTTTGGGTTATTTTAGTGCATGGAAGCACATCTCTCAACGTGATAAATATGAGATGAAAATTCTAAGAAATAGTCATGATGAAAATTGAAGTTTAGTTGGTTGTGGGAGGATGATTGGATTGAAGGAATGATGAGGGAGCATCCATGAAGAGACATTCAATTGCAAAATTCATGTTGTTTCACCTAATGTTTTTCTTTTTGGTTAAAACTGAATAGGAAATAGGTTAGGAGGAATACCTATGAGATGTAGATTGAAGGTTGAATGCTTGCATTACTGAATGTTTTATTCAAGCTAATCGTGAAGAGCTTCCCTTTGGCTAGGAGGAATGACCTGTATAAGAAACACAACAAGATGACCAAATAGTATTAATAATATAGGTTAGTGGACTGCTTAGGGAGTGCTAGATATTGGAAGCAAGGTGCTTCCTAAAAGGTTTTCAATCCAATTTCAAATACAATTTAAGGAAAATATCATGAAGTAAGAAAATCCTACTTAATTTATACGATTTAGGTATCTTGTGCAAATCCAATAAGCAAATATAATCTAACAGGAAAGGTTATGATTAAATTTGGAGGTTCGGTAGGTTATCCTAGGTTTTTACATGTCTAACAGGGGTTTGGGGTTGATTGGGTGGGATATGGGTTATTCTTTGTTGATTAAGAGGCTCGCTAGTGAAAAGGAATGAAATGACACAAAGACCAATATCAATCAAGTGATCGATGTCAGTATAGAGGTGAAATTGATGGCAGGTAGGTAACCAGTGTCGGTAGGGGCAATTGATAATAATTTAATAAAAATGGTTTTGGGGATTCTCTTTGATTGCACAGAGATTAAGAAGGGAATGTTTAGATTCATGATATTAATGAGAAGACTTAGGGATATAGAGGTGGAAGTTATGGAAGAAAAGAAGGCTAAAAGTGGTTTGGTTGGTAGGTTGGTGAGGAGGTGAAGACAAAGGAATATAGGAAAAAATAAAGTATAATGAAAAAGTTACGGAATCTATAATTTAAGAAAGCACAATGTGATTGAAATCACATAAACTTACTTGCATTTACATATCTGGTAGGTGAAGGTGGAGGGTAGGTTATTTGTGAAGAGATTATGGAGTCAATACCATCACAGTACTCCCAAAATGTTACTGTGAGTATTCTAATCCTCTTGAAGGATAACTAGATGCTTGCTTGGGCATGTGGATGAGTATTTTGTGTTGTCTAGATGTTGAGAGGCTTTGGATTCATGCTTGAATGCAACAGTTCTCCCAAAACTTCAAATGACCAACCTAGGTAAAAGGTTGCAAAGTTGTATATAAAATTAACCGATTGCGGTTTGGTGACTGGCGCCGATTGATGGATAACCAATGTTGGTTAAGGAAGGTAAGTCTAGGTTTACCAAAATTAGGAAGATATTTACTATTTTTGCCATGATTTTAATTGCCAATCAAGGTCTCAAGTTAGGGTTGGTACTTAGATAAGTGGGAGTGTTGTTGGAGAAGGAATAGGACTTGAATATTAGGGTTAGAAAAAGTCTCAGTTGGTTGGGATAAGTAAGGACCTAGTATTAATTAATTAATAGGCTAGGAATAAGTCCATGGTGAGGAGTTTAGGTGATGTGTAAATTAACTTAATTAAAGTAATTTTTTAGTTAATAATGTGAGGATGAGCATTAATTCAATTGTAAGTAATTAAATTAATATTAATGTGGGCTAAGGGGTCATGGGTAGGTGAATACATTACATTAATTAATTAAAGGGGTCCAAAGGATGTGTGACATAAATTTGGTGTCAACATTTGTCCCTTTTTGTCGCGTAGCTTGTATTGGTAAGTGATGCTGACAAAAAATAGGAAGTCGGTGTCCTAGGTGTGAGTAGAGATTAGATTGCCCAAAGTATGCATTAAAGTGATCCCCCTCAAATTAGGAGTTGATAAGGTAGGAAATGGAGTCGATGAATGGTTTGATAAATACATTGTTAATAAAAACAAGGGTGGATGTGTTGTAGGCAAGGGGAATGGTTGGGTTAGGTAATAGGTAATGGCAATCAAACACATGCAGACGTATAGATTGTGATAAGGTATCAGGTTGAAGAGGTTACAAATTATAATTTGTCAAAGGTGGATAAGGTTATCCAAATGAGGTTGAGGTGGTTTAGGTATCTAAGGTATATGATATGGTCCTCAATCACAAATAGGTAAGGTGGAGGAACATGTATTGGGTTTTGTTCTACGGAGCCAAAGGTTTGGTCAGGATAAACATCACAACATTATGCAATGTAAGGCCATTAGGTTGAACAACATGGGTAGCAACATAGCAAGGTATAGCGAGTACACAAATTCAAACGTCCAATTGGAGGGTTGGCTGTAGGTGTGTAGGTGGGGTCATGGGTAGCGGTAGGTGGTTTCCCTACAGGCACAAATTATAGGATTACATGGAGAGATGATGGGGGCACTGGCACAGGTGACCACCTTGCAGGCACATGTGACGACCCTACAGACCTAGGTAGCACAAGTGAGGGCTCCCACACAGGATGGAGATGGGGATGGAGGGAAGGTAGCTTCCTTACATGCACATGTAGTTAGATTATAGAGCAGTTGGCCACAACAAAATCACAGGTTGTGGACCTATAGGCCCAAGTAGATGCACATGTACCACAACAGGCATAGGGACAAGTTCCCATAGTACAAGAACCTACACCAAGATAGGGTACACTTTTGGTTGGACAGAGTTCACATAGGGAAATTAGGATCATAACACCACCACAAACCATATCCATGATGAGGTTCAGGGATGTCCTGAACAAGGCTCGCTATTATAAGGAGCATCTAGCCACTGCAGGGATTGATGTACCCTCATATGCCAATTACCAAGCCCAGCAGGAAGCCAGTGAACTGACTAGGTCCAAGACTCATAGTTCTGGTAGTAAAGGGGGTCATTTACCCTAGAGACAAGGCCATGATGAGGTTACTAGCTCTCGGAGACTGGTCCTGACAAAGGTCCAAGATGAGGAGGTGGAGGTAAGGAAGGGACCAGCAGAGGGTGGGGAAATTTTTTTTGGGCACTTTACTAGGAGTGAGGAGGAGACAGGTGAGACCAGAGAGGAGGGCATCAGATGAGGTGATTGGTTACTTTAGGTGATATTGTACTATTATTGTGATTTTTTATATATATACTGGCCTATGTGTCGAGGACATGAGATTGTACATGATAGTTTTGAGATAATGAGAATGTACATGAGAGTTTAGGTCATTTAGGCATCGTTGAGTTTAGGTCGAATGTAAGTATGTGTGATTTTGGTGGAAGAGTAATTCCTAGAATGTAGGTGTCAAGGGTTTGGTCTTGTGAAGGAGGATAAATAAGTAAGAAAAGAGGTGAATGGTAATAGGAGACAAAAAGTCACGTAATTGGTAAGAACCATTACGAGTCTATCATATCAAAGATTTGGATTATGAATGTAAGACCCTAAATGTGTCACATGATTGATTGTTCTAAGGGCGAAGAAGGTCTCATGATAACAAAATGTCACATTTTTAGCACATCCCTTGAGTAGGAAGAAGATTAAAAAGGAAAGGAAGTGAGGTGAAAGAGGTTATTTTAGCGTAACCTGGTATGAGATAGCATGCCTCTTTGGCAAGATACCCATGATCAAAATAGGCCAGTCCATGACAAAAAAAGATAAATTTTTGTTTTTGCTTTAGTTTTATATATTGATCAATGTGGGAAGTCTTGGTTGGATGAGTAGAATCTCTCCTTGAGGTCTTCGTGAATCTAATCTATGTGGGAAGCTTAAAAAAAAAATATTTTTATTTTTGCAGGAATAGTCCTCTTTTTATGATATACTATGTATAGTATGGATAACTTTGTATAGATTTCCTTTGAGAGAGTAGTGTATTTATAACAACAACATAGAAAAATAGACATCCTTTTTGAGGGAGCCATATTTTTACTAGAAGTTTGACTCAAGGATTTTGAATTTAAAAATCCCATATATTAATTTTGAATTGTTTGTGGACTTTTAGGTCATGGACAAGACTATAGAAAAGTATAGGCTTCTTTTATGAAAACAAAACCATAAGACATAGGGGTAGCTATGAAAGAGAGGTTTTATTTGATGAATGACCATGGGATTCCATATTTAAAAGGAAGAAAATTATTCACGAGAATCATGCCCTTAGTAAATTCGTGGTACTCATATTGAAGATAATGCTGAAAGGTGACGGGTAATCACATGAATATTGTTTAGCTATTGATCCTTAAAATAGGTAAGTGGAAGGTGAATGTTGCTCAAGGGACAAGCATTTAATAGAGAGAAAATTATATAGGACTTTATTCAACAATAGAATAGTCGAAGATGCAAGGCATTGAGAGGATCATGTTCGCATTTACCTTCGAGTGAAGAAAACTGATAAGCACCCGATCTATAGGTATGAGTAATGATATAGGGTCCAATCCAATTAGGAGCAAACTTACCCCGTTTAATTTTCTTTTTTTTTTGTTACATGTTGATTTTCCTTCAGGATGAGGTCGCCAACCTAGAAGGTTTATCATAGGCCCATTTGATACATTTTTGGTAGATTTGGAGGTGATCGAGAGAATTTTGATGGCATTCGTCTAATAACTCAAGTTGCGCCAAATGGTTCTGGAGAAAATCATCATCATTGAGCATATATTTGAGAAATATATGAAGAGATGGAATTTGGACTTTGAGAGACAGGAAAAATTATGTACATAGACCAAAGAGAAAGGTGTGGTAGATGTTAAGGTGCGGATACTAGTGTGGTGTTTCACCATTTTCTTTACGTTTTGAATGACAAAACATATAAGCATAATGGGCTAGGAGGAATACATGTTAAATGGGTTGGTTGATGGTTGATGCGCATGTTCATACTTCTCGATCCAATGCTAATTGTGAGAGATTACTTTTGGCTATGAGAAACTACCTATATTAGAAAATAAGACTACAAAATAGAAGTTAAATGGTATATGATAGTGGACTGCCTATCGTATGCTAGTTCTGAGAAGTGTTCTAATTCCTAGATGGCTATCAATCCACTATTTTAAAAAAAATAAATCAGACAGATAAATAAAGTCCTATTGTAGTTGATATTATTTAGGTATCTCATTCAAGTACAATAATCAAATCCAATCACAACAGGGTAGGTTATAGTTAGATCTAAAGGATGAGGTGTATGTCAAGGTACTGGGGACTAGTCAGGGTCTGATTCTGGGTTGTTTAGGTAAACTTGTAAGAGGTTGTTTGGCTCTATTCTTGGGTAGGGTCTAAAACACAGAGACTGAAGTCGGTTGGGTATAACTGACAAAGGTTAAGGGAGTCCAACGATGGTTATGGGTAATTGGTGTCGGTATAGTAGGGCGACAGTAATTCAATGAAAACCTTATTGTAGAGTTTAGGTGAGGTTAGATGGGGCTAAAGAAGGAGATGGAGAGGTCTGTGGGAATATTGAGAACACCCAGAGAGGTGGAAGGGTCAAGATAGGTGATCTGATCAATAGTTGGATGAGGTTTTTGGGTTTGTTAGAAAGATGGCTATGGAGGAATGTGAATATTAATAGAAGAATGGTAACATAAGTGATAACAACTCTATGAACAGAATAGGAATGGAAATGATTAATGATAAAACACTTACCAATGTTGCAGGTCTAATGGTTGGGTGGTGGTGATGATTGGTTGATGGAATGGATCTTGGTGTAGTAGTGACACTTCCTAGAATGCTAACATGAGTGCCAATGCTTCTTGATATGTCCTGGTGTTGGTTATGGATGTCTGGGTGCGTGAGAAGGACTTTGGTTCCACTTACATGCAGCTCTCTTCTCATCTTCTTTCTCTCAGAATGTGTTAACCCAAAAACAAGGTTTCATAGGTGAATAAATGGTAACTGATGATGGTTCTGGGTTGACCGACATCAGTTTGGGGATGACCAACATCGGTTAAGGTGGGATTCCCTAGGTTTACTAAAATGGGCAGATGTTTCTAATTTCTTAGGCCCAGTTAGTTTTTTTTACGGATTAGAACGGAAACTTCCCTTCTAATGGGTGGGAAGGTGGTTAGAGATATTTTAGGGATTGATTTTAGGGTTCGACCAAATCTTAGCTCATTAAGGCAAGTAAGACTTAGTTATTGTTAGTTATGGAAACATACCAAAAATAGGTCTAGGGTGAGGTGGTTGGGTGAGGTGTCCAGGTGAGGTGGTGGGGTAGAAATTAAGATAATTAGATAATAAATATTGTGAGGATATATATTAATTTAATTAAATCAATTAAATTAATAGTGGTGTGGTGTAGAAGGGGCCTTGGTTAGGTGAGTATGTTTGAGTTGGTTACTTGACGAGGGACTAATGGGAGTGTGACCCAATTTTGGAGTCTACATGCAGTAAGCCCATAAGGCAAAAGGAATGTGCGTATGCTAATCCTTTCTAGTATCGTCAACCATTTTCATAATAATTTTATTTAAGGTTTTGTTGGTTGATTCAGCTTGGATTTTTTTTGGATAATAAGGTGAAGAAATATTGAGTTGAATGTCAAAGGTGTCATAGAGTTTCCTTAGGGTTTTGTGTTTGAATATTTTTCCGTTATCAGTGATGAGGCATTGAGGAACACCAAAGCAATAAATGATGTGATGATTGATGAATGCACATATTTTCTCAACCTTTGTAGAAATAAGAGGTACAAATTCCACCCTTTTAGTGTAATCTTAGGTTGTGGAAATAATCCATTGATGGCATTGGGAAGAATAAGGGCTGATCTCTCCGAAAAGATCAAAACCCTATTGAGAGAAAGGAAAAATGTCTTGTAAAACCTGTAAGGTGTGACTAGGGGTGTGATGAAGATTAACATGTTGCTGAAAATTTACACAATGCTTGACGTAGTCACAATAATCATGGTTTAGGGTTGTCTAGTGAAATCCTAGGTAAAGGATGCATTTAGCGACAACTAAGCCACTAAAGTTACCCCCACAAATCCCATAGTGAAATTCCTTGATGGTGTATGGAAATTTAGAATGCGTAAGGTATCATAAGAGCATAGCATCAAATCTGCATTTATAGAGAAGACCACCCATTATGACATAGCGAGAGACAATTTTGAGAAAGGCTCGTTGTCCATTGCAAGTAAGATCTGGAGGCAAAATTGAAAGGGAAAGATAGTCAACAAACTACTCATACCAAAGGTCACTTGGGTCAATTTCAATGTTTCCTTCAAGGTTGATCTCTCAAATTAGATACGAAAGTGATTGTGACCTTTATACTGCGACAAATTTGTTTGAGTTGGAAGGTGAGGTGGGGATTCGATAAGCAAGATAGGCCATGGTATTGAAAAATTTATTAGTAGAACATCGGGTGGTTTGAAGTTCATAATGGTCAAAGGTTGTCAAAAGTATGTCAACATGATGCTTATACTTTTCCAGTATCTCATTATGACACTGGTATATAACACTAACCCTGTTCACAACTAGCTGAGATTCGTCAAAGATAGTAATTGATTTAATGTCTAACACTATGTTAGTTTGAATACCTAACATGAGTGCTTCATATTCAATGATATTATTAGCACAATAAAAGTCTAGTTTGAAAGATAATGGCATACGATCACCATTAAGAGGAATGAAGATAACTTTGGCACCACCCCCACGCTAACATTTGGAACCATTCACGAATAAGGTCATCTAGTAAGTGGTATCGTCTAGGGAGAGGGTAGAAATGGATTCATCACGGAAATCAAAGTTAGAGGATTGATTTTTGGAGAGAGGTGCTTCGGTAAGTTGGTCAACAATTTTTTTTTCTTTGACAAATTTTTGGTGGATGAATCTAAGATCTAGCTCTACAAGAAG
This sequence comes from Taxus chinensis, assembly GCA_019776745.2. Taxonomy (NCBI): domain Eukaryota; kingdom Viridiplantae; phylum Streptophyta; class Pinopsida; order Cupressales; family Taxaceae; genus Taxus; species Taxus chinensis. The sequence goes on from CM034147.1 coordinate 765,455,962, forward strand.
CATGAGTCAATGTGCAGCATGTTTATGTTGGGAGGGCTTAGCGTACATGTAATGAAAGGGGTCAGTATTGGTGGCCATAAAGGTTTTGTGGTTGACTAGGTAATGGCGAAGTTTTGTGGTGACAAAAAACTAAAGATAAGCAGAGTTTTTTGGTGAGAGTATATCTAATTTTGTAGTCTAAAAGCGTATGACTTATATAATAAACCATTCTCTCCATTTGTTTCTCATCACGATGAGTGAGCATGACACCCAGGGAATGATTAGTAGCAGAAATGTAAAGGTAAAATAGCAGGTCATCCTTAGGGGCAATGAGCATAGTTGCTTGGAGGAGGTTTTTTTTAAGATGTCAAAGGCTTTTTGTAATTCATTATATCATTTTAAGGTGACATCCTTTTCGAGAAGATGATGAGATGGATGGAAACAATCATAAAGATGATAAATAAAGTGATGAGTAGACTGCAAACTTCCTTACAAACTACAAAGTTTAAAAAGGTTAGTAGGTGGAGGAATTTCAAGCATAGCCTTGATTTTAGTGGGATCAAATTCAATGCCACATAAAGAAATGATAAAATAGAGGATCTTTCTAGAGAGAATAGTGAATACACACTTCTTACGTAAAAGGAAAACATAGTATTTGATGAGATGGTCAAAGACATCTTTAAGGACAACAAGGCTATTTTCCCGATGTTTAGATTTTACACGAAGATCATCAATGTAATATTCCAATATGCTATGCATGATTTCATAAAAAATATAATTCGTAATAAGATGATATGTAGAACCAAAATTTTTAAGGCCAAATGACATGACACGATAACAGAAAGTGTCCAAAGGAGTGATGAAGGAGGTTTTGTGTTGATTTTTTGGGGTGAGTAATATATGATTATAACTCAAGAAACCGTTCATGAGTGATAACATCTCATGGTCGATGGTGAGATCAACTTTTTGGTCATTGCTAGGTAGATAAAAGTCATCTTCAGGGAAAGTTAAGGTCATGGAAATCCATGTAAATGCGGAGTCCCCCTGTCACTTTTTTGACAAGAACAATGTTAGAGATCCATTAGGGATAATCAATGGGTAGGATGAAGGAAACTGAAAGAAGGCACTAGATTTCTTCTTTGACAATAAGGGAAATTCAAGCATGCATTTTTCGGAGCTTCTATTTCACGAGTTTGGCATCATGAATAGTTATGATATTATGGACCAAAATGTTTGGGTCAATACTGGACATATCAGCATAGGACCAAGAAAAAGTGTTTCTGTGATCCTAGAGGAAAGAAGTAAAAGCTTATTGTTTAACAACATCTAAAGATTGGCCTATTTTTAGAATGTGTGGGTGATCCTGAGTGTGAATGTTTATTTCGATGGTCAATTCATTGAACATGGTTCATGTCTCAGAAGGTAATAACTAGTTAATATAACAATCTTCCACAGCAAGGTAGGTGATAATAGACTTGTCATCCTTATGTTGAACAACATTAATCATGGGTGTATCGTAATCAATCATGTTAGGATATAGGAAGGGAAGAGAAGAGGGAGCCTCGTCATCTCACTTATAAGTAAAAGGTCTTATGGAAATGGTGTTTACATTTTTTTTTTGGAGGAATGGATTTTAGATCCATAGACTCTGTAGGTGAAGGTGGTGAAATTGGTGAATGGGGTGGGGAATGTTTATTGTCCTCAATGAGTTCAACTCAGTCCTTCTTGGGAGATGGTTCGTAAAATCCAATACCACTGTGGTCTTTATGATTATGAGTGGTATAAGGAATGATAGTATGGAAGCCTTTTTCATAGAAACTAAAGCCAAAGCCTTTCCAAGAATAGTGATGGAGGAAGGTGTGGGCGAAGCGATGGTTGGTGATTGATTTATGGTTGGATAAAAATTGTTGAGTTTGGGAAGGTAGCTTAGGCATGTAGGTACTAGAGTCAATTCCCCAATATGTTAAGTTGGTGCGAAGGTGGGGAGTAACATAGGGGAAACCTCTCCTATGTAGTGATTATAACAGGGATTTTGGTGAAGGTTACAATACTCTTGAGGAGTAAGGAATGTATCAATGTTATAAAGGAGGTAATCCCCTAGGTGAGGCGTTGAAAAACACCTTTTAAGGGATAAGTAGTGGTTGTGTGGGTAACGGGAATGGATGAATCATTGTTTAGTCTGGAAGGAGAAGCATTATTTGTTTGAGAAGTAGATGGGTTAGATGATGGGTCAGCTACAGAAGTTGTGGCAATAGTGGGAATAGAGGAGTTAGTTGTGGAAGAGGTAGTGATAACATTGGCGGATGAGGCAATGGCTGGAGAAGAATTGCTAGGAGTGGAAAACTCCTTTATTGGTATAAGGAAATCATTGGGTTGATACAACATATTACAGGTCTTTAATGGTAAAGAATCAGATGGAATAATATAGTTGTGCCCTTTATGTTATTTAATTTTAAATAACGGTGTAACGTTTAAGGAACAAAACCCATGGTTTGAATCTAGGGTCAGCCACGTAGCATGTTGTACTATAATTCCCCCTCTAAGACAAAAGAATTCAGGAATGGTACGGGGGCGTACACAAATGTGGAGAATGATGGTGCGAATGATGGAAGTCATGGCATCGTTGAATGAATGCAACATAACTGGGTTATTATGTATGCAATTTGTATGGATACACATTTGGCTATATGCATAGGAAGAAATTATGTTGATACTATCATCTCCATCAATCATAATGCGTTGAACGCGTATATTATCAATGTAGATGGAAATAAATAGCGTGGGATCGAGATCATCTTATCAGAGAGGTAAAATCCTGTCGTCATAGAAAATGAGAGCGGATACTTGGTGAGTCGTACTGGGAGTAAAGGAAGGGGTGACGTGGTGAGAGAGGCTACATGGTGAGTAGTGTTAATGGATGCAACAGGAGTAGGGTCATTATGTAGAACCTCCATAGATTGCAGAACCTGAATGAAGGCTTATCGATGAGACTCAAAGGTTTGGACAAGGTCATATAAAGACATTTTGAGAAGAGACTGGGGTGATTTTTCAAGCATTGTATGATGAGCAACCCCATCAGAAATAGGGTATGTGTGTCTAAATATGGTGGTTTTAGGAAAAAGAGTGGCGGATTAGCTAGTTGTTTTTTCCTTTCCTTTATCCTTCTGGGATTGAGTGGCAATGTGAACCATATTAATCATTGGAAAAGGAGAAAGTGATTCTTGATAGGTGTAGTGAGACAATGGGAAAAAATATGGTGAGGGTGTATACTGGTTTTGTGAGAACAATGCAACACATTGTAATCATTTTGGCAGAGGCTTGGCTAGCTATCTTATGCAGATCATGTTGATCTTAAATGTTGGATGAGGATAAAAGGGGTGTGGAAGGGGATCTGATGGTCACTAAATTGGTACAGGATGAGGATGTGTGGTGATAGGTGCAGGTGGAAGAGGGTCCTCATCTGTCGTAAAAGTTTTCTTCAAGAGGACATAGTTGGAGAAACATCATCTTAAGAGACTTATAGTTTTCCACATCATGCTCTGGCACATGATGGTAAGAGAAATTTTTTATATCATTAAATGCTTATGGTTTAGGTTTGAGTGGATTGTAAGGTCTAAGTGGTGAGCATGTGATGATAGAGGTTTCGAAAAGGTTAGGTAAGATGTTGGTGTAAGACTTTGACAATGGATCACAATGTGAAGTAAGTGCAGGTTTGGATGGATGTTTATGTGAATTTTATGGGAGAGGTGCTACAGGAGGCGGAATCAGAGGTTGAGTAAGTTTGAATACTTGTTTGGTAGATAGTATGATTTTAGGTTTCTATTTCACCTTCTTTGGTAAAGATGTAGCAGGTGAACTAGTTGTTGAAGGTGTTGTAGGTCTAACTACCTCTATCGATGGTAATGGGTTTTCTGACTTTGGCTGCACCTTTTTTGGTAAAGGTGAAGAATAAATGTGCGATGTAGAAGTGAAGGTAGATGGCGAAAGGGGTCGGATTAGCCAAGGTGATAATAGAGATGTAGTGAAGGTTGTAGTAAGAGGCAATGTGGAAGGTACTAGTTGAAGAGAAGGGAATAACATGGGTAATGATGAGGATACTAGAAATAATGTAGGTATAGGAGGTAAAAAGGATTTAGGTATGGGTGTAATAAAGGATCGTGATGAGGTATGCTATTTTTCTTTTAGCTTACTATAGGTAGGAGGTTGTTTTGCCAAGGTCGATGGGTGACGACCTAGCATACATGGAAGTGGTGAAGGTGACAGAGGGGTAGTGGGAAAAACTGGTGTATGCAGTCTAAGAGGTAGTGTCTTCATCTTAGGTGAGGGAATATTCCTTTCGATATCTTGTGACGACGTGGCTAAATCCAGTTTGATAGGAGGATGGACTAGGCTTTATGTTGGCGTGTCTCCCAATGTGGAAATGGGTTTGGACACAGAAGAAGATATAGGTGTAGGTAAGGATTTAGGCATAGGAAAATTTTCATTTGATGGTAAAGGTTTAGTTGTGGGCGAGGGTGATGAAGAAGAGGTTAGTACAAGTTTCATGGTCATGGTTGGTTTGGTTTTTTGAAATACCTTTGGATAGAGCGTGGAAGTATCAATAGACAAGATTTGCATTTTAGTTGAGACACATAGTTGAAGGCATCCCCAAAGCATGGAATTGTCAACATAATTAAAGTGGTTAAGAAAACATGAAAACAACACAACTATAGGGGGGATGATGTTGATTTGGTATTAATCCTTGTAAATAATTTCTATGAGACAGGGAAATGGTTGGCTTCAGACTATGTGGGTAAGAGAGTCGAGAGAAAATCAAAAGGATCCTTAATAGCCAATGGATAATTGTCACCGATAGGAAGGGATGATGCTAATGGATCCCATGTGGGTAGGGGAGATGAAAATTTGGATGAGGTAGGTTCTTCTTTTGGTTAAGAAGAAGGTAAGCATGAATCTCGTGTGGGTAGAAAAGTAAGTATTGTACGTTGTTCATCAGGTTGAGAGGTGAGTGGGGAAACTACATCGGAAGATATGGCAGAATCCTCCATGGGTGAAGGAGGACATAAGGGATACTCTTCTATGGGTAAAGGAACAAATGAAATAAGTCCCTTCGTGGATGAAGGAGCTCGTTCCAAAATCTCCTTGATATATGGAGTAGCATGAAATTGGGAAAGAGCTGGTATGATGTCGAAAAAAACATGAACATAACGAACGTTACTATCATTGGTCAATGTTTTGCTAGTTTGGTTAGATGACGGGGTGTTATTTGGGAACAAATTCTTGAAGTTGTGAAGGTTATGATTACCTAGTGCATTAGGATTATCCAAGACGATATCTCCATTATCTAATACTTCTTAGATGATATTTTTGAAAGTTATACAATTACCATCGTTATGACCTTTAACACGATGATTGTTTTAGTAATCATTTTATTTGTACCATGTAGAAAAAGGATGAGAGGGGTCAACTCAAATATGTGGTTTGACGGGTGGAAGAGCAAGTATTCTCTCTTTTAGAGTATTTTATAAAACCGAAGAGTAGGGTTCTCCTATGGGAGTATATTTTCGTTGCTCTGGCTTGAACTGAAAAGCTTAAACAAGAGAAATATTGGAAGAAGGCTTTGATTGGTTGGATGGTTGAGATGAGCCGGCTTTCAAAACTACTTTGTTGGCAGATACTTTTTCTTTAGAGTAATTATTTTATGGTTTAGAAGAAGAAGAGGTATCGTTTGATTTAAACGCAACATTCTTGTTACGTAATTGTATCTTCTTCTCTTCAATGACACAAATTTGAAGTTTTTCAGCCATGGTGAATGCCTCATCAAATGTGTAGAAGCTTTGAACTTGGAGAGTTGGTGAGGTATGTCTAGTAGAAGCCCTATTGAACAACTCTATTAACTCAATTTGAGGTAGTATGAATGTGAGCTAGTTGATCAGGGTCCACTAATTAGTGACAAAGTCTGTGATAGATTCATCTTCTTACTGGCGTGTCGTGTACAAGTTTGTCATGGTGACCTTCTTGACATTGTTGATAGAAAAGTGTTCTATGAAAGCTTGAGCTACTTAGATGAATGATAAAATTGAGTTCCTAGGTAGAGAACTATACCAATCTAAATAAGGTCTTGTCAAGGACATTGGGAATGTTCACAAGAGCAAAGTGTCATCATGGGTGATCAGATAACACCCATGTATAAAAGACCACAAGTGTTGTTGCACGTCATTTTTTCTATTAAATCGGTTGAATTTAGGCATTTCTCAATGCATAGGGTATGGAAGAATTAGAATGGATGGGTGAATGAGCTCATTACAAATCTTTTCATATGTAAGAGACATACGTGAGATGGAGACAAATGCTTCCAATGTTTGCATCTTGTACATCATGATTTTGATAAGATCATTAGTAGGTTGTGATGACTGTGCAACCCTTGCAGTATAAGATGGTAGACAAGAAGGGTATGACGTGGGAGGCATCATAGTATGTACTGATGCTGAGTATAAAAAATTGTGAGGGAGGAATGTAGGCCAGAATAGATGTAGATGGAAAGTATCTTGAATAAGTGATAGATGAAATAGGGCGATGTTGGTGATAAGTGTAGGTAGGTGGAATGGACATAATGACTCTCATAGCAATCAGAGGAAGAGACTATGAGCTGGGGAGGACAATGTTTTGGAAGGTAGTATGGGATTCCAACACCATGGGTGGTTGAGATGCAATAGGTGCAGCAGATATTGATGATGTGGGGTCAAGCTAGGACACCACAGGTGGTAAGGTGAAAAAGCGCAAGGCATAGCTAGTATTAGCTGATGCAGAAGTAGGTTAGAGGGTACAAGATATGGACATAGGCATGTCATATAAAAATTTCCCTAATGAATCGCAGGTATATGAATGAGCAAGGTAGTACTACAAAGTAGCAGGGTTGTGATCAACGATCCTTGCGAACTCATCGTCACCAGTGGGTATGACAAGATACTTATTAGGGTCCATGGGGGATGAGATTGAAGTGGGTGATGGGATAGGTGGGAGTGGTTGGTGACTAGCACGAAACACGAGAGAGTTAACTTATTTATGAGTCAAAACCTTGTGACTGATGAAAAACCATGTATTTTGAGCTTCACTTATGAAGGAAAAACACAGAAGTAATGGGAAGAAACTGTCTAAAATAAGCGATTATATCACTCTTTTGATTGGAAAGTAAAAACAAAGAGACCGATGTTGGTTGGGGTAACTGATGCCAGTATAAGGGTAACCACCACTGGCTGGCTCAGACCGATTTTGGCTAGTGTGAAGAATAAGAGATTCAAATATTTGGCAATGATAGGTGAAAATGGGTCAACCTGGATCCTGAAAATGATATCAAAGATTTAGGAGTGGGAAAAAAATGGTAGAACAAACCACAAAAAAGAACAAGAAGGTGAAGAATACTATTGTGGAAAAAATAACCAAAACGTATATAAACCGATGTCGGTCAGTTAACCAATGCCAATCGTTGGACCGATATCATTTGCTATGAAATCTAGGAAGAGAAGAAAAATGGAGTTTTGGTGATTTAGATCAAATAAAAGGGACAACCCAAAGACTGAGTATGGCTATAAAGAGTCCTAACAAACCCATAATAAAACTGGAATACACTTGTCATGATGTGGGGTATACAAGGATAAAAACTAATGAAGAAACGTCACTGACACATCAAAATGTAAATAGAGAAAAAGCTAACAAACATGAAATCCTACACTATAGTTTTTATGTTCTGGGTTATTCCATTTAGGACTGATTGTAAGTAGAATAGAATTTTTCGTTAACAAGGGTTCCCTCAAAACACTGACAACTATGGGTAGTTTCAGGTAAGTTTTTCCATAGCAGATCCTTCTCTGAGAAGATGACTAGATAGAGAAACCAGCTAGAGCCCACTATCAATCTTTTGATCGTGTGATCGTTAACAAATTATTCTTGGAAAGATGTTGTTTAAGAATTGTGTTATTTGTTTCTAGTGATTTTGTATAGAGAATGTGTAAATTGTGAGCTATGGTTCAATTTTTCAACTATCGGCTAGGCATAACTTCTAGCATATAGGTTTCCCACAATTTTAGATTAGCTATAATGCAACAAACTCAATAATGCAAGTGCACAATTTTTAAAACCCAAATCCACAATTTATATTCGACGAGAAAAATTATGAAGAGGTCAAGGTTATGAATTTCACTAAATGCAATACAAGAAAAGAAATAATAATTCTTTTTGATCCCAAAAAATAAGTGTCATTGAGATAATCAGAAGAAAATAATATTTCCATAGAAGAAGCTTAATGTGAACTCATTTTGAATGAAAATAGACACACAAGATTTTCCCTACAAATTAACAATGCAAAGAACCCCTGATGGTTCCCACTAGGCGTGCCAAGATGTTTCATATAATTGGTTTCTTTTTGGTTAAAATTAAATAGGAAATTGGTTAGGAGGAATACCTGTGAGATGTAGGTCGAAGGTTTAATGCACATGTTACTAAGTTTTTGATCCAAGCTGATTGTTAAGAGATTCCCTTGGGCTAGGAGGAATGACATATATAAGAAACACAACAAGACTACTAAATAGTATTAATAATATAGCTTATTAGATTGCCTAGCGAGTGCTACATCCAAGAAGTGAGGTGATTCCTACACGGCTGTGAATCCACTTTCAAATATAGTTTAATGCAAATATCGTGAATTAAGAAAATCCTACTGTAGTTAGATGATTTAGGTATATCGTGCAAATACAATAAGCAAATATAATCTAACAGAAAAGTTTATGATTAAATCTGGAGGTTTGGTAGGTTATTCTGGGTTTTTACAGGTCTGACAGGGGTCTAGGGTTAATTGGGTGAGGTTTTGGTTAGTCTTTGTTGATCGAGAGGCTCACCATTCAAAAGGAACAAAATGATAAAGAGATCGATATCAGTTAGGTAACCGAAGTGGGTATAGAGTTGAAATCGACGGTAGTTAGGTAACCGGTGTCGATAGGGGCAATTGATAATAATTTAATAAAATGGTATTGGGGCTTCTTTTTTATTACACAAATAGTAATAAGGGCATGCTTGGGTTCCTGATATTACTGAGAAGACTCAGCGATATAGAGGGGGAAGTTATGGAAGTAAAAAGAGGATATAAGTGGTTTGGTTGGTATATTGGTGAGGAGGTGGACATAACGGAATATAGGAAAAATTAAATTATAATGAAAAAGTTAAGGAATCTATAATTCAAGAAAGAACAATGTGATTGAAATCACGTATACTTACTTGCACTTACAAATCTAGTAGGTGAAGGTGGAGGGTAGGTTATTCGTGAAGATATTAAGGAGTCAATACCACGGTAGTACTCCCGTAATGTAACCATGAGTATTCTAATGCTCTTGAAGGAGAACCGAGTGCTTGCTTGGGCATGTGGATGAGTAATTTTTGTCGTCAAGATGCTAAGAGGCTTTGGATTCATGCTTGAATGCAATAGTTCTCCCAAAACTTAAAATTACCAACCTAGGTAAAAGGCTGCAAAGTTGTATATAAATTAACCGATTGCAGTTTGGTGACTGGCGCTCGTTGATGGATAACTGACGTCTGTTAAGGTGGGTAAGTCTAGGTTTACCAAAATTAGGATGATCTTTACTATTTTTTGCATGATTTTGATTTCCAATCTAGGTCTCAAGTTAGGGTTCGTACTTAGATAAGTGGGAGTGTTGTTGGAGAAGGAATAGGAATTGAATATTATGGTTAGACTAAGTCCCAGATGGTTAGGGTAAGTACGGACGTAGTCTTAATTAATTAATAGGCTAGGAATAAGTCCATGGTGAGGTGTCTAGGTGATGTGTAAATGGACTTAATTAGAGTAATTAAATTAATTAATAATGTGATGATGAACATTAATTAAATTGTAAGTAATTAAATTAATAAGAATGTTAGGTAAGGGGTCATGGGTAGGTGAATATGTTACATTAATTAATTAAAGGGGACCAAGAGGAGTGTGACCAAAATTTGGTGTCTACACATGCTTCTTGGGATCATTGTAAGTTGTGAGAGAGATGTAGGGGTTCTAAATTGTCATATGAGGCATTTGAAGCTAGTAGTGGAGTTAGGAATTTTGAATTGTTCCTCTTTTAACCATAATTTCCTTAAGTTTGGACATTTTACAATCTAGATTAAATACATAAATTAGCAATATTGGTTTTTCTTATACGAAATATTGGAATTTGATTTGGCTATTATTTTAATACAAAAAGTTGTTTTTTTTAAATTTTATTTGGACTTTATTAGAATCTAAAAAGGGATTTTTTGGAATTATATATCATGTACGAGGATTTCAATTTTATGATTTTTTAATTTTATACTAAGATTAAGAAATACTTATTGGAATAATTAATACATTTATAACACTGCAATACATAGCAAAGACTTATATTGTCCATTCTCATTGAAACAAATATTTTTATCTTGTATTGAATGGGCATATGTCCATTCCAGGGATTTTTAGTGGAAAATTTTTGTAAACTCACAAAAATCGAGGATTATATAGAAATTTGAATTAGTGAATATTATGTGGTTCACTACCGACATATTCGCCAAAAAATTTGACTGGTATGTCCCTTACACTAATTATTTCACCTAAATTTTACACATATATAAGAGCTTATGAATGTAATTCGCCATAATTTTGAATCGTATCGTACACATATTCACCAAAGTAAACATAAGAAAATTCAAAATTTGTAGCCACCAACACATAAATCTTAGCCATCTAACTACAAGCTGTCCAACTCTAAGCCATCCAAACCTGAGCCATCTAATCCTAAGCCGTCTAACTCTGAAATCTAAGTCATCCAACCTCTTAGCCATCCAACTCTGATTCGCCCAACACTAATCAATCCAACACTGATCCGTCTAACACTAATCTATCCAACTTTGATCCATACAAATCTGATGCGTCCAACCCTAAGCTGTCCAACTTTTATCCATCAAAATTTGATCAGTCCAACTCCAATCCATCCAAATCTGATATATCCAACTTCTAGTCATCCAACACCTAGTTGACCAATCCTTTACCATCCAACGGTTAGCCCCTATCCGTCCAACCCATTATCCATCCAACCCCAAGCCGTCCAAACCCTTCATCCTCCAACCCTGAACCATCTAATCTATAAGGCTTAAGTTGTCTAATAACTTAGGTGTCCAACTCCTCTGTCGTAATCTGTCAAACCACTCAGTTACTCATTCGTCAAACACCTTGCCAACCCAACATTTTACCCTCCAACCAATACCATTTAACCTTAAACTGTCCATTCCCAAAGCCTTCAAACATAAAAGCCAACCCAAAGGGCCTAAGAAGTAAGCAGTCATGGCTACTAGAAATCAGGGCAAGAAGATTACAAATTCATCCAGTTCAAAAAAGGGTGCAAATACATTGCTTGGATATTTTGGAAAATCATAAAAAATGAAGTGGGTTTCTACATCATCTGAAAATATCGGTATGTGGCACGTGTTATTTACTGGTTATTTAATATTACAAAATTTAATAATTATGTTTATCGTACTATTCTTGGAACTCTTTGTACTCTATACAAATTTAACTATATATAAAATTAATACTAAATAAGAAACAATTTTATAGAATTATATAAAGACGTTTCAAAAATACCTTCATAGAATAATCAATTTAAATATATCGATGATCCATTATATGTTGAGGAAAACATTCCATCCCTTGATGAGTTAGAATTATAAGAAAATTCGTCGAATTCTCAAAGTACACTAGCATAGGAAGCTTTTACTCCAAGTTCTATTTCCAGGCAAAGGAGACATGTGAATCAAAATATTCTTGCTGAAATCTCAAATGCAGAAGTTAAATCCCAAGAAAAAAAAGAAAAAATGTTAGAAGAAAGAGAGAAAACTAGAAAATTGGAATAAAATTCCAGTTCGAATGGGCTACAAAATATTCTTTTATTGAAGCTATGTTCACTGAAAAATTGTAATATTGTTCCAACACAATGTCGATGCAAAATATGTGGTTGGAAACACATGAAGTAGCACACAATGCAGCTCAAACTGGACACAATTGAAAAGCACTGTGGGAAAATATACATTTCCTCAAAGCTAAAGGATGACAACATAGTCAGAACACATAAATGGAAAGATGCAAAAGATTGTCTACATGTCAAATACATAGAAGAGTATGAAAAGTAACAAAAACATATCAAATATATAAATGAAAAAGGTGGGACCATAGTAGCCAGATTGAGAAAACTTATCAAGAACAAAATGCAAGAAAAAGGTATTCAGTTTGCTACTGTATTTCATATAATGAAAAGGGGAAGACCGATGTCATATTTCGAAGAAAATAAAATGATGTATCAAGTTATTGGTCTATAGAATGTTCGTCAATCTCATTAGTCAGATACCAGTGGCTGAGAGATTGGAAAATGTCTATCTATGGTAGAAAAGGAGGATCTGAAACTGTGTGTTCAAAAGGAAAAGTATATTTCCTTTTCATTAGATGAGGTTAATGCAGTTGATAATACTTCATGGATATGTATTCATGTTTACACATTTTCTAATGAAATAAGGACTCCACACCTCTTAGCAATTCATAAAATGACTGAGAATTGCTATTTTGAAAATATATATAAATTGGTGGTGCAAATCTATAGGATATCACCAGAATGGATGACTTTTCCATTGCAACAAAATTAGTTTGTGTCAAAACCAATGGTGCATCTATAATACAAGGAGCCAAAAATGGTCAGTGTGTTAGACTTCAGTTAACTATTGCTCCATATATGGTGTTTGTCAACTGCATGGCTCACAGAATGAATCTCACCTAGAAAATTGTGAGCACATTTGAAAATGTAGCTAAACTAGAGGAATTGATACGTGATCTGCATTTCTATTATTCTAGTAGTTCGAAGACATTTTTAGAATTTCAAAAAAATTTCTATTAGAATATTACAGAGGGAAAAAACTTCTGAAAGATGTAGATACTAGATGGATATCTATATATGAACCTGCGTGTAGAATATTTGATTAATATCCTTCACTGATAGGATTTATGTTTAAATACCACAGGGATATAGATAAAGCTAAAGATCTATTGTGTCATCTAACTTACATAGAAACTTTACTCAAACTCTGTGGTATTTTGTCCATGCTGAGGGAGCTTAATATTTTAACGAAGCATGCATAAGATCTTTCTTTCTACATTATAGACTTCATAAGACTTAGAATACGTGTTTGCTGGAGTTTATAAAGTTTATATATTTCTGATGGGAGTTTTGAGGGTGTTGCTTTTGAAAACTCGAATGCATTGACAAATTTGAAAAATTCTATGTGCTTCTTAAAATACAATATACATGATCATTAATGTATAACAACACATGGAAGAGAGATTCTGCTTCATACGTTCCAAAAAAGAGTTGATATGGCTAACTCAGAAATAGAAGAAGTATGAGTGACAAAAAATTTATATGATGTAGTATTAATGGAAATTAGGAATATCTTGACAAAGATCTCTGAATCATTAGCTAAAGAGATCCGGGAAAGATTCAAAAATGATAATAAACATACAGAAATGGGAGTTGTAAATCCACAGTTTTGGAATTTTTCAGGTGGCAAAGCATACACATCTATCATTCCTTTATTTATCAAAAATATGGGTGATCTAACTGATCATTCCTGTTAGACTAAGAGATAAGTGGAGGTTTTTTAGAAGGTATTTTGAAAAGAAAAATACTTAGTTCACAAAAAATGTATTTTTCTAATACCATGATACAAAAAGTTCAACTTCTATAAAACCCGCAGGATTACAGTGCAATGAAAATGATTTGGAAGGATATTTGTTCCAGTAGTATTCTAAGTGAAGATTTGAGTGAGTATATTAAGTTGTATGAGCTCTGCCAAACAATGATTCGAGGTTCAGTGGAAGATGAGAGGGTTTTTAGTGCATTATAATTTTGAAATTCTAGATTTCGAAACATATTGAATAGGAATCTAGAAATTTTCCTCAAATTGTATGTTTTGCGTTTCTCAGTGGAGTCTTTTCCTTATTAACTAGCACTCGCATTGTGGAATTCACTAGTAGAAAGAAGAGGAGTTAGTAATATTCTACCTGACCCAAGAGATCGAGACACATCAACAAATCATGCTACAGTTGATTTCCAAGACACAAATGAAAACGTTACTCCAGGATTGTTCCGATTCACATAGATTACAAATTTTCTATTAGAACAATGTCATTATATGTGTCAATTATCCCATTTGTGCTTTATATTTTGTTTTCAAATTCACACTAAAATGAGTACACATTTGTCTTTTACATTTGTTAATTGATTTATTTTACATCTGCAACAAATCAAAAACGTAAATATTTAAAAGAAACAAAATCATGTAAATTTAAGCAACTTTCAATAAATGCAATATTATATTTGTCTTTATTTGATCCTTTCCCATTGGAACAATTTCATTATATGTTTCAATTATCCCATTTTTTTTTTATATTTGGTTATCAAATTTAGACTTAAATAAGGATACATTTGTATTTTATATATGTTAATTGATTTATTTTACATCTGCAACAAATGAGAAATCTGAATATTTTAAAGAAACAAAATCAAGTAAATTTACTAAAAATTTACGTAAACAATAAAAAAGAAACATAGTTTCTATCAACAACATATAGTAACATTGTACAATTCTAATTTCCAAAGTACTTTTGAAATAGATCTCTCATGTGGTGGACTACTTAATGAGGAAAAGTACAAATTCATAAAGAATTATCAACCAATACAATTCCAAAAATGGGGTTGTCATAACATACCAAAGCTTCCGGACAAGTTATGTCATATAAGGACACATTACAAGGTCATCCTATTTTCTACCTATGATTCAAAATCATAGTTGTCCTTAGGTCTAATACACATGATAAACACTTAAAAGGGGATGGCCACTATATTTTAATTCCTATGCTAGTGTCGGAATTGTGACAACACACCTATCACATGGTGCACGTCAATAACATATCTTATTTTATGTTGCATGTGAAGCTTGTTCTTTTTCTTACGTTAGAGGTGGAGGATTATGTTGCATCTATGAAGAGCTATTTGTTATAACTCCTAATGCCTGCAGATCTTGTGCTGCGGTATTGACATTCCCTATAATATTCAGCTCCTCCCTTACTACATCTCCTATATACAAAAGTGTTGCATCTGTGTCTCTCTTTTTCTTCAGTAAGACTTATGGATCCATCTTATTCTCCTTTATTATCCTTCTCAATGTATTATTTTTTTAATTTATAACAATAAATTTTTCCTTCGACTGTGCAAATGAATTTAGGATTTTACGTACATTCTTCAAATGTGCTTCAAATACAACTACTTATTTCTTTAAATTTTTTATATTTTGCCTGCAAAATAGAAATATTAAATTTCTAGTCTATTAGATAAAATAAAAAAATATATTGCAGTGCTTATAAGATAAGGATTTTGCATGTAAAACTAAAAGTCCACTCAAAACATATTTTTCTTTTTCAGCATTTGCATTTATTGTAGTAAGCATGTGCTTCGGCATTGAGATTCTCCAACCTGTTCAACATTATGTCTATAATTTTGTCATTGCAATCATTACTATACGAAATAATCCCTAATTGTGATTTGTTTAGCAAAACATCCTGCCGTGTTGGTTGGCTCTCTATGGTAGTGAACAATTAATTCCTTTGAGCGTGATTATGGTATCGTGTATTTATTTCTTTTATCAAAAAAAATTATCTCCTCTCCCAAGACCGCACCAAATCCAGATCAGACATTACAACCTCTTGAATTGTTTCCCCCATACTATCTGACATCATATTTTCTAAAATAAAATGTTTCTTTACATCATCATTTTGTGGAGCATTTCTTAGAGGAGGAGGAGATTCACTGCCTTGTATTATATGCAAAAAAAATTTTGGTTGAGACGGAGTAGATTTAATCATATCGTGGGTGTCAAAATAGTTACCCTTGTTTGCATCACCAATTTTGAAGCCCAAATACTCAACGTCAAGGGAGATGTTGTTGAAATTATGTGTAGTTGTTACACTTAAAATACCCCCTAGTGACAGTCTAGGCAATTTTGTGGTAGTAGGATGAACTGTTCCTATTGAATCTATAGGAAACCTTATATTCTTTCCTGCAGTTCTTCTTTTTGTTTGGACTAGACATGTTGTAGGTATTGGTGGCCTCCTTGCAAGCGGAATGTTCCCAGAATCCACGTTACCTGTATGAAGCAAACAACAAATTGTTAGAATATTACGGTTGTGCTTTTTAAATGCTAAAAAATTGTAAGGAAAAAAACATGCTATATATTATACATTACAATATACCTTGCATAGATGGAGACACAATTCTGACATTTCGATCTTCAAACTCGGAATGAGCTTGATCTTCATCATAAAACTCACTAGTTTCTGAATACAATAAATGTATAAAAGAATAGTAGAAATATTTAAATACCGTAGTACATACATAATCTATATTAATTATTTGAATTAGTTATTTATAAAAAAAGATAACGTCATACATGAAGTTAAATGTGATGGTAAACGTGATGTGCATATCAACCCCTGGGGTCACTTTTGATGAAGAAGTCTTAATGGCTTTACCTCTAGCAATCGCCTCCTTATGAGATGTTGCAGCTATAATTTTTCTCTACAAAATAAAATCACACAATTGTTATTTTATCCAAAAATATTGAATTTTAAATCCTTAGAACAAGTAAACAGTAAAAGTAAGTGTTACCAACTTACCTATTGTTCTTCGAGAGTAAGACCAATAATTAAATCATTGATTGCAGTTTGAATTTTATCTTGCGGAATTTCGTAGTACGCTTCATAATAAAAATTAAGAATATAATTGAAATAAGAGAATACAATCCCAGATTTATCAAATTGATTTTCTTTGCGAGCATGGGAGATATCTGTTTTTATTTTGTTGGACAAATAACTACACTAATCAAATTGTTTTCCTGCTAGTGTCTGTAATAAATATTGAACTTGCGAATACAAAATGTCTGCAAATTTTCCTTGTAATGTAGTCCTTTCATGAAAAAGTGACGCAACTGCAATAAAAATTTTGTTTATAATACCTTGCAGAAGAAGGCCTCTTGACGAACGATTAAGAGGAGATGCAATAATAGAGAAGAAACATTGGAGCCTTGGGTGGTCCAGTAATGTTAAGAGAAAAAGAATTTGAAAAAAATAAACTTATCATCAACCTATCCATTGTAATGAGACTCTAAATTTTTTTTTTTCTTCATCTGTAAGAACAACCTTTGTAGTAGCTGCAGCTTATTTTTGAGTGGTAAACCTATTAACTAATGTACATCCTCGGGTTTAATTGAGAAATAAATTTGACAACATATCGGATGCACGAGGAGAACAAAAAATTTACCATCACTCTCGTTGTAAGAGGTGAGAAGGTAATCAAGGACTTAAGTATCAGTATCGAAATGGGGCATGTCCACAAGCCCGGTAAATTCTGAGCTTTTGACCTAATCCTTTTGTGTGTAATTTTCTCTTAGTAGAGCTACAATCTATGGGCACATGAGGATTTTAAATTGAAATTTGGGTATGTAGGAATAAACGTGGTGCTATCCATTACTGAGATTTGGGAGAAGTTTGAAGATTGGAGAAATTAGAGCACTAGAAATTTTCCTAGAAAAGTGAATAATTGAACCTTGAAGGGGTATTTATAGGGGTATGTATGGTTCAAAGGACACGTGGTAGAAAATTATTCACTTCAAGTGGTGGCCCAACTCTTATTCACCCAACCCACCCGCACAACCCTTACGCGTCCAACCCTATACCGTCAAACCATTAGCTGACCAACACTTTGTCATCCATCACACCTACCCAACCCTTAGGCATCCAACCCCTAAAATCTCAATCGTCCAAACCCTCACCCGACCAACCCACCCATCCAATAGTAAGCCTTCCAACCCACATGTCTAACCCCTAGTCTTTCCAACCCTAAGCCATCCAACCGCTCACTCATCCAACCTACCGTCCAACCCACCGTCTAACCTTTTGCCATCTAACCCTTAGCCATCTAATCCTTAGCCGTCCAACCCTTAGCCATCTAAACCTCACCTATCTAACCCTTAGCCATCCAACCCACCATCCAACCTTCACCCGTCCAACCCTTGACCATCTAACCCCTCACCCATCTAACCCACTGTCCAACCCCTCAGCCATCAAACCCCTCACCCATCCAACCCACCATCAAACCCTTAGCCATCCAACCACTCACCCATCTTACCCCCATCCAACCCTTGACCACCCAACCCCTCACCCATCCATCACTCCCACCCAACCCTCAATCGTATAGCCCCTCACTCGTTCAACCCCACCCGGGAAATAGTCACCCAACCCTTGGTCATCTAACCATCACCATCCCAACCCCCTACCAACCTATCCGAACAAATTTCCACCTAATGGAAACTCCTGAAAAAAATACCCGAACAACTTTGCGAAAAGAGGAAAAAATTCTCTCTGTGAAATCACCTTTAAACAACATTTTTTCAGATATTCGCCAATGATTCGAAAGTCAAATTTTCAGATTTACCAATGTTTCGAAAGTAATTTATCAGAAGGGTCTTCCTAAAATGAACCCTGGTCCATTCTCATAAAAAAAAAAAAAACTTATCTTGTATTGAGTGGGGATATGCGCATTCTCATATAAAAATCATAGAGGAAAAATAAACTCAATATAGAAAGAAATAAAAATTTAGATGTGATTTATTTAAACTATGGGGTAATGCACATATGAGTGTTGTATATTCTACATATTTTGATCATATATATTTGTGTGAAAAATGTTTAATTATAACATGGATTTATTTGTATAGAATGAATTGCTAAGAAATATTATATAAAAAAATCAATTTTAATATATTGTTATGAGATAGACTACAAAAACCAATCCAATTAATATATATATATATATATAATATTTTAATGCTTTTGACTAGAGCTTACAATCAGGGGATTGCAGGGATCCCACCTACATACATCCAAACCTATAACACCCCAAATGACCCACCCAAACTAACAAAGATACAAAATCCTGCAAACCGTACAGGCAACCGAAGCAAACAACATACGACGATTACATATAAAAAATGAACCCATAGAAGAAAAACATTCAATAATATAACTAAATGACATCCACATTATCAGCATGATGACTAGGTTATGCCTTCTTCCTACCACCAACAGTCCCACTAGCCCAAACAGTCTTAAGCAAAAATTTGTATGAAAACTACAAATTCTTGTGAAACCATTCTTCAATCTATGAATCCAAAACCACTGGTGTCAAAATATCTTACAAATCCAATTTCTTGATTCTTTTACCACCAGAAATCCCAGATGAGGACACCCTGCGATCATCTACCATAAATTTGATAGGCTTTGCATTCCTTGATGACAACACAACATTGACACACCTAGCATCACCTAAATAAATCCCTTCCTTATCCACATCTGGAAGCAACTGAGCTAGGATAAAATCCTTGAATGCTTCGTCTAACTTAAATCAATGTTGGGGTTTGTTAAAATGAAGATAAATTTCCTTGACTTCCATATTATTCCTCCGTACAAAAATAATTCGAGAAACAAAATAGGATGCCACCTCAGAAGTCACCCTATCCCTCACTGAAGTGGCCACATACACCTTTCCTAAAAACCTTTCAATGGATTTACATACAGAACCAAATTTAACTAGGAAAATGATGTGTATGTGAGCCCCTTGTGATGCCTTCAAATAAAGCCATCTCTCTCTTTACACCCTACAAAAACAAACCAGGTAGTGGGGGTGTTTCCATTTTGTGAAACTTAAGTAGGAACGACCAGTTCCTCCCACCTAGCAGATTTGTGAAGTAGGAAGAGAAATAAACTTAATTAATTTATATTTATTAATCAACATAATAGTAATAAGTAAACTCAATGAAGATCAGTAATCATGGAAATGTGTTGTTATAAGATACTACAAGTCACAATTTTTTTTTTTGGCATAAAATGATGGTAATAAATCCAATATTAATGAATTTTTATGAGAAAAAAAAAAAACAAAAATAATAAATTTATCTATATAGACTCAATCAAGTTCATTATTTGTTTTTTAAATGTTTCTGAAGACCGACATATATTTGGGTGTGAACCCCCATGATTTAACCATGTACATATTAAGTGTGAAATTTTTTCTATAGTACATTCAAATTTCCATCCCCAAAACCAATAACTTATTTTCATGAAAAACGAGATATTTTTATAAACCTATTAAAGCTAGATTTGATCATTATATACTAATCACATCATTTGGATGAAATATGAAGAAGAACTAACAAATTGTAATAAACACATTTTGAGGACTACATACTAATAACCATCAATAACATTACTTCAAATGGAAAATGGGAAAAAGAACTAGAAATAGAAATCATCCCTTTAAGATGTCTCTTACATCATCCACAACCCCTTCCACATATAGTTTTGTAAACAATGATAACATAAGCCACTTATTGATTTTAAAGTCTTTGTCAGAAACCTAAATGGAGACACCAAAAAAATTTCTTCAAGAACTCCTTTATCGATTACATTAACTACAACCATAGTTTCACATTTGAATGGAAATTCTACTATTTTCCAAATTGTTTCCAAATATTTAATAAATATGTCTCTATTTTTCACAATGATCCATACCACAACAAAACAAAGGATGCACAAACACTTTAACTATTTTTTATACATTGACATCTATATCCAATGTAGACCATGAGAATGCAATTCGGTAAAACTCTTTAGATACAAAAGTTAGAAATTGGGAGATAGAAATTCATTATTAAACGTCATTATTAATTTGTACATATTTAAAATACAATAATAATATTACAATTTTTTTTTACCTATTTCTTTACACATATTTGTCAGTTGTAGATTTTCTATATTTTCTGCAGCTGTATCTCCACATAAATATTAAAATAAGGATATATTTATCAAATTGATTCCAACTAATATTGACAAATGAAAAGGTTTAATATTTTTACCTATTTCTTTACATATATTTTGTGTATATTCTCTAGTTGTATCTACACATAAAAATTGAAATTAATATATATTTATCAAATCTATTCAAACTAATATTGAGAAGTAAAAAAGAATATTAGAATTTTAAAAATACTTGATAATTGTTCATGAGCTAATTGTCACAGTTAATGGTTAAGGGTTTTATACCGCTTCAGTATAGGCATCTATCCATTTAATACAATACAAAGGCTATGAGAATTCACTACTTCCCATTCTAAATCAAAGTGAATATTTACAGGTATTAAAATGTTTGTTTGTTTGAGAATGGACATATGACCATTATAAACATTCAACTACAACCAATATTGAATTTAATCATTTTAATACCTCTAAATATTCTGAAACATATTTAATTTTGTTTGTTTGATAATGGGCATATGCCCATTGTAAACATTCAACTACAACCAATATTGAATTCAATCATTTTAATGCCTCTAAATATTCTGATACATATTTAATTTTTTGTGTTCATCCTCTATGATATTTATATGAGAATGGGAATATACCCAAGCAATATCGAACTTAATCATTTTAAGAAATCTCTAAAAGTTGCGAGAATGGAGAAATTTTAACTCTATTATTCTAATTAAACTTTTAAATTTTCTTTACATATATTCTATAACATGAAAAGAACTTTTAGGAGTAAACTATATGAAAGATGTACATCTTAATATTTGAACAAAGTAAACATTGTTAAGAATTAACGTATACATAATGACTATAATAAAAGGAACATAAAAATCGTAGAGGGGATGCACCTGGAGGTGTAGTTAGAAATTTATAATATTGTTGGAGCATGATCTCCTACTTCCAATTCTCCACCATAAAGATAAGCGAGGAATTATTCATTTAATTCATTTGTCCTACCATGTAATATTAATAAAGGGGATGCATTAGAGTTGCATCTGTCAATCTTGTGCTCCAAAAAATTCATCGATCTCAATCATTTGAAAGCATGTTCAGGCATGAAAAATCCAATTTCATTCAGTTTGATAATATCCAAGGGCTCTGAATGTTGCCTATCCAGATCCACTGTCACATTTTCCACCTCCACACCAGTTGAATGACATAGAGTGGATAAGGAAATTGACACTTTCTAAATCAAATTTTAATGACTTTTCATCAAATAAAAAAATATGAATCTTTTAATCAATTTTGAAATTGTTTTAATAATAATTTCTCTTTTGCAAATCGCTTCGCCTCTTGAAAGTGTGATTCTGAAATGCCTTTTTCCAGCATAGATATTTTTTTCTTCAGAGCATTGTAAACATATTTTTTTCTTTTGAGTATGGTAAACATTTTTAAATGTAATTCTAGTTGGCCCAATTCCTTTTCCATATTAATGCAGTGGGCAACAAATGAACCAAATGAGCCTTATGTAGTAATACAAATCACTTGATTTTATACGTGTCAGTTTCCTTGCCAACTCTATGTTATGCAACCCTGTACCTTTTCAACTGGATGTAATTTTGTAGTAGCTATACGGCAATGAAAATTATCATTTTTGAATGAATTTTCATCAAATAAAAAAAGATGAATATTTTCATCAATTTTGAGCTTGTCTTAAAAATAATTTCTCTTTTGCTGATCGCTTCACCTCTTGAAAGTGTGATCCTAAAATGCCTTTTTCTAGCATAGATAATTTTTTTCTTATGAGCATGGTAAACATTTTTTAATGTAATTTTTTTGGTCCCAAGTCCTTATTCATATTCATGTGGAGGGAAACAGATGAACCAAATGAGCCTTATGTAGTTGTATTATTTTATTTATAATTTTTATTATCATTTTGGATGGAATAACCGTGGTGGAGCCAAGTGAAAACACCTCCAAGTGTTGCATTACATATGTTCAAGAGGGATCAAGACTTATGTTGTTCTAAGATTTAGTTTTAGAATGGGCAGGATATATTGAATTGAATCATTTTGGCTAGACTAAGCATTGTGTCTTTTGTATTTAATTGTCTCGTTTTGGCTGCTATTGTTTTTTTAACATAGTTTATTTATTAACTAAAGGTAATTGTTTTGAAACATTTCTTCCATTGCAAAATGAGGAGAAACCCGTTGTAAAACAAAGTAATCTTCATCTTCATGTCAAACCCATTCCAAATGGCCAGATGCCCATTCTCGTATAGAAAATTTAGAAGAATAGACAGAAGAAGAATAGATGTTTAGAAAGGCCATATGCCCATTCTCAAATAATAATAATAGAAGAATTGTTGGCATATTTTTATCTCGTATAAAACATAGAAGAAAAATAGATGGAAGATAAATAGTTGTTTAGAAGAGGCATATGGAAGATAAATATTACTTTGTTTTAGAATTGCGAAAATGCCCATTTAACATATAGAAATCATGAAAGAAGAATGACTCATAGAAGAATTTTAAAAAAAAAAAAAATTGAAGATAAGTTTAAGATATACTTCAAAATCTTCTCTGTTGATTTATTATGAGATGAATAATATCATCTAGCTTTCTTTTTTTTGTAATATGATCTAGATTTCCATATTTTAAACACATATCATCTAGCTTTCCAGCATAGATATTTTATCTTTTGTATTTTTAGTATGTGTTTTAAGAATATCACTTCGATCTTTTGTAAGACCTGTATAGTATTATCCTGTATAGTTATAAAAGGATGAATCTATATATGATTGTTTCTAGTATGTTTCAGATTCTCAACAAAATCATACCCTTGTAAAAATTATATAACTACACAAACAAAATGGGAAATCATTCAATGTAGGTGAATCGTGTCTATGCGTATATCTATATAATTATCTATATTTTTACGAAATATAGGCAGCCCAAAGCAGAAGGACCTAAGCATGGTTACTTATTTTTTGAGTTGGGCGGCCTAGTTGCAAAAACCTAGATGGGCAGGAAAGTTGTGTAGGATGAGTTGGGCAGGTGACCTGATATTCTTAACTTACGGTTGGGTGGGTGAGCTCATATTTCAAGCTAAGAAATATTAAATGATGCATTTAATGAGAAAATGCATGTTCTCATTATTGGAATCATAAAATAAGAACATAGATAAAATGTAGCTTGTTCCATAATGGAAAAGTGCCCATTCTCATATCCTTCACAAAGTTATTAAAAATAATAAGTTCAATATTTCTTGTATTACAATGATTAGAATTGGCATACGCCCATTTTCATACAAACAATTTTTGTTATCTTCCATTAAATGGTTAGGTATCCATTTATATAGAGGTATTAAAATGTTTAAGCTCAATATTGCTTGCACTGAATGGGAAAATGTCAATTTTTGTACAGGAATCATATACCTAAACTTGACTACAATATTGTTATATATTGTTATATATATATATATATATATATATATATATATATATATATATATATATATATATATTATTCGATTAGGTAAAAAATAGATTTTGAAGGGATGAGGAACCCTTTACAAACAAAGAATTTAGAAATGAAAGAAAAAATGAGAAACAACAAGGAAACAAGGCCACCAGGGCCACAAGAGGAATAACCAAACAAGCTAAATGAAACCACAATACAGGGAGAAACCAGAAAGAAGAGGGGACCCAAAAAGTAGAATAATTAATACCACTTGACCATCCACCCCAGGGAAGCCTTAACTACCAAGATATTTCCCCCGATACGATCTAAGGATCATCTTCAAAGATGATTTTTTTTAGTTTTACCTTTCTTCTTATTGATCAGGACCTTTCTAGCCATCACCCCCCATTAGGATCCACATTCTGATCCGGGTGGACATGTAAGCTGATCTCAAAAGTCTCTTTATGTTTGATTTTAGCATTATGAATCAGTGAATATCCAAGAGGCCATTCTCCCCCTTTCCTGTATTTTTTTGTGGAGAAGTAACAACTCCAGAAGAGGGGGAGAGTATCTCACCCTGCTTCGCGTCATGATTATCCATAAGACTAGAAGAGTCAACTTCCCTATCACTATTATCAAGATCACATACCACTAAATTTTCTAGTTTAAATTCCTTCCACCACAAAACCCGATATTTGATCTATTTCTTAGTGATGGGGCAATCAGAGGCTAGATTTCCAAGAGAAAAATAACTTCCGAGTCTAGACGGAAATGCTTCATAATCAAATTTTTTAATCCTAATTGTATCCTTAACTTTAAGCTCCATTGTATCATGGAAGTCAATAGAAAAATATATATCCACCAAAATCTGGGAAAAAGTGGTATGATCATAAGATTTAGTCTTGGGATCTATTGCAAAAATGTTTCCCAAAGCATCAACCATTTATTTGAAACATTCAACATCCCAAAATTAGTGTAATATTTTTGATGTTGGTAGAGGTCATTGGAACTACAAGGTTTTTTGTGGGTCAGACAATCTATCTCTTTCTTGTTCATCAGTTACATTTTCTTTTTCATCCAATTTTTGATTTTCAAGATGCCTATATTTCATAAAAATATAGATACTTATACACACACACACACATAAAGATGATTCACTAACATTGAATGATTTCCCATTTTTTATGTGTAGTTAACCATTCAGGAGGGGGTGTAGGGAAACTAAGTTTTTAGAAGAGGGTGCTAATATAATACAATTATTAATTATTACAAGACAAACAATGTTTGATTGTATAAGAATGATCTTGTGCCCACTATAAACATGAAAAAATTATATAAAGGATGTCAGAATGCACAACTTCCCATTCTAAAACAAAGTACCTTCCATAGATCATTTCGTTCTGTGAAGTAGAATATTTAAGAAATATTGTTTTTTCTTTCTGCTAAATTTTTGTTGACCCTTTCAACTTTGGACTCCCTCTGTTTCCTAAGACCGTTTTTGCTTGTGAAGAACTAGATTTGAAGAAAACTTGAGGCATAGATTATTCAACTCTTCTCTATTGATTTATAATGAGATGAAGAGTATTATTTGGTTTTCTTTCCCTTATATTATGTTCTCAGTTTAAAGATAATGCCCTCTTTTTTATCTTCTGAATTATTTTATTTGGGTATTAAGAATATAATTTCAATATTTTGTGAGACATGCATAGTTTTTAACCTAAGCATAGTTCCTAATAATGGAGTTACATATTTTTTAAATTGAAGACAAGTTACATAAATAATTCTAACTCTTCTGCATTGTATTCTAAGTCTCTGGTCATAAAGATAAATTATAATGATGTATTTTAGATCTTTTGTATTTTTGATATGGGTTTTAAAAATATCACTTCAATCTTTTATAAGACTTACACAATTGTTATCCTCCATAGTTATCAAAGATTGCATCTGAATATGACCATTTGATGCATGTTTCGGAATATCAACATGCTCACATTCCCTTGCTAAAAATTTATATAATTCTCTTTCTTGGTAAGATGGGGAGTTACCTAGGAAACCCACTACCAATCCTTCATGCTTGGATGGGGATTTATTTGTTATGTTTTTACCATAGTGCAAAGTGGGCATACCACCTGGGAGGCATTGATTTTTTTCCCAATTTGACATGAATTTTGATCAAATAATAAATGATAATTTTATAATTATTCTTTCATCCATAAAATATATTTCTTATTCATGATCAATGTTCATAAAGGTTAGATATTATTAATAAAAGTAAACAATTTTATCCCGAAGGTGAATCATTTGCAACTTGGCCTTGCATCAATGGTGAATCATGTCAAGTAAAGCATTTTATCCTAATGGTGAATCATTTGCTACTTGGCCTTGCATCACTGGTGAATCATGTGACGTATATTAGACTTGCTATCATATGTTTGTCTTTGCATTGTTGAATTATTTATCACATACACAAGGCCAAAGTACACATGGTTTATCCTTTGAGATTAAATGTTACACTTCCATTACTATGATATTACCTTGTTGAACAAAAGTATTCCATTATATAGTATTGTTTACTAGACTTTTTATAACAGGAAAAAGCTAAATTTTAATTCTAAATATTCTTAAACAAACTAAATTTAATTTGTATTATTCTACTTTGATTCATACATGACAAGGGGAATATACCTTTTGGATATAAGTAATTATTGAACTTAAATAATTGTTAGACCTCTATAAATAATGTGAGAGTGAAAAGTTTGTTTGTACACGAACTTAATAATTTAAATACCTTTTTTATAATGTGTGAAAATGGGAAAATTCTAATTCAATACAGGGAAAAAACGTTTGGTTTCCAAACTAAATACAAGATAAAATGTTTTTTTAATATGATAATTGAAATATGTGCATGCTACACATTCAAATGAAAGAAATTAAGTACAAGATATAAAGGTTTGTTTATGTGAGAATTGGCATATGCCTATTAATAGCATTTTAATGCAATCAATGTTTTCAAAATGTTATTTTATTATTATTCATTTTTGAGTATTCTAATAACTCTCTCTAAAAATTAAAGGGTTCTAAACATTAGGAATATTAAAGCATGGTTGGTAAATTTTCTTATAAAAATATCGGTGTCATGTTATTTTTCATGTCACTCCATATTTTTAAATAGGGTTTTTGTCTATGATTGGAATTAGTCATATTACGACGCTACCAAACATTTATATCATTTTGGCTAGAATAACCCTTACAGAGACAAGTTGTGATTCCACCAAGTGTTACATTACATACCCTTGAGGGGGATCTAGTCTTATGTAGTTATATTATTTTGTTTTAGAAATGACATCTTGGCATGTAGTTCTATTTAATATTTTTATTTAGAAATGGAATATGCAAATTCTCTACCCATTTTCATATAGGAGAAATTAACATATATTGTTTAAGACCATGATATATTGAGACCAATATGAAAATATATTGTTTACCACCGTGCATTTATTAATTAAAGGTAATTGTTTTAAAAAAATACTTGGACCCCTCGTAAAAATGAGAATATGGATTAGACCTTTCTCTGGAGATTGTAAAAAAAAAATTGTCCATATTTTTAGTTAGTTGTAGTGGACCATTTAGAAAAGTGGGCATTTTTCCATCCGCTAACAAACACCATTGCAATCCAAGGAGGAACATATTATAAGAATCTAACATTGTGAAAACATTCTCATTGCCTTTATAGAATTACTAATTGTATCATATTGGTTGGACTATCCCTCGCGGAGCCTAGTGCTGCATTGCATACCATTAAAGGGGGATCAAGCTTCTATCTATAATTATTTTTTATTATTTCTCTTTTGGGATATCTTTATCTTCATGAAGAATATCAAATAAATTAATGAGAAACAACAATGAATATTTATAACTCTTTACAATGTGAAGAATAACATCTGGTTTCTTCTTCAAAAGAAAAATGAGGCCCAACTAAATTCATCTTCATGTCATGCCCATTCAAGTTTTCCATTCATTCATAAAAACAAAAAAACATTTATTTTATTTTATCTTGAATAGAATTGTATCGTTTTGGCTAGACTATCCTTGGTAGAGAAAAGTTCTTCCTTCGCCATGTACTACAGTACATATCCTCGAGAGGTATCAAGCATTATGTAATTCTATAGCTTGTTTTTGGAATAGTTATATTTATGGGAATTCATCCATCCTCAAATAAAAAAACATTTACAGTTGGATTTTTCCCCATTTTGCATGGAAGGAGGATGAATGCAATGGAAGGACAGATTCTAACATCCTTTATAAAGTTAATAATTATATCATATTGGTTGATCTATTCCTGAAAAATATCCCTTATGCTTTTGGTCTCTCTCTCTTTAATGAAAAACAAAAATGAATATTTCTAACTCTTCTCAATATGAAGAATAGTATCTACTTTTCCTTTCATTGCAAGAAAAGGGGAGAAATCAACTTCATGTTCATTTCTTGCCTATTCAAGTAGAAATATGCCAATATGTAGTTTGCCTTATGCATATTTTTCTTTGTGATTCCTATTATTAGAATGGGCATATGCCCAGTATCAAGATGCTACGATAAATTGATACTAACATTTTTCTAATTTTATCTTTGGATACCCTTGGGCAGATGCCATTTTAATATAGGATAAATTAACATATATTATTTAAGATCATCATATATTGAGACCATAATGCAAATATATTTTTAACCATCGTTTATTTATTAATTAAGTGTAATTTTTTTAAAACAAGACTTGGGACCACTAGTAATAATGAGAATAGACATTAGCCCATTCTCTAGACATTGTAACATTTAGGTTTGGCCATATTTTTGGTCAATTTTATTGGACTATTTATAAATATGGGCATTTTTCCTTCCTTGAACAAACAAGCATTTACTTTTGGGTAGTTCCCCATTTTGCATGGAAGGAGGACCAGATTACAAGAAAAATTATAGTGTAAAAACATTCCGACAACATTTATAGAATTAATAATTGTATCATATTGGTTGGACTATCCTTAGAGGTGCCTAGTGCTGCACTGCATACCCTTAAAGTTAGATCAAGCCTCTATCTCTAATTGTTGTTTAGGTTTTCAATTTTGGTTTCTCTCTTTTCATGAATAAGAATGATGAATATTTATAACGCTTCTCAATGCAAAGAATAACATTTTATTTTCCTTTCATTAAAAAATGGGAAACTATCTAGTTTATCTTCATATCATACCCTTTTTAGTAGAAAGATGTCCATTTTTCATTCTTTGATACAAACAAACAAATATTTTTTCATTTTATCTTGAATACAATTATATGGTCTAGGCTGGACTATACCTAGTGGAGACGTGTTATGCCTCCGCCAAGTGCTACACTACATACCCTCACAGGGGATCAAGCATTAATTAGTTCTATAATTTTGTTTTAGGAATAGGTATATTAATTTACTGTTGGATTGTTTCCCATTTCACATGGAAGGAAGACGATTGCAATGGAAAGGAACATTTTGACAACCTTTTTAGTGTTTATTCTCTATCTTTTGGTCTCTCTCTCTCTTTTCATGAAAAACAATATATTAGTATTTCTAACTCTTCTCAATGTGAAGAATAACATCTTGTTTTTCTTTTATTTCTAAATGGGGTACAATCCACTTCATCTTCATCTCATGCCCATTCGAGTAGACAGATGCCCATATGAAGTTTTGAAATTTATTTTTATTATTAAATGGTATGATGTTATTTCTTGCATTTAATTATTAGTATTATTAATTAATGTTTTTGATTAATTAATTTTCTTTAGACCTGATATCATATGTTAAATACATATTCTTTGAATTCTAATTTTTTGAAATAACGGAGTTTATTTTGTTAATTAGTTTTATAAAGTTTTATTATATTTTTCATAATTTTAAAATGTACTATAATTAATTAAGCATTTTAAATAGTGGTGATAAAGTTGTTAATTAGTTTTATAAAATTATATATATTTTTTTAATATTGTTTATGTTTTAAAAATATTATTTATCTATTTGATAATATAATTTGATGTTATTAATAGGTTTCTAGATAATGTAGTAATGTAAGTTTGTTGGCAATAATAATTCTTGTATTTATTTATTAGTATTATTAATTAATGTTGTTAATTAATTAATTTTCTTTCATCATGATATCATTTGTTAAATACATATTCTTTGATTTCTAATTTTTTTAAATCATGTTGTTTATGTCGTTAATTAGTTTTATAAAGTTTTATTATATTTTTATAAGTTTAAAAAGTACTATAATTAATTAAGCATTATATTTATAAAATTAAATAATATAATTTGATGTTATTAATATGCTCCTAGTTAATATAGTAATGTAATTTTGTTGGTAATAATAATTCTTGTATTTAATATTATTTGATAGGATAATTTTTTACTACTTAATTATATTATTATTAATTAATTATTTAAATTAGTAGAAATACTAATTAATGATAATACTATTAATTGTTGATATCATATCCAGGGCTGAATTAAGGTTTCAAAGTGCCCTAGGCAATACTCAAAGCATACGTCGCCTCCCACCCGGGACCAGCGACCCACCTGTATGTGCAAGTTTTTAAAACAATTATAGTGTAACTCTTAACACATTTTATTAAAGCTACAAATAAAAATTTCTTGCCTTTTCCGTAGCACAACGATTAATGAGATCATCATAATTTATTGTTGCAGCGATGTCGCATTCAATTTTCAACATAGAAAGACTAATTTTAATCTAGTTTCACCCATTGTTGACCTTAAATTGATTTTTACTCTTGTTAGAGTGGAAAATGCTCTCTCAGAACTGCAATTTCCAATAGGAATGCAAAAAAACATTCGTATTGCAACATCTAGATTTGGGAACATGGTGTCTAGTCCACTTTTTATTAAATATTTTGACATTAATGATATACTTGTCAAGCTTTCACATCTTACTAATGCCTAGAAATGGATGCATTCAATGTCAAGGGAGGTTTCCAAGTTTGTGTTATATATTATTACTAAATAATTAGAGCATCTCAATATTGTCTCATTATCGAGAAGTTGTAGATTGTTCAAAAATCCTAACCTATCATTTAACACACTATATGATTCATATCTTCTTGATAATTCCCTTATTAAGTTATCTATGATAACATAGACTATGTCCACCCTCATATGATCCCTTCCAGTTTGTGGATTTTCGACATCTCTCATTTCATCAAAGTGAACTTTTCTTTTTCTTTTTCTTTTATTATCTATTTTGTACTCTTTTTTTCTACTAATTATCTTAGCATGTTGCTCATATGTATCGAAATTATCTCTAATATTTTTAATATAATCTATCAATGAATTATATTGAGTCACAACCATGGTTAAATCAATGTTTACCTTTTGTAGATATTTTCTAATTGTATCCATTCTTTCAAGAATACTATGTGAAATACAACACATCAGACAAGTTTCTAACTTGTCTAGTTTTTCGTGAATACACTTTGCTTTATGTCACATGGTAGTTGTTTTATTTTTGTCTTGTGCTATATTTAGGAAAACATCTTTAATTTTAATATATGTTAAGAAAAGTGCCTTAACTGCATCAACTCTAGCTGACCATCTTGTTTTAGAAATGGATTTTATAAGGAGACAAATTCCATCCAAAAAATTTAATAAAATTTCCCACCGATAAGTTGAGGTACTTAGGAAAGTATAAATAATTTGAAGTAGTGAAACAAAATCTATAGTTGTTGTACAAAATTCTACAGCTAAATATCTAACAAGATTTAAGGAATTCCCTAAACAAGGTACAAACTTAGGCATATAGTTGTGATTTTTAATCCTATTTTTTAGACCAGTGTATTTTACAGACATGTTACTTGCATTATCATATGCTTGCCCTCAACAATATTTGATATTAATGTCATAGTGATCTAGTGTTGTTAGTACAAAAGCTTCAAAATCACATGATTTTTGTCCAACCAAAGGAATGTATTTTAAAAATCGTTCAACTGGAATTCTTTCTTGAGAAACATAGCTTACCACAAATGCTAACTAGTCAGTGTGAGATACATCAGGTGTTGCGTCAACAATAATTGAAAAATATTTTATACTGTGGATTTCTTCAACTATTGTTTTTATAACTTTTTGTGCCATAAGGTTAATAAATAAGATGGAACTCATCTTCCTACATTTCCATATTTTGAAATGTGATTTACATAAATTGGGTCATACTTTGCAATAAGTTCTAAACACCCTAAAAAATTTCCATTCCTAGAAGATCCTAATAAATTGTCACCACCACGAAAATAAATACCTCTAGTAGCAAAGAATTTCACAGTTACAACAATACGCTTTAAAAAATTCCTCTAATACTCTACTTCATTTTCGTATTGACTTGCAAGTGTAGAATCAACTCTTCCCAAAACATTACTTCGAGTGATGAAATTAAGAATTGAAGTCCTATGATTAGGGGAATCCTCATGCTCTCTCAAATTAGCCTGTGCATTTTTCCAATCATTAAATCATGTTTTGGAAAATGCAGTTGATTTTTCTTGAAAAAGGTGACAAGGATTGCAATAAACAACTCCTTTTGACTCTGAGTAAAGCAACCATTCTATTAATTTTATTTCATTATTTAAAAGTTTCCGTTGAAATAAATCTTTAGAAAGATATCTAAAAAAATATGAGTATTGGCATTTTGAATGTGAAAAATTAACATTAATATCTTGTTTTGGTGTATTTAAAATTATATATTCTATTATATCGTTGTCTATTATCCATTTTGCAGGATCAAGATTTACAATGAAATGTTCATTAATGATGGGTTTAACAAAAATATTTTCATTTTTCTCCTCTTGTTGTGTTACTTGTGTGTTCTCCTTCTCTTGCGTGTTTTCATCTCCTATTGACTCTGATTGTGTATGTTTGTCACTAACCGAAGAATAATTCTCATTTTCTTTAAAAAAATACAATTGACTTTAAATTTTCATGTGATGCACTTAAAAATATATTTATTTTAGGTATCTTCTTGAAAAGGTTATTTTCGTCAATTTTTTGTTTATAATTTTTTTCAAAATTGAGCACGACTTATTTTCTTAGTTTAATCTATTTGACCTAAACACTTATCAAGTTACAATAACTACCTGAATACTTGTTGATAATGATGCTATAAATTATAATCAATACTATTGCAAAAGTGAAATAAAATTAATACAATCAATTACATAATAAGAACAATTATAAATTTAAATCAAAATGTAATAATATAATTGATGCAATTGAGAACACAATTACTGCAACATCAAATCTAAGAGGCTAGAGCAGTTAGACTTAGGGTTTTATCACTTAGCTTTATGTTCTTCCCCCAAGAAAAATGATGATATGTATTACCAAATCCGATGTTGAACTTGATTTAAAAGGAACTTTAGGCTTTGGACTTTGGATAAGATCTATATCTTTGATGCAAGGCAAAACTTCTGTTGAATTTTGACATTAACAAAGACTAAACTTGATACTTTAAGATTTTTGAGTTGAGTAATAAATATATTAAATAAATTAACTAATGTCTATTAATCTCATCTATTAAATATAGTATATAATCCGAAAAATTAATAAGACAAAATCAAAAAAAAAAATTGATTAACAAAAACAAAAACAAAACTATAGCACAAATAGTCAAATTGAAAAATTACTATATAATTGCAAATTTGCATGATTAACTACACATTAGCTTACAATGATATTAGATAATGGAAAATGCTTGGTCGAGATAATGACACCTCCTTTAGAGCCTTCTCCCACGCAACCAAGCAGGAAACCACAGACAAGTCATAAGAAGCAACAAAGTTACAGATTGTTCCTTGTGGATAATGTTAAGTGCAAACAAAATGCATCATTTAAGAACACGGTTACACTATTAGAAATTGAAGGAGAAGATCCTATTGACGTAGGTCTGTAATGCCACTGGAAGTTTTCTACTTGCTTCAGCTTGTGTAGAAAAAGAATTTAGTGTGCAATAATGAAACCTAACACAGTGAAACCGTGAATAATGAATTATAACATAGAGTCTAGACATGAACTGTAACACAAAACACTCAAGAGTTAGGGGTACATGGCATGTGACTGTGAGTGTATTATGGATCATCAATCGATAAATTACAATCATGATTAGTCGACTCACCTATGTAGTTGTGCTAAATCGTAAATGATTATGATTGGCTTGCTTCAATTTGTAATTGTTTTTATATATGTGTAACTGAATTTTGTTTTGCAAAAATTTAACAAGCCAATAACGGCACAACTGACCTAAAATTGTTTTTATAGAATACAACGCCCTCCCTTTTGTGCACCCTAGTCAACTTCCTAGGTTACCTAGGGTAAGACACACCCCTGATCATATCTTGATTAGAAACACTTTGAATTCTATTATTACTTGTTGTTATTGATTAATTAATTTTTAATAATACCAATGTGATTGTTTCAAATTTCAAAATTTTAGCGCTTTCATTTTGGAAGGCTCTTAATGTTCATTTATCATGGTATCTTTGATTCAGATTTTCAAAATTTGATGCTCTTTTTTTATATTTGGTCATTTTTTATCATAAGTTTGATTCAAATTTTAAATTTTGGGTGCTCTTTTTTATGAGGCACATTTTTTTGGTGAAGTACATTATAAAAATATAGATTTTTAATGAATCAAGTTTCAATTTTTTCTCTATTGGGACTAATATTTTTTCATTCAGATATTTAATAGGGGAAAGCTGAAGAATGTTGATATAGCAAGACAAATACGAAGATACAATTACTTTTCAAAAGAAATAAGAAGATATAACTACCGATAGTAGGAGAGATACATAGATACAAAGATTTTGTAGAAGAAAGAAGAAGAAATAGCCTCCGATATAGTGATAAATTGTAAGGTAGACTTTTCCAGATTTCTTGAAGGGAAAATCATAGTGGCATACTAGGATATTCCATGTTTTTATATCTCATTTTTTCCATGCTTACTTCTAAAGCCTAAAAATGTATAAACATAAATCTTGTTGTTCACAATAGACTATTTGAGCTGTTTTTCCATATATCTTATTTATTTTTATGTCTGAAAAAATGATTTGATTTGTTTTCTTACATAAATGTAAAATTAAACAAATATAGAAATCAATTTCTTTACATTCATAAACGTAACAACTACCAAGTATACAAATAATTTGTTTTTTCGAATGTGTTCCTGTTTATGGTGTGAAAAAAATGATTAAATAGATTAAGTACCACCTGTCTCTTTCTATGTATTTTTTAATAACATCTGCAACAAGTTTATTTTTCAATAATCTCGGAATCCAATTAGGCCAAATCCTTTCACATAAGCAAAAAATGATTTGATAAACTCAGTACCACCTTTTTCTTTTTGTATATTTTTTATTACCGCTACAACAACATTCTTTTTCAATTATATTTATTTCCAATCATCCCAAATCCTTTCACATAGCTTCTTATTTCTCATACAAAATATTTGAATGAAAAAAACCAGCCGTAATAGAGAAAAAAACTCATCCCTAAGAGTGCAAAAAATCAAAACCCTAGCCATTCAAAATCTTTATTTTTATATAGTAATTGACCAAGAAAAATTACCTCTAAAACATGGCCCCCCAAAAATTGAAATTTTAATTTAACCTACCATAATAAATCACCACCCTTGAATGATTAAATTGTTTTAGTATCCTAATATTGTAACTCTTGAAATCAGAATTTATCTGACCATTATAAATCACTACCCTTTAATGCTTAAATTCCTTTAATATCCTAATATCTTAAGTCTATCATAAATACTTAACCGCAAAAGGGTACACATTTAAATCATTTAATGTCATATTATCCCAATGTTTAGAAACATTTAAATGTTTTGAAGAGGTATTAGAATAATGAAAACTACATAGTATTATTTTTCTACATATATTCAAAATTTGAAGATATAATACATTAACAAATCACCACCTTTTAATGCTTTAATATTTTTAATATATAATACATTAATAAATCACCACCTTTTAATGCTTTAATATGTTGTAATATGCTTTAATATACTTTGATATTCGAATTCATTGGACCCATTTAAATTTTTTAAATATATATGTGAAAAATGAAACATATATGTAAAAAATATATGTTTTATAATAATGAAATTTAAATACATTGTAATTTTTATGTATATACTTTGTTTTAGAATTGGCACCCACTGTCATGTTCTGTATAAACTTATAAAAAATTTGAAACTATCCAATAATAATAAATAATGAAATCAGGAAATTTTAAATAGTAAAATTTATCGTCATTTATATTTACTGTGTTTTAGACTGGGCACCCATTCTCACATATTGTATAAAGTTGTGAAATTGATTCAACATTTTTACATTGTTTTGTATTTAATGGGAATATTCCCACTCTCATATAGGAATCATAAAAGACCTTATTGGGCATATAGGAATCACAAACAATATTTCTTGTATGAGAATGTAGAGAAAATACACATGTCCACTGTCATAAAATCAGTATTGCTTCTATGCAAATGTTTAGAATGGGAACATGCCCACTCTCT
Source organism: Taxus chinensis (assembly GCA_019776745.2). Lineage (NCBI taxonomy): Eukaryota > Viridiplantae > Streptophyta > Pinopsida > Cupressales > Taxaceae > Taxus > Taxus chinensis. Next base: position 765,492,972 of record CM034147.1, read on the forward strand.
AGAAACAATTCTAGGTAGAATTCAAAATATAAAACAATATGCCCCTAACTAAATACTATGATATCCATCTTGAGAAAAATTAACTCTTTTTTCGTATATTTTCTAAACTGTAATATTATAATGTACATATTCCTGTTTATAATGGGAATTTAAAATAGTAGAATTTATCATCATTCCTATTTACTGTGTTTTATAATCGGAACCCATTCTTACGACTTGTATAAAGTTATGAAATTGATTGAGCATTTTTACATTGTCTTGTATTGAATGGGTAGATGCCTATTCTCATATAGGATTCATAAAATACCTGCTTGGGTAGATAGGAATCACAAACAATATTGCTTGTCTGAGAATGTAGAGAAAATGCATATGGCCACTATCATAAAATTAGTATTTCTTGTATGATAATTTTTAGAATGTACACATGTCCATTATAAAAATATATATTCCTTGTATTATAATGTTTAGAATATGCATATGCCTATTTAGAATGGGTATATGCCTTTTATGAATGGAATAATCAAATTTACTTTTTTTTAGAATGTGCATCCATTATCACATCTGGTTAAAAGAGTTATGAAATTGATGGATCTTTTTTGCATTGTCTTGTATTGAAAGGGTAGATACCCCTTCTCATTTAGGAATCATAGAATATTTTCTTGGTTATTAGGAATCATAAAATAAGAGTATGGATTATATAGGCTCATAATTTTTAAATAGGTATGAAATTGATTCACAATTTTTACATTGTCTTTTATTGAATTGGCAAATGCCCACTCCCTTATAGTAATCCTTAGTTTGGGTAGATAGGAATCAAAAACAATATTGCTTCTATGAAAATGTTCCCACTATCATAAAACATATGTTATTCAATCATGACTATGCACATGCCCATTCTCAAAAAAAAAATATTACTTGTATTATAATGCTTAGAATGGGCATATGTCCTTTATGATAGGAATAATAAAATTTACTTTGTTTTAGAATTTACATCCATTCTCACATATTTCTAAAAGAGTTATGAAATTTATGTAGCTTTTTTACATTGTCTTTAATTGAATGGTTAGATGCCCCTTCTCTTTTAGGAATTATAGAAGAAATTTTTGGGTAGATAGGAATAATATAAGAAGAGTATGGATTAAATAGTCTCACAATTTTTAAATAGGTATAAATAGGAATAATAAGAACAATCTCATAAAATCAACATTGCTTGTATTACAATGTTTAGAATTGACATATGCCCATTCTCATGCAATTTTGTTTTTGTTTTGTATTGAAAGGGAATTGTATTTTTAATCCTATATTCTCATATAGGATTCCCATGGGCATATGCACATTTTAAAACAAACAAATATGTTTTGTCTTGTATTAAATGGGTAGATGCCCCTCATAGCCATTAAATACGTATTAAATAGCTGGAAATTGAGAATTTTAGTCTTGTATTCAATAGTCATATTCTCATTCTCACAACTAAAATTAGAATATATAAACAGGGCATATTATTATTTTCTTTAAAATTTATTTTAGAATGGGCATTTTACTATTCTCATAAGGGAATCATTAAAAAAATGTCAATAATTTTTTATACTAGAGGTAACTGAAAATATCATAAAAAGAATTATAGAGATAACATTAGAATATGAAGAATGGGAATATTCCTACTCTCTTTAATAAGATTCATAAGATATATTCTATTATTGTTCACAAAGATATGTGAATAAATATATTAAATATAATAGATATAACCTTTTGTTTTTTTAAGCATGGGAACTTACCCAATATCACCAGATTTGCAGGTGTATCAAAACCAACGTATCATTTCGTAATAATTACTCTGATTGTTGCATACCATACAAAAATAATAAATTTTATGCATTACAGTTCAATGAAATGGCATGAATTTTCAAATCATAATCATGTTGAATTATTATTAAATGAAGATTACAAAATTGTTAAGTATCTTTTTTATCTACATAGTACATAATATCAAATAAACAAGGTAATAATGCAATCTCCGTTAGAAAAAAATTACTATCTAATTTTATAATCATATAGACAACTACAAATATGATAACAAAAAAAAATCATTCATCATCACAATAATCAATATAGAAAACAAGGTAATAGTAGCATCTAATAATGATACAAATGTCAACATTAAATAATATCATTTCACAGTCAATATTTTACATAAACAAAAGTCATACATCATCATATGAATAAATAGAGATAAAATTTATTTATTTTTCGGAATGGACAATTCCCCATTATCGTAGTCATTATATAGCTCTCATAATGATTTACTTAAATATATATTCATATATGTGAATGGGACTATTCCCTTTCTCATATATGAATCATCGAATATTAGAGATAAACATTACTTTCTTGTACAACACCCAGTTGAATAAAATGTAAGGAAAAAGAACAAGATCATATTCTTCGTCTCTGAATAAATCACAAGAATAAATATAGATGAAATTTAATTTAATATTGTACTATTATTATTTCTATGTAATAATGGTCATATATAATGCACATATGACCATTCTCATATAGGGATCATAGAAGAATAGATATAGAATTTACTACATTCTAAAACTGTGAACTAGTTTTTTTCTCTATTATTATGTTATGCTTCCTTTTTGAGAGTGGGTATATATAATGGGAATATTCCCATTCTAATATAAGAATCATAGAATAATATTAAACATAAAAATAAAATGTTGCACAATAGGAAATTCTCCACCATCCAAGGGAAAGAAAACCATATGATATTCTTCATCTCAGATTAAATAAATAGAGAAGAGTTGGATAATTTGATTCTTGTAAATAGATTGGTGTTTCTAAGAAATTCACTTGATAATGTTTTCTTCACAAGCCAAAAAAAATCAACAAAAGAGAGAACTTAAAATAAAAAACTATAAACAATCAACAATCAAATCAATCGCATGCAAAGATTCGGTCTAAAAAAATAGAGGAGCCCAATGTAGAGAGGAACAAAAAATGTGGAGAGATCAAACAATATATCATAAATTTTGTTGAAATCTTGTGCTTCACAAGATGAAATAGTCTAACGAAATGAGAAAATGGTTTTTCTCATATAGGAATCATAAAATAATAATAGATGTAAAATCTAATTTGTTTTAGAATGGTAAAGCTTCAAATTCCCAAGAACTGTATCATCCTTGATAACATTAACTGTCATTAGTATCTCAATTGTGCCACATAGTGACATGGATTAAATTCCATTAATATCTCTAATTTTCCTCTAATGCACGGTCGAAGAGGTGGTTTAAAACAATTACCTTCAATTACTAGTAGAATAGTTGTCAAAAATATATTTGCATAGTGGTCTCACTCTGTCATGGTCAGAAAAAAATAGATTTTTAATAGTTTTCATAGCCATGTTTTAGGATATTTGCATTAAAAATACATTTCCAATAATATCACCTTTGTGCCACATAGTGGTTTGTATTAAGTTCAAGTTAAATTGGTTGAATTAGAATGTTTAGAATGGGTGTATGCCAACTCTCAATAAAACAATCATTTTGGTCTTGTATTTATGGGTTCAACTGAATATATACATCGACTCATTTAGCATACAATGTAGGTATGTTTTCCACTAGTGGATATGTGTGCACATAAATATGTGGTAATTGGATGATATGCATATAAAATATACGAAATATAAGTAACATAATCCCAGTCTATATTACTCATATAGAATTGGAAGCTGCCCACTCTCATTTGTGAATCAAAGAAGAAAAATTGAATTAAAATTTACTTTTTTAAAAAACATTTCCATGACTCTTATGAGAGGTATTAACATGATTAAATTCAATATTTCTTTACAAACACACTTTCCATTCTCACAACCCATTCTAAAAATGTTTATAATCACATAAATATATTGTATGATGAGAACTACATAAATCTTGATCCCTCTCGAAGGTATGTAGTGCATCACTTGGCTTTTCCAGGGATAGGCCAGCTAGTATAATACAATTATTAATAATGAAAAAAATAAAAATTGTATCTTTGTATGAGAATAGCCTTTTTCCCATTGTAAAGCTTCTTTCACTAGTAATATTTTCTATCTATAAGGGTTGTGAGAATGCACAACTTCCCATTCTAAAATAAATTAGGCTATGGGAATGCACATATTTTCATTCTAAAATATAATAAATTGATTCTTTATTATCCTTCTATGATTCTTATATGAGAATGGGCATATGCCCCTTCTAAAAATCTAGTCCTATTCTATGTTTCCTATACGAGACTTCACCTCTACTTATTACAACCATTTTTATAATAGACTTTTTAAAATCATTTTCCTATATTAAGCAACATCTTCTTCCTTCATATTTTATGTATGAAAAAGGAAATACTCCTGTTATATAAAAAATAAAAATATAACATCTATTAAATACAATAAAAAAATGTAATGTATTTTCAATACCAAATCTAAATGTAACATCTATTCAGTGGGATTGCTACATGATGGACACCCAAAACCATTAACAACACTACTTCATTATTATTGTTTTTTGTATCTCATATTCATTCATACTATACTACTACTTGAATAACCTATGTCTTATATTATTATCGTATTAACAACACTACTTCAATAGTTTAATTTTATAAGAGTCTGACTTTGTGAATAAGAATGTAGTTTCTAAATTATAATTTTCATATAAAGTTCTTATTCTGGATTTTTTTCTTCCTTTTCAATAATGTCCCCATATCATCTTTCACCATCTCATCCTCCTTTGAGCTATTCAGCTAAACCTTAAGTCTGCGAGTTTTTCTTCCCTTCTCCAATTGAACTAGGCTCCCTTGAATATCCATAACCATATTTATAATCCCATACAGTTCCTATCTGATGGAATTTTAAGAAGTATAAATTTTTTTCGAGGCCTCAATAAACTTCAAATAAGTAAATACCATTTGCACCCCAGACTCATTGAGAGAATCAAAGTTCTTTTCAATATGGAGAACCCTGAGGGAAATTTTTTACAAATACCATACTCCAATCAGACTCCATATTTTATTTTCCTTTGGAAGGTTCCCCTTTGATATCAAACATAGAAACACCAACCGCAGTATCAATATCCTTCTTATTCCTCAATTTATTCATTCATTCAACAATAGTAAAAAATTCATCTAGGTCTTCCAAAACCTCTCACTCTTCGTATTACCAACAACATCTATAGTGTTTATCTATGACATAAAAGAATATTTTATGTCATCTGAGCTCAAAGAGGAGGAGCCCTCATAATCCTCCTGCTCCACATACTTCTCCTCCTCAACACGATTTACATCATCATTCAACAATCCCCTAAACTTCTTAAATTTGGTTAAATCTATAGAACCCAGCTAGAATAAGGCCGTCATCAATCCTTGATGAAGAGGGATTTTCAACTTACCTTTTTCTGAATTCTTTGTTGATTTGCGCAGGGAGAAAAAAGATATAATGGGAAATTATAATGCATACCATGGTGGATATGACTTAACAAAGGGAAATGATGGGCACAAACTACCTTGTACCCACCCTGCAAGGTGATAATTTGCATCAAGTGTAGGGTGCTTTCATTGAAAGGGTCAAGTAAAGAATCTCTCTCAAAACCTCCGCAATGATGTCTTAGTTTCTCTTTACCCACAACACATTTTTCCATCTCCTCATCTAATTTTTACTTCATATTTGTAAATCTCCATCCCCTCATTGTTCATACCAACATCCTTAGTAATAAAATCTGCTTAAGTTTTTATAGAACCCCTGATACTAGCATGACCATCCTTCCAATGAGTAACAAAAATCCTTGCTCAGGGCTTCTTCATGGCCTCTAAAACTTTGAAATAGAGATGACATACATTCCTTTTCTAGAATCATCCAAACTCTTCTACTATATCCATTCGTCAAATCAGGTTCTAGATAAACAAGTTCACCGCCCATTTTTTTGTTTCTTTATTAAAATTGAAATAAAACCAACCCAGTTTGAAACCTTCTTGTTAGTTATAAAACCAAGGATCGTACTTTACCAATCCCTTGTCTAGATCAAATTTCCTTTCTAAACCCAACACAAGCACTTATATCATCCAACTTATAACATGTCCCTATATTACTTCTTACTCTTCCTTTATATCCAATACTTACAGAGAATGATTTTAAATCATTACAATGACACAGAAAATTCAACCTCTTTAAAATTTGTTTCCAAGGTAAACAACAACCTTGTTTCCTTCCCTATAGACATGATTATAGGAAATCAGTTAAAGGATGTTTACATGGCATTCTCCCATTCTTTTTACTTTAATAAAATAAATAGTTAACTTAATCATTTTAATAACTCTTTGAAGGCTGTGAGAATGGGAAGCTAGCCATTATAAATATAATTCAATTTTATATCTATTATTCTTTTATGAATCCTATATGAGAAATCACATTTATTCATTTAATACATGAGTGAATTTATTAATTAATTTAATAACTATGAAGAATGTGATAATTAAGAGCCACTCATTCTAAAATAAAGTAAATTTTCTCTATTTTACCTAATATATGCTTTGAATATGAGAATAGGAAATTTCTCATTCAAAAAAAAATTTAATCTCTATTCTTCTTCAATGATTCCTATATATAAGAGACTGGGCATCTGACCATTCAACATAAAAATATTTTTTTATATGAGAATGGGCATATGCCCATTCTAATCATTGCAATAAAAGCAATATTGAACTTTATCATTACTAATGGGAAAATTAATAATATATAAGAGTGAAAATAAATGATCAATCTAATACAAGAATTATTCAACTTAATCAATTTAAAAACTATATGAAGGCTGTGAGAATGGGAAACTTTCCATTTTAAAATGAATTAAATTTTATCTATATTATTATTTTATGATACCTATATGGGATTGGAAAGTTGTTCATTCAATACAACATTGAACATAATCATTTTAATACCTATGAAGGTTGTGATTATGGGAAATTATTGTTAAAGAAAAAGTAAATTTGATCAATTTTTCTTACATGATTCCTATTTGGTAATGAGCAACTGCCCATTCTAAAAATTTAATATTTTATCTATATTCTTCATATATGAAAATGGGCATCTGCCCATTCAATAGAAGAAATAAATGCTTTTTTTTATGTATAAGGGCATAATCTCCTTTTAAATATTATATTAAAAGAAATACTCAACTTAAACATTTTAATACCTCTATAGGTATGGATACCTTACCATTGAATGGAAAATAAAAAAAATATTTTGTATGAGAATGGGCATATGCCAATTTTAATCATTGTAATTAAATCAATATTGAACTTAATTACTTCAATAAATCTATGAAGGCTATGAGAATTTGCAACTGTCCATTATAAAACAAGATAGATTTTATCTTTGTTCTTCTTTTATGATTCCAATTTTGAGAATGGGCATTTTCTCATTAGATGCATCATTGAAATTAATCATTTTAATTCTTATATGACAATGATTAAGTTTAAAACTTTTTAGCTCTGTAGTGAGATCACCCGCCCATCTCGGGAGGTCAACCTCGCCGGACCTAGCTCGGCAGGTCAACTTTCCCCCCAAGCTCGCTAGGTCAGCCCCCCAGCCCAGCCTCGAGAAGTCATCTTGCACACCAAACTTGGTAGGTTATTTATCCTACTCAGCTCGGTAGGTCTTCTCGCCACACATCTCAGCTGACCAGCTCGACAAGCCAACACAACTTCCAGCACAGTAGATCAACTCACCCACCTAGCTCACAATTTCAACTTACTTTTCGTGCTCGACAAGTCAACTCAGCGCCTCGAGCTCGGCAAACCAACTTGTAAAGCCATCTTGGAAGGTTGTTTCAACTTCCCAGCTCATCCTACATAACTCTAACACCCATCTTGGCCTACGTAGCTAGGGCACCCAACTTGGAAAATAAGTAACATTTCCTAGGTTGTAACCCCATAGTGTAATTTGGTAATACAAAAATAACTCCACCTCTTAGCATGAAGGAATGGAAATGTTTTATTTAGAATAAAAAAAATTATTTAAAAAGGAATGATCTTGTTCAAACTCTGAAACATGCAAGAAATGGTCATATTTAGAGGCATCCTTTTATAACTATGGAGGATAATACTCAAATGGTAGAATCAGAGTTGCATACATAATATTCTTATTGATTGAACTTCATTCGAACACCATTACATATATATAGGAGAGGAATTCATATTATTAAGGAATCTCCTAGAACCTACAATATCTCCTATATTTGTTAGTTAGTTCAACAACTATACTCACGTATAATATAATAGCAAATTGATATATTCAAACTATTGTTATATTATTTTTAAACACAACAATATTATAACAAACATATATAACTGAGTTATATTTTACCCTATGGTAAATAACCCACAATTTTCATGTGAGCATTAATATTAATTTCCTAACATTCCCCCCTTAATGTTTACATACTTGTGAAAGAATTATCACACTTCCTCTGCAGCCTATCGCCTCTGGGTGCTTATGATCTTGGAACACACTCGAATTGAAGGTAGAAGAAGGAACACATCAACCTATTATCGACCATGCACTGTCAGGAACACATATGACTGAAAAGGATGGGAACACACTCAAGAATCATCTACTTATCAACCAGTCACTCTAGGGAACACATCTGACCTAGTAATGTGGGAACTCAAGTAGGAACACATCTGAGCAACCTTCAATGGTTTTCTAAAGGCTAACCACAAACCTAGGTATGAACTGGAACACATATGACTATTCAACCTCATCAAGACTCATGATGTTGCATTTCCCTGTGCTATTTTCTCTTCACTATATTTTTTCATAGGGGAAATAGGAATAGCCACATACCACTGAAAAATAATTAGCTTCTATTCTTATTTTTCAATTCACACTGAAAACCACACCAAATTGAAATGCTAAAGACAAACACACTGCATGCTGAAATAAAGCACAACACTCAAAAGAAAAAATGCACACACGTGCCACCAAATCAGTGAAGTAGTCCCCGTTGTTGGTGACTGACGAGAGGTCATTGTTTGACCTCCAGCCTTCGTTGCCTCCGTCCTCCAGTAACATGCTTCTCACTCAACAAATTGAATGTTGAAGCTCCACAATTTCCACATTGGATTTATTGTTTTCTTCCCTCCTACAATATGAAACATTTTAGTTTTGGCGGATGTTAGGTAACACCGAAAATGCGTCCGTAAGGCAATTTGTTTTATTTTTTAGACTTTTTTTTACAACAATACAACTTTTGACAATAATTCACAAATATGAAAACAACACTTTTGACTTAAACAAAGAGACTCAACTAAAATTTTTAAAAGATAGTAAAATGAGATCACTTTTTATATGAAAATGACTTTGACTCTACATAAAAAAAAAAAAAATAAACACACTGTAACTATAAAATTAACTTTTTAATGACCATACCTTGATCAAAATTTCTGAGCACTATAATAATTAAACTCCACATTCAAAAATATCTAGGCCCTTGCTTTGTCTATAGTGAACCGAATATTACTTAGTACTCATACCACAAACTGGCTTTAAATATAAACTCAAATATAAACTTTAAACACAGTTTTGGTTTTTAACTAGTAGACACCAACAATTCGCTGATAACGTGGAATAAAATCAAAGATACTATAGTCATGCTAGGTATTCTATCTAGACCAATTTATAATTTCCTAAACCATGACATGTCAAAAGGAGTAGTAGCTGTGGAAGTATCTAATTAAAATTCCTTCTACATCATTCATGGAATGAAATGGATCATGTGTCAAGGAGAGGACTGCATGCATTTGATATCTGGAAGCACAGCTGAGGTAAAGCAACCGATTCACATGGATTTATAAGGTGAAGATTTTTTGACACTCCCAAAGAAGGTAGTATGCATTTGATGAAGAGTAATTTGTCAGATTTGAAATGCCATATGTCCAAAAATATAGATAATATCCCGATCATGCTAACACAACATATTTGATCTGTAGGAAATAATTTAGACGCATCTCAGAGATGAACGATTTGATGTTGACTTGGGTGTAAGAATTTATACACTTCTACAAGGAGGTGTGTTTTGAGACAATAATAGAGACAATACTTGACCAAATTGTCTCAAATAGAGACGATATAAAAAGTTGTGTATTGTCTCTATTATTGTCTCAAAGCGGGTGTCTCTAATATTGTCTCTAATTATTGTCTCTCTAGAGACAATATAAAGAGATACATATTTTGTCTCTCTAGAGACAATATCATTATTGTCTCCCTAGAGACAATAATGAATACTAATTTTGTGTCTCTCTAGAGACAATACTAATTTCAATTTTTATTGTCTCTCTAGAGACGATACGAATTTAAAGAATGAAAAATATGAATTTCAAGAATAAAAATAACCAAATATTATATAGTGCAGTCAATGGCTACATATCGTTTATGATGTTAGAGTGGACTAGTAATTAATATTATAAATTAAGAACAATTTGATTTGAATCTTGTGCCCAACAAAAGGGTCAAACATTTTATTAATATCAAATAAAATAAAATACAAAAGGGTGTCTAAATGTTGTTAACCCTTGAAATACAATGATAAAATACAAAAGGGTTCCTAAATGTCGTTAACCCTTGACATACAATATTCACACCACCTCTCCACCACCAGCTTCAAGTGATCCGTTTGCTTCCCTAGTGTTACTTCGACGTTCTTTTTCTTAACTTTTATTTTGAGCAACTGCCTCTTCGCTGACAGTTGTCATCTTCATGTTCTTCGCTTTGATTGTCTCAACTTTGATACAATTCTCTACTATCATTAGTAGTGAAGGTGCATTGGGTTCTGAGATATTAATAACACATATTTTACTTCAGTTCTTCCAAAAGTATTCACAAATTACATTTGAATGAGGACAATAATTAAAACCTCGCACAAAACTAATAAGCTAAGTTGTGCACTCATATACCTATATGATAAAATCCATGTTTTGTTGTCATTCCCAACACATAAATATCCAGGTGATCATCTGTACTCTCCAGCCAAGAAAAACATTTATTTCTTTGTTCATAGTCCTTGCAGAAAAACATTGTTAAAATGGCAGTGAGAAATAAGAGAAGTGTACTGCTAAAAACATATCTCTAGTAACTAGAGAGTATCCATATCAGACAAATGTGTTTAGGGTGTTAAATAAGGATGTTAAAAATGGCATATACTCAACACTTTTGGTTCTGATAATAAGTCCCTAAAATAAGAAACAAAATCATCAACCTTCTTGAAAGAATCATTGTACACATTTTATAGCAATCTATACTAAGAAGAGAATAAGACTAAATACCTACCAAAAAATTCATCGAGGAGGCATACATAAAAATGGAGAGGATCACGCATGAAACTCCAGCCAATAACTGTCTGGATCTGTACGTGTGCAGCAAGAAAATATTAACTGCAAGTAACGTGACAAAAAATTAGTAATGCACTTAACTGATCCTCCAACAATTAATTTACTAGCATAAATGCATTCAAATTGAAATTTTACACTGCTACATTATTGCATATAAACTTTCCTTGTTAGTTTGTTTCCATATAGAACACATGAAAAACACTATGTCTATCTTTTTAGTGAATTCCTTTAGTCCAAGAATGTATTTTAGCTGCTGAAGAGATACAATTACAACTGCTCCAGCCATAAACCCTATTAGATTTGCATGTGGCAGAAAGTCTATTATGAACCCCAACCTGTAATATAATCATAAATAATGTGATACATACTGTTAGTGATCAAAACCAAGAGTGGGATTTCACAAAACAACTTATAATATGACTTTGAAAAAAACAAATATAGTTACATACTAACTATTGCACGTGTAAGCCTCCTGGTCAATCATTTGCACTAACATACATGAGCACATTGATTGAGTTTCAACCCTAAGCAACCAAAATTCTGAAGGTGAGAAAGAAAATGTGCAATGAATAGTAAGTCTGGAATGTGAGGTAAATATAGAAGATTTGAAAATGCCCCAATTGAGCCCAAAATAAATCCTTTGATGCATCATAGTCTATACATGGGCAGAAAATTAGAAAAATCAGACATTGAACCACTTCAATGTCTAAGGTGGTAGCAATCAAAAAACATTACAGGGACATCCTAGAGATTCCTGGAAGCAGAGGCCTCATGGAAGATGGTTCTGGTAATCAATAAGTTGGCACCAACAATTAATTTTAGAAAAAATGTTTTCCTCATATGAGGAACAAAAACTTTGTCTGTTACTTTTACTACTGAGTGACAATTTCTTAGAAGAGAAATTGCAGGACCTGTACACGAAGGACACCATTAGCAGTACAATCCTAATACTTAACAATTATAATTACCCATACTTAACATTGTATTAATAGATACTACAAATTTCTCATTGCAGTCATTAATTTCTTAGCTAAATCTATTGTTTAGTTCAACATTGACTACCAATTTGGAACCTGACTTCAACCATTAGCTATGTACCAAAGACTTGAAATTCTCAATATACTGGTTTATTGTTTTATATCTAACTATTACCTTGGCACTATTGACTACCATAAAATTAGGCATTGAGCATAAAAATTCATTTCTTTTAGGTATTTTGACATTTTATTGAACAACGCATGCTACCACATTTTGTGTAGCCCAGTTTCAAAGCACCACTTATTGAACATGCTAGTAGTATGCTAGCAAAGGTGAACTAAATGGATTGGAAAATTGTTGGTTGCATTTGGTGAAATAAGATCAATGCTATGTCGGGATGCCCATGTCTTCTCTTTCCTGCAATTATGATATTCCACAAGAAGAGGTTGCAGACCACAAATGAAAACAAATTGGAAATTATAGCTATTCTAGGCATTTTGTCAACAGTTCATGTGCCTTCTGTATTCTTCCATAGTGTGTGCACATTTTTACAAGGGCACTTGAAACTGTAAAAATTTGAGGAGTAAGAGTAAGCAAACATCTGATATTTTTTTAATGAAAAACTTCATTATAAACCTGAAGTGCATTTAACATTCTACCTGAGATTCTGACTCGAACTGAAAAACTGTTCATGCCCACTGGACTAGGTACTACATTTGTACCCCATTCCCTTTCATTGAATATTGCTCCTTGCAATTGGGAGCTTCTAAAAGGTGATTTAAGGTGAACATTTGGAATAGTGGAGTGCAAATCATTTCGTCTAAAGGTTTTTTTAAAAACATCTCTAGTGAAAGTAGCCCCTATCTGATAAGGGAGGCCAAAAACAGGATGAACATGGGCCTACTACAAGATCATTAACTCCTATGTTGCATTCTAAGGTGATTTTCTTCCATCATATGGTACCAAGTCAAGTTCATTGTATTCATCTGCTGGTGAAGGTCTGAAATAGGAAATCTAAATGACTGAGGCTGCACAAATGTTCCGAATGCAGGATCCAAGTAAGGTTGCTGCTGTAAACTGCTAATAGAAGGAATTGTCTCTACTTCTGACTTCGAAGAAGTTAGGAAAACCTGATAGCCTGGAACTTAAGGCGAGGGCGCCAGGACTGTGTAGCTACACACAGATCATGGAGAAGCCTAATATTAACTGGTCTTAAAGGGGAATGATAATCTACTAAGAAATTTTTTTTAGAAACACAAACAATATCAACAACCAACAAGAAAAGATCAAGCTGGAATCCACAACCATGAAACGAGCTCATTAAGATACTAGTCTGGCTTTTTTGTGTATAATTTTGTTACCCGGCCCATGTTATATGTTAGTCATTCTATTGTACAGTAGAAAATGCCACAAAGTTGGCCCAAACTACTATCTTCTATAGTTTGATTCTCTTCTTCTTCAATAGATGTGTTTTCTATATTAATGGTGGTTGTATAAAGGAAATGCACAAAGACTAATAGTAATTTTGTTGTAGAGTGGAAAATCTCACAATGTTGGCCAAAACTGCTATCTTTTGGAATTTCTTTTTCTATTCATTTTGAATATAATTCTCTGTTAGTATTAATGGTGGTTGTCTAAAGGAAATGCATAAGAATGTTAGGTGGAGAACATAAATGCAGAGAAGAAGAGTATGCTTATGACTGGTCAAAAAATTCTCAACAAGAAGGCCTCTTTTGTAGATCTTGTATATTGTTTGTAATAAAAAAGATAACCCTTAGGCCTTCTTCTTGATGAGTACAAAAAAAAAACTATCTCCAACTTGAGAAAAAGAAATTACACGCGTAGTCCAGATCACTTAAAAGAATCCAAACAAATTATTCTTACTGAGACTTCTCAACTAGCTTGTATGTTCAAGATCCCACTTTGAAAAAATCAAGCCCATTTGATTGCATCTATTTACACAAGACGATGTTGTATATAAAGTGACTTTCTTTACTTTGAGTTTTATTTGCATAAGGTTGATTTGAAAGGGAATGAGTCAAATATTGATCTCGAGTTGAAAATAAATATGAAAACCATAATTGTTTTCAAACCAACCATCCTATAGAGAAATATATCAAGTTATTATAACCCTAATGGCTGACCTATTCAGACATCAAGGAGCATATGAACAAATATAGATAAATATGTCAAGCAAACATAAAAGCAATTTCATGGAGTTAGGGATTAACCTAAAGCATAAATGTCACCACAATAACTGTAATAAAGAGTGTAGCAGTCTCAAAAATCTGAAAGTTCTGATCCATGGGTTGTCCCATGATCCAACACAGTAATCTATCAAAAGCAGACCAACAACGCAGTCATGGAAACTACTAATACAGAAGTTGCAGAAACCTTAAAACTAGATAAAAGTGTTCCCGAATTTCTTTTTGAAGGGGAAAAATTGGATTTTGGGATTTTTTTTCCCTTTCCACTTGCCCAAGTGGAATGTTTTCGTCAAATCTAAATCAATCCACTTCCAATACTAGTAGTAGTGGACTCTTATGGTGCTGCCCGAATTTCTTTTTGAAGGGGAAAAATTGCTTTTGGGAAATTTTGTTCCTTTTCCACTTTCCCAAGAGGAATGTTTTCGTGAAAGCTAAATCAATCCACTTCTGATACTAGTAGTAGTACACTCTTATGCTGCAACCTGCTCTAATTGTATAAGGTTCCACAAGAAAAATAGTTGGATCAAATGACATAAAGCAAGCTCGTGTTGATATAATTTTTTCTACATTAGATAGAGAGCATCGTGTGTAGTTCAGAACTAGGATAAAATCAATTGTAGATATAATTACAGATAAACGAAAAGAATAATATGTTGATTGGGTTTGTGTTCTCTTTAAATGTTTTGCTTGCATGATCCCAGGTCCTATTGACATGGAAAAACATAAATGAAGGTCCAATATTAATCTTGTGATGAACTTCCACCTAGTTGGAGGATTGAACTAACATAATAAAAAAAGGCATAGTAGTTCATTCTAGTATTAATTTTATGAAGTCAAGAATGACAATAGTTGGGGATTGAAGTGAAATTTGTAACCAATTTTTTAAATTTGTTAGTACTTGAACAAAGTGCAACTAGCCTTGTGGATGCTTAAATGTTCTTCTTAGTGTTAGGATTGAAATCTTATGTGACTTAAGACTTGTGTGGGTATATATATTAACTTGAATCAAGATTGTTCTGTTCCAGATAATAGTCGGCAGTTTTTTGCTTAATTACATTTCTTTTAATGCAAAATGAACACTCTATTCAACTATAATAGGTAGGACTAATCTGCTAGGTTCCTAAAAATAGTAATTGTAACCATTCACAAGAGAAAGTTGGTAAGCATAAGTGACATTGAAATAAGCGACTCAAATACAATGATTGTTCACGATATCCTTCAGGTGATGGGAATGAAGATTGGAAAAGAGAAGAGCATTACAAATTACATAGAATTCCTTGCTGCAGTGGAAGATGAATCTTGGCTAACATTGTCTCCATGAGAGGATAGTAACCAAACTCCAGGATCTCAGTCAACTTGGGAAGGTAAACTTCAATAGAATCATAGCATTGTGAATCTGAAATACAACAAGAATAATATTAAAGCATAATATTCCAAAGCCAAACATAGTTAAAAAATTCCAGTCATAAACAAAGCGTTGCTTACATCATTAAGGTGTCCTTAAGGTCCTTAGAGGGAGTTGTCATCGCCATAAGATACGGGTATTTCACCTTTGGTAGTTATAAATCTTCAATCTTTCCATATTCTTCAAAATACCTACAGGGACATTATACAAATTTAAATAAAGCACATTTTTGAGATACTGGTTCATTTTATAAAGTTTGTGCTGTGTGTGTTAGAAACTTATGACTTTATATGCACCTAGTACTATGTAATGGGAACCCCTATTATTACATCTTACGCACCTAATACTAGTACTATTATTTTTCTGAGACTTCATTAGTCATTTCTTACACAATCCGTCCAAAATGTCAAAACACAGAGACGTACTCAATATTATCGCACGTATAAAAGCTTCTATTAGATAATTCATGTAATTACATAGCTTCTATTTGATCTATGATGTTCACAAAAACAATTGAAGAAGCAGAAGTATTCTACCATGAAGTATCTAATCCAAATAAATTAGTTAACTTAAAATTTCCAATATTCCCAGCATTGATTCAAACTCGTTAGAGGAGTAATTCTAAAGAGATTTTATTTTATTGAAAGTTGAAAAGTGAGGACTTGGTAGGTTATACAAAGGAAATATATTGTTTTTATCTTTCCATTGAGTAATAGTAACGAATTTATGCAAATGTTGTTTTATATTTTAATTTGTTTCATTAAGCTTAAAACATGTGTATTAGTAATGAATTTAATAAAATCCAAACCTAAAAATCCAATCCTAAAAATCCAATCCTGGCTCACAAGGTCCTCTACAAACTGAATGCTATGGTGCGGAACAAGTATGGTTTCCCAAGGTGTCTTACAAGCAGCTGTCAATGCTAGAGAGAAATCCTATAAAAACATAATTGTGCAAGATCTCAATTAAAGACAAAATGGTTTTCAAATGGTAGCGAGAAAAATTAAGAATACAATAAACAAATCTTTAATGGACAAGAAGGAGAAAAATGAGAGGGTTCTTGTAAAAATTAGCAAAGTATCAGAACCTACAGTGTAAATATGTGCATAAGAATATTATATAGTTCTAAAATTTCAACAAATTACTCTCAAAGATGACATTAAATCACATGAAGTGTTTGAATTAATAGGTATAAGATACCCCTAACACACAACATGGAATGAAACAAAACTAATATAGTTGATGAAAGTTTGATGCCCTACAAGAGATGTCAGGTTGCCCTGCGCATCAAAATTTGTACCGGCCTTTTTGTTAATAAAAGCAACAAATTCATCGAATTCACGAACAACATCATAATCTTCACAGTAAACCTGAGAGGCACTATAAAGCAATATCTTCTAAGGTATGGTTGTTTTGTGATGGCACGGAAACACGTTTTACCTAACCCTCATGCATATTTTTATGGGGTAAATTTAACTGGCGGGGGTCTAAAATTATACCAAAATTGACTGCAGTGCATTGGTGGGGCTTGTCCCTATTTCATGGGTAACCCAGGTTTGATTTTGGTAGCCTCTGTCACAAACATACATGATAGATAGGCCCAGCCGCGGAAACATATGGAATTTCAAGATGCCACGAGAAGAAAGAAAGAGGAACTTTATGCAAAAGGTATACTTTCAGAACAACAAGACCGCACATATTGAAGCCATTGAGTATTTTGAAAGAATAAATTAGTGCAGACCAAAGAAAGACTTAAAAGACGTTTGATGTTTTGCATGTAAAAGGAATGGACATTATGCTCATTCTTGTCCCACTAAGGATCCAAAATAACTTAAAGCGATGTTTCTAGATAATAAAATATCTGAATGGTGGGGCTTAATGGAACATGAAGATGAATGGAGTAATTTTCTTGTAGAATCAGTTGATTTATTTTCTCTGCAAGAAGAAAAAAAAGGACCTATGTTTGATTGGTCCGACTCTGAGTCAGAAAACAAAGAAGTTGCAATCTATATATTTAGTCCTCTATTTTTATGAGATCAACACAAATGAAGAAAAGAAAGCACATGGTGATTGGTTTCATACTTGTGACAAATTTCTAGACATGCCTGAGTTAGAAGATGTCATGATAGAAGAATAAAAAAAGATGCTTTTGTATCAGACACATGTACCAGTGATGCAGAATCTTCCAAATCATTAGCCTCAGGATAGACTTAGAATATGATGGTACAAAGTAGAAGGTGGTAAAGGTAATACCATACAATCATCTCAAATACCCAAATACGGTAATGCTATACCAAAAATTGCTAATGCCATAGCCAAAGAAAATAATTTCACTCATAGTTCACATACTCGTACTTTGCAAATACTTGGCAGACCAAAAAAAATTGACTTGGCAAAAACTCGACAATTCTCAGCGAATACTCAAGAATACTGGGCAACTTAAAAAATATGCAAATTTCTTTAAAAAACATAAATTTTAAGCAACATATTTAGTTTAATAATGGTAGACACCAAGGTGGCTAACGAGTGAGTGACATCATCACAAAAATGAGATTTAATGCAAAAAGACTGCTCAATTAAATCTCTAGAAATCAACTAACTTTGAAGGCATTCCTGTGAGTTTATTTATTGATAATTATGTTCAATAATGTCTGAGTTTATGTTGCCAAGGTTATTCTATATACACACCTGGAAACACCCTTGCAAACCCATCAGCTTTCTTAATTAATTCATCAATAGGAAGAGCCATAATAGACTCATCCTTTACCCCTCCAGGTAATGTAGATGAAGGGTACATATTTCCACTCATTCCAAGCCTTTTCCCTATCTCTTTGGCAATTGCAAGCTGATCCCCTGAGAAACAAAAAAAACTACTGTAAAAATCATAGTGGTTTTAATAAGAGTGTTATTGCTATAAAGAGGAAACAAAGAACATAATAAATCATTAGACATCATAACCTATTATCATCTTCACATTGACACTAAGGTTAAGAGCTCGGAAAAATTTTTCAGCACTATCATGGCAAGGAAGATCAAAAAGTGATAGAAAACCAACAAATTGCCATGGACCTCCCAATATTTGGACTTTTCAGGTACTTCCCTCCACTTCCCACGTCTCTCCTCTCTAATCCACCACCAAACTCTGCTCATCCACCCCCATTCTGTAACTTCACATTTGATGTGTAGAACATACAGGTGTATACAAATCCCTTAACCCTCTCGAGCTTGCACACTTTATGAATCTCTCCACCTTCCTGGGACTCAAACCGTCCACCTTCAAATGCTCGCCATTACAATGATGCACCCCAATCTCTTCTGCCCCTACAGCGATAAGAATCCTCAAGACCTTTTTGATACCCTTATGGAGATTCTTTCTGTCGTGGAGATTTAGGGTATATTTTATATGTCCAGGAGATTGTCATGGTACCTGAGCCCTTGTCTCTGGCTAGGGAAAGAATCTGGGCCGTTATAGAGAATCTGGACATTATTTTCTTCATATCCAGAGTGGATATCCAAGGCACGACGACAGAAAACAAACTCTGGATTCAACGAAGGCGTTTGTATTATGGTTTCGTAACCAGACAGGGCAGGTACTGGAGACATGGCTGTCATGATTGGCCCCTTGAAGCTCTTTCCTTCCATGGCAGCCGGTGCTTCGGGGAAATAGCCCCATGCCATTTGGATTGGATGGAGATGAATATTGCGCCCTATGAATGGGTTTTAAAGCCCGATTTTTATTAAAAGAGTGGGACTGCAAGAGCACCCCCGCATGAAACCACAGTGACTATGGATACAATGAAAATGTTTTGCAATGTGTTTAGTGTCTCGGATTACGAATTCCACATGCTGAAAAAAAGTATACAGAGAGGGCCTGATCATTGGTCGCCTCCAGCCATCAAACACCAGACCACCGCTCAAATAGAAAGGAAATAAATCTAGCAATCACCCCTAAAGCAAAACCCCCAACATATGAAGCAGAAACAACGGGTAACAAGCACTGGCTTAGGATGGGAGCATAGAATATGAGAGGATTGGACCAAGGAAAAAGTCCGTATGGGATGATCCATACTCCACCCATCACACCTCCCTCTGCAAAAATTTGTTCCTGTTGAGACATACTGGTATTACATGCATTTCTGCCATCGCTTTCGTTGTGATTAACGTTAGGGCTAAGTCCATTGAGTGATTGATTTTGCATGCTTTACCAACAAAGTAAATATTTTATTTTAAAATATTAAAAATTAAAAGAAAGGAACTTTAGAGATACCTACATTTTCCTATCTACATGGTGCCAAAGATACCTTCATTTTCAAGTAAGCTTGTAGCAGAAACTATTGGTTGAATGTAAACCTCTGCTTCACCCATGATATCATCTGCTGATAAGACATATTTATCAAAGACTTGCTTCCAATGAAGAGAATGTCGTAATTTAGAAATTGATCAAATTCTATATACTATCTTCAAAAGAAGATACTGCTCACATAGAACCATCCTTATTAGGGGGCAATTGATGTTTTCAAAATAAGATGACATTATATAGCTGAATATAAGTTTTAGTCTCTCCTTTAAAAACCTACTAATGAACACTATTGAAGAGTCAGAGACCAGACACCATTGAAAGATTAAATTATAATAACCTAAAACCTATGAAACCAGCTTGTCTAGTACTATTTGAACCTGTACCAGTGCTGTTATGGGTTCAACATATTTTTACTTGGTTTGTAGTTAGAAAGTTATAATATTTCTCCTTTAAACACCTACAAATTATCCATGCAATGGAGACCATCACCACTTAGAGATTAAAATATAAAAAACCTAAGTCCTGTGAAGCTTACCCACCTTGTAATACTACTGCTCAACCTTGTGCTGGTACAATTTTGGTAATGGTACATTCTAGGATTCAGTGTATTTTTACCTGGTTTGTAGCTAGAGAGTAATTTATAGCCATTCTCATTTAAACACCATTAACAGTACTGAAGACTAGTAACACTTGGATTAAAATATAACAACCTAAACCTTTGAAACCCTCTTACCTAGTAGAGGTACCATTCAACCATGTACCAGTATAGTACTGGTAATTATATAGTCTGGGTTCAATGTATCTTTAATTGGTTTGTAGTTAAAAGAGTAAGTTATATCCTTTCTCCTTTCAAACACTATTAACAAAACTGAAGACGAGCACCATTTAAATGATTAAAATATAAGAACCTAAATCCAGTGATACCTACTTACCAGGTACTCTCAAACATGTATTGGTATGGTTTGGGTTTCACTATATTTCCCAGGTCCCGCCCTAATACATACCAGATACAAAACTACCATATCATGTACTTACTTGGGCCATGCCAATCAAAAGGCACATCCAAATTAAAAATCCCCAAAAAAAAATAAAAAATAGTACTCTTATGACAGTGCTTTTAAAGCATTGTCACATCAAAGACACCCCTAAACTTCAAGCATGAACAATTGAATGTCAAAGAGTTAAAAGACTAAAAAACAAAATTGAAATTTAACATTGCCATTACTTCCTTAAATACTATTTAGCTACAAAATACAAGACACATAACATAAATTTAACACCAACAACAAGCTTATTATGAATTAGAAGCCATCTAAAGCAATATTTCTTTGATTGAATAAAGGAAAACAAAAAAACAATAAATCTACAAGACCATCTACTAATGGGCTCACAAACATTCCACTCATTTGTAAGGCCTAGGGAAAGGCTTGGGGAGAAGGAAATATTTTCATATAGTTGTTTAGAGGTAGCCTCTTGGAGAGTGGGCCCTTTGAGCCACCTCATGGTATCCCAAAAGTCATTCTCATCCTCCATAATTAGTCTAGTGTAGGGAGTTTTGAAAGCATTTCTGGGCATTGTACACATTTTGAACTGAGATTGAGGAAGCTTATAGAAATTTTTAAGGTCTTTCCATTCCATCCACTTCCCAAATCTGTACAAGTCGTGTAATATTTTAATTCCTTTCTTAAACCAAATGAGGGCAGAGCAGCCTCTTGTCAAGGAAAGGATCTTGTCAAAGAAAGGATCTTTGCCTTGACAAGAGACTGTTCTGCCCTCCTTCGATTTAAGAAAAGAAATAATATCTTACATGACTTGTACAAATTTGGGAAGTGGATGGAATGGACAGACCTTAAAGCTTGCTATAACCTTCCTCAATCTTAGTTTAGAATGTATACAATTCTCAAAATGCTTTCACAACTCCCTCTATTGGACTAATTATGGAGGATGAGAATGACACCTGGGATACTATGAGGTGGCCCAAAGGGTACCCTCTCCAAGACATTTTTCAGATTTAAGACATTTATTTAAAAGGGTTGCAGGGTATTTTTTAGATTTAAGACATTAATGTTATAAGACTTTACATCTAAGCGCACTGTAACTTATTCCTGGGTTAGGAGAATTCTCAGACAAATATAGGCTATATTTGAAAAGATTATTTGGAGTAACACAATAGTAAACTAGAATAAACTCTTGTCATTATATCCATGCCTTGATAAGAGGTTGCTCTACCCTCATTTGGTTTGAGAAAGGAATTAAAATATTGGCTTTGGAATGCATAGAATAATATTTATTTTTATGATGCATGCAAAAATTTAAATTTTTTAATTCATCAAAGTCTTTCCAAGTCCGAATATGGGTCTAAGTGGGCCAACTAAGTCTGAGTCTCAAAACTATGGTCATAACAATAGTTTGAATATGGAGTTGATTACATCTCTCTGAAGAGAAGGCCTACTTGACACCTTAATAAACCATGTTAAGATAAAAATTGGCTATGCATTTGAGGTTAAGTAATAGCATGGTGGGGTAGGTAAAGAATGAAATCAAATTAAATCTACATGTGGAAAAATGATCTCATCAAATAATTGATCAAATAAAAGGACATAAACTCCACCATATTCTACAGTTTCACATCGATGGCATAGGGTTTTTAGCATTGAAATAACTAGTTACTCATGCCAAAATGTATATTAACATAAAACAGAAACTATGGAATAATCTAAAATCATAGTTCATTAACAAAATTTTGATTATGTTCATTTTTCTTTCCATCGAGCATCATAGGACGAAGACCAAGCTCATTTTCCTGCTTGAATATACCATTTTGAAATGGAGATGTCCCACCCAATAATCCTTTGTAACTAAAATCCAAGGGCAATAGCATCTCAAAATCTTCTTGCTCCACTATACTATAAGGAAGTTTATGAAATGGTCAAAAACAATTCAAAGTACGAGAAAAAAGGTTAAAATGTAGGAATTATTGAAGATGTATTTATCAAACTAATGACAAATACCTGAGTATCACAATAGTTGATCGTACATTGAACACACACAAATAAAGGTTCCAACCAACTCTCACAACATAATGTTATGGTGCATGCCACATTTTTTTTTCATTTGTAGGATAGTTGGCATCTTTTGTTTCCCTATTCCCCTTACACTAGGGTATGAACAATACTTGGGAGAAGCTTTTCAATTTCATGCATGCATCCACAAAGTTGAATCTCTTTCAATGCATGCATGATTGAGGTACTATACAATGAGAACGATGATAATTCTTGTGTATTTCAGCATCCTCGTCTTGGCTCATGTCAAATGGAGGTTCAAAATCCTATTGAACACAAATCATAGCAGTCAATCAAAAATGTTAATGAAACATATGCAAGCTTCCACACCTACTTTGATTTACACAACTGAAAAGATACCACCTAAAATTTTCTGAGAAATTTAAGTAATAATCAGTTCCATTCCCATAGAATATGTTTGTAATAAACACTACAAGCCCCTATTATGAAAGACTATAATAACATTTCCAGAAATGACAGAAAAAAGAGATTCAAATAATACCTGAAGCATGTTGAAAATGAAATATGAATTTTTGGAAATGCACCTGCAGGATTGAATTAGAGCGATGAGTTGCGAGTCTTGATTCTCCCAGCTTTTAATAAAACTTACAAAAGCCTTCTACAAAAAAATGACTTTTTAACCCACCTTTTAAACCTTAAAATATGTAACTTTTAGCTAGTTGTAAACTACATGGATAAAAAATTAATCTTAGAGCTACACATGTTTGAACAATAGGCCTGCCTAAATCAGTTTGGAGGTCTATACACACCAGTGATGATAAATCTTCCCCAAAAAAAAAATTCTTCAAAAAAAAGATTGTAATGTTGAATAAGTATACTAAAAGAAAACACATCATACAAATACATAACATATATGTATAACACATTTCAATCTCACTTGGGGAATGTTATATGCAATTTACAGGTTTAGTATGAATGTTACATGTAAACTTCTGCTCAGAAAGGAATGGAGCTAACTTTGAGAATTTGCAATGTTGCTATGAATCCTCGCATTTTTCATCTTGCAGAAAATATACATTAATTAGATTAGCCCTTATCTAATGATAGGTGAATAGGTATAGTAGGTAAAATGGTTGAGAGATTATGTGCAGTTCTATGAATTCTTCTTAGGTCTACCATTGTTGTTCCAAGGATTCTACATGGAAAAAAAGAAGGAATCCTCTCATTGAATGTTCTCTAAACTGGCATGATTGACAAAACCATCGACCTTTCTTCATATTTTAAAACTAGAAGAGTAGAATTCCTTAGATATTAGATGAAATGCATGAAATATATTCCAGTACCATACAAGGCCTTTAGAATTTCTAATTGAGCCTAATCCCAAATTCATATTTTCCAAGCCTTCAACTCTTTGTTGCTTTTAGCACAGAAAAAGAGGATCATGGTAAGTAAAAGGAGACACAAGCATAATATTATAGTCAGAAATATTGAAGAACAAGAAATCCAAATGAGAGAAAGATACTTGGTCCAAAGAGAAAAAAAGAGAGTTTTCTTCCTACATCCTACTACCCACAAACTCCTCATTAAACTCCCGATCATTGGACATAAGGACAAGATGTTTTTCCAAGGAAAACCACGTTGATGGCATGCCCATATGAATCAACCAAACTCAACTTTTCTTTCAAGGCTTGCTCAAATATTGTCAAGGTGAAGATCACATCAAAAAGTATGATAGATGAAAAATTCGATCAAAAACCTATTTCTGTTCACTAGCATTGTTGTAGCCTTCAACATGTAACTATTTGAATTAAGTATTAGGAAACAATGCTGGCAAATACTATGGCCAAGCAAATATGCCACATTCAAACATGGAAGTTCCCTCAACTTGGAGATTACACTTCCGATGATCACCTTCAGAAATTGGTTATGGGTAGAACTAAGGAAATATTTCAAATTGATAGATTGACAAATTTCATTCCTAGGTAGCTAACAGTGAAGAGTGAATACATAGAGGACACCAGTCATGAGTATGATATTATGATCTGTATGAATTATAGAAATTTCATGTCACTGTGCATGTGCAATTCATATGCCAGACTTTTGCATGGAGAGTATTAACATTATTCCTCAACAAAAGGATCAGAATAGGAGTTGTTCTTTCAATAAGCACTTGAATTTCTCACTGAAATAAGGTGGCCCATGAGTCTATCATTCAAGTTGTTAAGTTGTGGTGTTAATCCATGTTGACAAATCGAAAGAATTTGATTCAAGCTTACTCCACACTATACATTTATGGCAGCCTATAAACTTGTTTAACATTCACAAAGCAAAAACAAACATCTTTTATAAGAACAATTGAGAACTTGTTCGTAAATAAATAGCTATTTAGTTCAAAAATGAAGATAAAGAGCTTTAGAAGCAATACAACCTATTTTTAAGGAAATAAACATGCCTTTTAACAAAATTTCCTGTAAAATAAGGAAGATAGGTTACCAATGCATACTCGCCAATATTAAAATCACAATAATCCAAACTATGTACTCTTAATAATATATTGTATGAACGTAGCCACAACGTAGCATACCTGAGGTTATTAAAAAATATATTTTAGTGAACTGTACCTATACCCATATCTATACTCATTTACTCATTTAGGCATTTCCTCAAACAATTGGCGTGCATATTTCAGATAATTAAAATCAATACACATGGTAATAAGTTTGGTTTCAAAAAAAATGTTTTTGCGAAGGCCACTCACCAGAGTATTGGAATGAAGGTTGATCTATTCATTATGGTGGTACAGGTGAGCATGAGAGATAAATAGTTAGTGGTAACTGCACTCGTATTGCCTTTGTCATTTGATACCACTTGATGGTTTGCAGGTATTGGTCTTTAACAGTTGTAACATAAAAAAATGCACGTATTTGAATATACACAGTATTATAGATGTGAAAAACTTAGCGACATCTAACGGCTCGAGAATAATAAACATTGTTACTGCTTGTGATATAAGCCATTTATCTTTAAATAAATCTAGTGATGTTTTACCTGATGAAATCCAAACTCCTTAGTGAGCAGCACACCCAGATCATACATACAATCTTGCATTCTATCATCACTGCCATACAATCCAGGGAACATCTTAATACACTAATATTTCATCACCTCCAATGCCTCGTTCAAGGGTTAAATTTTCACTGGGAAGAGACGGGATATATTTTCAACTCTGATGGAGTGCAATGGCAGCCCTTGTCCAGGAAAGGATGGTTTATCAACAGTACATCCATACATGTCTTCTTTGGATCTCCCACATTGGACAGAAACTTCTATGCGAAGCCACGGAACGGCCTTTTCCCCTAATTGATTCATCTGGCCAATAATACCCAAAAACACATAACCTCACATCACTAGAGCTTCCGCTTTTAAAGCTCCTCATGAATTTTCCCACAAAAACCGGCCTTGAGTCAAAACACATTCGAGCAACATGGGGAGTTCGTTTGTGCAACCGATGTCATACATGGCTTCCACGGGATTGAAAACATTGCCCCAAGGCAGCCTGCACATAGCCATTTCTACCACAGTGAAACCCACAGATCAAATATTAGAAGGCAGCCCCTGCTCCACCTGGTTCACCACATCGAGATCCATCCACAATGGCATATCCCTTACATCTTTACAACTTAATATCTTCTCTGGCTCCCACATATAAATTTGATATAGTGATGCAAAATCCCCTGCCTAGAATCAGTGACCTCCTCTGCTCCCAAAATCTTCCTGCATCTTCCCCCAACTGAGTAAAATAAAAGTGAACTTATTATTAAAATTAAAAAAACAATAAGTTATATATGAAATTAAAATTTTGTCTCTAAGTTTTGTCTCAAAATAGGGCCTAGTGTAGTAGTGATATTCACTCAAATGGATGAGAATCCCCACGCTTTAATTGGATATCACGTCTTATACAATTACACATGTTTGTGGATGGATGAATGAAGGTGATGGAGGATCTATTTGTAAATGTCAACCAACTGCCAAGTGAACAGTTGTAGATTCCAACATATACCACAATTTAAAAACAACTACCTACTCGTGTTAGTCAATGCATGTACATATATCAATAGGCTACTAGCAAATAAATACCTTTTGAAGAGGATGTTATGGTTACAAAAGAATTTCTGGGGAAGCTCTGAGGATGAAGTATACACGAGTATTTTGTTGATAAGGATCTTTTCCTACACAGAGATCTCTTTTCTTCTCTCTTTTTAAAATGTGAATTAGGTTGCTTTATCATAACTTTCGAGAACTCAAAGGAACACGACCAAGATTCAATGTGTTGATCCAAACAAACAAATAAGACAACTCTTAACATGATTAATAGATTATGAATAGATCACATCCAATCTATAAACACCAGTGATCACACTATGCAACATAGTGATTGAGGCCTTTTTTTATACGAGTGAATGGAGAACACGATGTTGTCGAAAAGATGAGATCTATCATGTGCTGCAATTCTCAAATTGATCCTTCTAATTTTTTCCTCAATCCGTAAAAAGAAACCAAGCTACAACAAGAGCATTTATTTGTATTCACATGGGCATTGATACATAGAGTGGCCCCTCCACTTTTGTCAAGACTACATACCTGCTCTGATACCAAATCAAATGGTAGAATCAGAATTACACAAATAATATTCCTATTGATTGAAATTCATTCAAACACCATTACATGTATATAGGAGAGGAGTTCCTATTATGAAGTAATCTCTAAGAACCCACAATATCTTCTATGTTTGTGAGTTAGTTCAACAACTATACTCACGTACAATATAATAGCAAATTGCTATATTCAAACTATTGTTATATTTTTCTTAAACACAACAATATTATAGCAAACATATATAACTGAGTTATATTTTAACCTACATTAAATAACCCACAATATTCATGTGAACATTAATATTAATTTCCTAACAAATACTATGTAAGTATTTCAAAACATTGAAGTGATATTCTTAAAACACATATCAATAATACAAAAGATCAAAATTATGACATTATCTTTATACTGAAATCAGAATACAAGAGAAAGAAAGCAAGATGATATTCTTCATCTCATAATAAATCAACATATAAGAGTTAGAAGTATCGCCAAAACTTATCTTCAATTTCAAACAAAAAAAAAAATTCTTCACTATAAAAAAGTAAATTCTTCTTATAATAATGAATCATTTTCCTCTTGTATAACTTTCCTACACAGCTCGGTAAAAATGCAATGCCACCCAGGTGGTAAGACCACTCAGTAATTTGGTAAAATCATAATGTATATAACTCCCCGTATTAGTAACTATGATTTGGTTAACAACTATGAATATCTTTATAAACATTAAAGTAATATTCTTAATAAACATATCCAAAAATACAGAATATAAAAAAAAAGGAATCATCTTTAAACCCAGAATGGAATATAAGGGAAAGAAAACCCAATGATACTATTCATCTCATAATGATTCAACAGAGAAGAGTTAGAATAATTCATGGATCAAATTTTCTTCAAATATTTTGTGTCACATGCAGAAAGCTCATAAGAAACTGAGGAGGCCCAAAGCAATAAGGTTCAAAAAACTTTTAGTAGAGAGGATGAGCAATATTTTTAAAATATTCTACAAATATTCTTCTTCACAGGGAAAAAATAGTCTAACAAAATAGGCAGCCCAAAATAGAAGGAAAAAAATCGGAAATTGGATTAAAAGTAAAGTGGAAAGGATAAACAAGAAAGATATAGGTTCGCCAACCTGCGGTGAACCTTGCAATTCCAAATACCTATCCCATAATTGAAAACAGTAACCGTTTTCACTCTCTCTATAGTGCCATGGAGTGGTGTGAATTAATTTCCATTAATTTTTCCAATGTCCCTCCAATGGGTAGTCGAATACATGTTTGACATACAAGTACCTTCAATTAATAAAAAGTTAACAATGGGAAATGATTTAGTTACAAATTAATAATATTGCTATTCCATGGTCCAAAACAATATAAATATTAAAAAATATGGTAGCCATGATTTAGGTTTAATAATTACACTTAAAATAAAATTAAAATTTTAAAAAAATTCATAGCCATGTTTTAGGTTTATTGCATATAAATTTTAAACTTTAACATAGTCATGATTTAGGTTATTTACATTTAAAGTAAAATATAATTTTAAAACGTTATCATTGGCATGTTTTAGTTTTTTTTTTAAAATTTTAAATTCATTAATACTAATTTATACTAGAGAGGGGATAGTCAGGGAAACTATATATAACGCGTGGTTTTCATGAAATCACTCAAATATTGAATCGTTTACTTGCTCCAAACACTCCCTAAATTTTAGATCGGAATGTCGACATAAATAGAAAGAGGGGACCGAGTAGATCAATCCAAAACATATGTTATTATTTCTCCATTTATTACAAAGGACAATCATATTATTTTGTACTAATACCATATTTCATGATATCTAAGTTTTTTGATTATTTGAATTTTTAATCACATTTAACCTTGAGTTGTATTTTTAAATATATTTTGATAGGTATCTTCGATATTTAACAAGTTTAATTATAATATCTTGAATGTACTTGAAAATAATTACATCTCCCAGATGTGTTTATATTAAAATCACTGATACTATAATATCGTTTTGAAAATGATAAAAACTCTATAACTTATAGTAATCACATCAAAGGTTAATATTAGATGTTCTAAATAATTAGATAGTACCTTGGAAGCACATTTAGAGAAATTAGTTTTTACTCCTTTTTGAGAAATAAAATATTATTATGTTGAGGAAATACACAAATAGAATGGGAATATTTCCATTCTCATACAAACGAACATTTTTATGCTGTATTGAATGGGCATATTCCCATTCTCACATAAGAATCATAGAATAAAAAAAGAGGTAATATTCTATTAGTTTTAGAATGGATAGTTTCTCATTCTCACATCTTTTTTAGTGATGTTAAGATGATGAAGTTCAATATTTCTTCAATAAGTTGGTAAGGTTAGAAAAGGTATATTCCCATTAACATACAAACAAATAATGTTACTATTGTGATGAGAATGAGGATATGTCATTTCTCATACAAACCAAAAATTTTATCATTTTGATGAGAAAGAGAATACACCAATTCTCATAAACTAAATATAGAAAGAAAATAAATCCTATGCGAAACATAAAGAATGAATGACAATTAGATCCGTTTTATGAGAATGTTGAAAATCGACAAATTCCCATTCTCATAGTCAATGAATATGGGAAGTATGAGGAATTCTTGTAAAATTAATTTATGCTATGTTAATATGATGAAGATATTTGAATGAAGTAGTTAGCAATCAAGTTTCTAATTAACTTCTATTGAATATCTATTTATTTATTTCTCATCATTTAAATTCAAATGAGTCAGTTTCAATCATAGTTTTGAAATTATGTTATAAATATATTCATGTCAATTTTAATTATATGTATAATTTTGAAGTATTTCCAATCCTTACTAAATTATAAAAGTTTGCAGCTCATGTGCTATGTGTATTTAATATACTTATGGTTATACAAACATTATAACATAAAATTTATTTTATGCAATGGTTTAATATATTTTTCATCATCTCGCAAACTATATATTTTATGTTGGTACAACAATAGGAAATTTTTCATTTGTAGAGGATGATCATGTGGACTTGTTTTCAAAAGGAACCAGATTTACAGAGGGAAGAGTATATCCAAGTAGGAAGACACTACGTTGCAAATATGTGGGAAGAGGATTTGTTGTTGTCAATGTTAACATGGTGTTGGATAGAAGAGTAAAATTTCATGTCTCAATTGATGAATTTGAAACCTTGGCAGATGTTGGGAATAAAGGATACTACATTGCGTGTGAAGAGAGGGGATTTTCAAAGCATGCAAATTCATCCATTCCCCTCAATTTGGGAAGTGAAAACATTTTTAGTGGTTCTAAGGATTAAAATGTAGAGAATGATAGATATTGTAGTGATGACACTAAAAGCACCATCAATACGGGTCCTCAAGATAGAAGTGATTTTGTCACAAAAAATATCATTCTCAAACACATATCTTGTAGTAGAGGCGATGACATAGCCATGGGTTTCAAAACACATGTGCTAGAAGTTCAAGAAATATTTGGAGAGAGGTTGGGTCCTTTGAATTTTGGTGTATGGATACAAAATGTTGTAAATATGTGTCCTAGTTTCTCATACTTATGACAACCTATTAAATCAATTGTGTGGCCTATAAAACATTTGATTTTCAATGAAACAAGAAGTTCACTTCTGATTAATAAAGGGAGAGATACACTAGATGGTTTGCACCCTGTACACGGTGATTAACACAATTTGAAGTTCAAGGGAGCTGTTATAATATTAATCCATTACTACTTGATCGAGTGTAAATTTTTAGTAGAGGGAACTATTTATGTGAAATCACAACACCCATGAATGGTTCATTTTTTGATAGGGCATTGGGTGTGATTTCAAAAACATGGAGCTATCTTGAGTGTGTGACACTGGAAAATGGGATAGGTATCTTGAGAAGGTTGGTTCCTTCTCCTAAACTACATACCACAAACTACTCCTTATGCAGGAAAAAATAATAACTAACCCTAATCCAATGCTTCCAAGGGGACATGGATAGAAATATTGCATTAAATAAAACTACACTAAGAGAAGTGATACACTAGAAAAAGAGTGCTAGCCACTTCCCAACCTGTGAAATAGTGAAATAAGTGAACCTAAAAAGGGTGGTGTTGTACCACAAACTAGATCATGCTCGATGCACCATTCCAAGAAAAAACACAACACACCAAACCTGCAATGAACCAAAGATATACACAACCACCTTTCTAGGAAAGAAAGGTATGAAGAAACGAAAAAACATGGAAGGCAAGGAAATTTTTAAAAATAGTATTTTATTGCTCCAATTAAGTTTACACAATACATTATCGAGTAGGGGAAGACATGAAATCCATTAAAGTGTTTAGAGGAAGGCTTAAAGCCCCAATTTTGAGAAGAATAGGGGTGCATGAGGAGAAAATGACCATCCTTTTTCATAATGCAACCCATTTTACATTTATAGAAGAAGAAATTAGGATGGAGAAGAGGAAAAAATATGAAATTACTTCCAAATATATACAAAGTCATGATTAGATTCTTGCAATGGTGGAAAAAACATTAAAAAATCCTTCCCTTGTACTCTGCCTTTAGCTAGAAGGAAATGGGTTTCATGTTACATCTGGGCATGGTCTTAGTACCATGAAATTCTTACTAATGTTCGGAATCATACATGACTTGTTTTGGAAACTCTGTTTCTAGATCCAACGAAGCTAGATGCATGATGGGGCATGACATGAACTATCATATGTGCCCATTCCTTTGAGCTCTAATCTCAAAAATAAATTTTTGATGCAAACCTCCATGACTTTTTTAACTTAATTTTCTTCTTCTTACACATTTACAAACAAATAATGTGCCACCTTGGTGAATGGTATGAAATAAGTGACATCCTCGTTCTCTTTCTCTTCATTGGCCATACGTACCTCTACCTTACCCACTGTGAAATTAGGAAGATTCAATTCCTCCAGTCTCGATTCAAGAGGAGTCTTATTTGAAATGATCTTCCTTTAAATGTGTTTCTCCATTATAATTAGGAACTCAAGCATCTCGTGAAAATGGATTCTAGCCTTAAATGAAATTATTGATGGTTCATTACAAGATGTTTTGCTTCGCTACTCACATGGGAGCGTATCCTCCTCAGCCAGCATGCTCCTTGAAAAATTCAATTCCTCCAATCCTAACTTAAGAGGATTATTATTAGAAACATGCTACAATAATTTATTCTCCTCTTCGGCAATAGGATGTTGTGCTTGAAGGATGGATGATGGAGGAGAAAATTTCATGATCTCTACGTGTTCTTCTCCCTCAAAACAATCTTCCAAATTTAATAGATAACAAGCTTCTTCATTTCCTTCTTATGCCAAAGATTCAATATTCTCCATGACCCCTTCCATATTTTTAGTTTGATGGGAATGGTCTTCCTGATCTTCTAACATGAGGTTTGAGAGTTCAAACTTGTCTCAAAAATAAGAATTTGGAGAAGATGTGGGAGAAGGGTTGAAAACTTCTTGTACAACTTGTTCTGAATTTGATAATTTTGCGATAGTTTTGCTTTCCTCTATAGCATGAAAATCATACTCTTATTTTTTATTTTGGAGTTGTATTTCTCTCTTCCCTACTACTTTTATAACTTTTGGTTGATCAAAAATCTCTAAAAACAAAGTTTCCTCATGGACACTGCATTCTGAAGAAAAACATTTGTTGGGTTTTCTCCACATGTCGTTTCTCTGATACTATTGCAAATTTGGTTTACACCACCTTTGGTTGGGCCTCAAATTCTTCCATAGGCTTAACCATCGATGGGATTTTATTAATCCCGAATCTTAGGGCCAAGTTCACTAAGATTTTGATCACGTTTTCTTTTCTTGTCTCTCCTTCTCACTGTTCTTGATTTTCTTCCCAACATAAGTCGAGGATTATGAGAGGAGTTGTGGGTGGGGTATACATTTATTCTTGCATTTCTTATGGTGGTGAAGAAGTAGGGTTTTCACTGTGCCCTCATGGATACGATGGTTTCTTGGAAGGGAAAAGGACAATGAAACTTAAATGAGGTGGAAGAGTGGAAGATGGAGAAGGAGATTCCATACTAGGTGCAACTGGTGGGAAAATTTGAAATTGTGGTTTTGATTGAATTGCTACTGATTGGGTTAGAGAAAAAGGACCATGAGGCGGTAATGCATGGGTTTCTCAGAGACCATATTGACTTGCATAATGTTCAATATCCTTAATCCATTTCTCTAGCTAGGGAAGCATCTCAACTATGAAGCCAAACTTCTCCTGCGGGATGAGGTGATATGGAAAGGGGCCTTTCCATGGATAGGGGGAATTTGATTCCAATATTGAATGCCTTTATTCGAGTTGAAGCCCTAGACTACACCATACCTACCATCATTTTTAGGATCTTCATTTGTAACTCAGCATCTCCAAATGAAAAATGTACTTCAAAATCTACATAACCCTACTCTCCAATAACTAGATGGTCTAGAATATAATCAAATGGATTTGTGTCTTTCTCTGATAGGATATGCCCACTATTGATTTCCATCATAGTATAGATCCGTAGATGGTTGATAGCATCCTGAAAACATATGTTCCAAGTGTGGATGTATGTCTGAATAGAATTGTTGTTGTCTCAGATGTGAATCCCATGATACGAATGAAGCCATGATTGCATGAATTCATAGAAGAAATGAAACAAAATGAAAAACATGAAAGGGAAAAATGGATGGAAATGGGTGAAAATAGAGATAAAGTCTATTACTCAGAAAGATAAGTTTTTAATCCATATAGAGTCTTTAGTTGGGCTTTCCATGTGTATCTCCAAAGACTGAAATTACACCAAGTGCACAACAACTTGATGAGATAAAATTTTCTACCAAAATGTGCACATTGAAGGGCCCAAAAATGACTATGGGCAAGAACTGATTCAATTGTAAATGATCCTTCAAGATTCAAAATCTAGAATTTGAATCACATTTGAAACTCCTGAAATCTAAAGTGTAAGACATGGTCGAAACTTTTACATCCAACGTAGAAGAACCTCAAAATCTGAAATGCCAAGAAAACTCCAAAAATCTAAAATAAAAAATCACCAAATCTTGAAATCCCTAAAAACTCCGAAATCCCAAAATTACAAAAGGTTCAAAATCCTAAAATCCTTAATCCCAAAATTTAGAAAAGTTCTGAAATCCCAAAACCCCAAAATCCTGAAATTAAAAAAAATACCAAAAATGATAATTATTAAATTCTATGGATTCCCATTTCAATTATATCCCCCAATCTATCATGTGTGAAATTTTGAGCCCAATTTGCACATGTTAATCCCTCTAAAAGTGATTTTAGACATTGACTTTGTTGCAAAAACCGCTGAAATATGAAATCTACAACCTTCAAATTCAGAAGTGCAAGCAAACATCCAGAAATGCCATGTTTGAACCATGCTTCAATGTGACAAGGTTTTGCATTAGAAAAAAAATGCTAAAAATGAAAACTTTTTCTTCGAGTTGTCCAACCAAGCATCCCAAAACTATTTATGTGAAATCACAGTACCCCTGAATAGTTTATTTTATGGGTCAATAATTGTGATTGCACAAACATGGAACAATCTTGAGTTTGGGACATTGTGAAATAGGATAGCTCTTCGGACAAGGCCGGTTCCTGCTCCTAACCTACTTACCACAAACTACTCCTAACGCAGGTAAAACTTCTAACTAACCCTAATCTAATGCTTCCAAGGGGACAAGGATAGAAGGATTTCATAAAATAAAGCTACACTTCCTAACCAAAAAAATAGTAAGAAATTTGATACACCAGAAAATGAGTGGTAACCACTTCCTAACCTTAAAAATAGTGAAAGAGTTAACATAGAAATGGTCAAAGTGCACCACAAACTAGATCATGCCCAATGAACCATTCTAACAACAAATAAAACACACCAAACCTGCAATGAACCAGAGATATACACAGCCACCTGTCTAGCAATGTAATGTAAGAATAAATGATAAACCATGGAAGGATATGAAATCAACACAAACATGAGTTTATTTCTCCAATGAATTTTACCCAATACATTTCCCAGTAGGGGAAGGAATGAAAGCCATTACACTATTTGGAGGAAGGCTTAAAGCCCTAATTTTGAGATGAATAGGCATGCATTGGGAGAAAATGACCAAAACATTTGCACAATGCAACCCATTTTACATTTATAGAATAAGAAATTAGGAGTGAGAAGAGGAAGAAATCCAAAATTTCTTCCAAATCCATCAAAAATCATCATTAGACTCCTGCAATTGTGGAAAAACCTACAAAAATCCATCCCTTGTACTGTGCCTTGAGCTTTAAGGAAACCAGGCTCATGATGCATGTGAGCATGGTCTTCATACTGCAATTTCATCATGAAAATCCACCCACCAACCCAATTAAATTCCCTTATTTGATCACTTCATACTGAAGAACCTAAAATAAGCCATCCATAAACTATGAGTTTGCAAAAATTGGTGGAGTACAAGGGAAGATATCATCATTCTTCTACATATTACTTATTTGATTTTGATCTCCACCTACCCAAATGGTTCATTTATTTTAAAGTTTCCATTGGATTATTCACTGAATCCCATTTCCAATAACTACAATTTTTCTAAAAATAGTTTAAAAAAGCTCAAGTTATCTTCGTTTGAAAATAGGCCATGATTATGGCTCTTCTCAAGCTCAACCAAGTTGGTTCTACACTTACCGAGCTACCTTCATGAATGCAAGGCCATTTATGCATGCAAACTTGGTGCATAGCTCAGTTCTTTGTTTGGCATTCAATGTTTTCCACCTACCGCTCAAACTCTAGATAGGTAGCTAGGCAACCAATGCAAATTTGGTGGGCTTGGAAGTTTGTTTTATATTTTCTAGGTGAGATTTTGTTTTTAAGGGTTTTGGGCCCAAAATATTCATATATTTAGAGCCATTTTATTCAAGATTTTTTTTTCACAAAAATCCAGCAAAACCCCTGAATTTGACTGTCAACAACCATTTTCAGAGATAGGGATATCCCTGCTTTAGACATTCTACCAACCTTATTTTGGAATCCATGCCGCCTCAACCCTGAAAAAAGCCCCCAAAAATAATCAAATATAAATCCTATTCTCGACCACCCACCATCCCCGAAGTTTACCTTTCTCACTCGTTGACTCCCAAAAATTTGGGTTTCGAGCTTCTTTGTTTTAAGAGATTTTACACTCCAAGCTTTAGATCTTGAATTGCTGAAATCCAAAACACTGTAACCTCAAAGTTTGAAATTTTATTACTTCAGGGTCTCCACATCCTCACTTATTTCAACTCCTAAGCTTCCTCCTTACTTGCATGAGTCATCAATATTTCTTCACACAGCTCTATGCCGAGTTAGTATGTTCTACCCCACACAACTCTTAGTTCCATAACTCACCGAAGTGAGCCTCTTCATTATACCACACCAACATGATTCGACCCTTCAAATCCACCCAAGATCTCAATGTATTAGCATCTCTGTCAGGATACATTCACTTGGCCGACCTCAGGGATCTTAGCCTTTCATATTTTTCATACGAGTTTGGCACTACAAAACTTCCCTGTGGAGGTCAAAACCTCAAAACTCTCCTTGTATTATCTAGCCGAGAGAGTTGATTTTTTTTCTCGAGTCATCAAGCTTGAAGGGGCCCCTTACCAACAATTATCTTCTCATGGGCTAAGTCACTCACCCACTAATGAATCCCTTGCGCTCCTATGTGCGTTAACTCGGCTCAGCCATCCTGTAATCCTATGCCTTTCTCACTTAGATTTCCCTCTGATCATTTTATTCCTCATGCCCGTTGATCGAGTTTTGACCCACCGCATAGCTCATGAGCTGAGTTCCTCAATTCCCCACGCCTTGTCACTTTGGAAAATATGGGCCCCTCGCTAGATTTCCCAGAGCCGATATAGTTTAGAAAGCACATTGCACAAACTTAGCTCGCGGAGTAGCTCATCAAGCTACTCAGCGAGCTGCGAATAAATTCACCACCAATACATGACCCAACTAGGAAAGCTACTTTTTAGATCGATGCCCCCCAAGGGCTCAAATGAATATTTTTTTCCCCAGCATTTTGGCTTTCATTTTTTTTAAATTTTCTTGCTTCGGGGCTTGATGTAAACTGAATGCAAGGGGATTTGAGGCCCAACATGATTTTTACTTTTTTTTTGTTTTGAGGTTGGATGTGGGCACCCAATGCTCATAATTTGAACATCATTTTTCAAGTTGATCCTAATTGTCAAATCCTAGAAGAGGAAAAAAATGCTCGATATGATTTTTACTCCATAATTTCCTGAATAATATCCTGAAGCCTTTAATACTCCTAAAACTCAAGTTTATTGTTAGGGGTCCATTTAGGTGGCTAGATCATATTAGCTCTCCTTTCTTCAATTTGGCCTGAGGGGAAAAAATGGATAACATGAACATTTAAAAACGTAGTTAAAAGAGACGTGGAACATTTTAATAGATTAGACGCCAATAGCTTCGGTGTGTATATTGATAAAGTATTCAAACCTCCTTACAAATGATGGTCCATATCTGAAGGATCTCTCATACAATGGCTTGCTAGGTAATTGGCTAGCATAAACAGTTCTTAGATAGATATTAGATAAGAAGATCTTATGATGTGGATAGAAAATATTGATAAGAAGATCTTAGGATGTGGATAGA
This sequence comes from Taxus chinensis, assembly GCA_019776745.2. Taxonomy (NCBI): domain Eukaryota; kingdom Viridiplantae; phylum Streptophyta; class Pinopsida; order Cupressales; family Taxaceae; genus Taxus; species Taxus chinensis. Next base: position 765,531,678 of record CM034147.1, read on the forward strand.
AAAAAGTCAATATTTTTAGAAGTGAAAAATGAAGAGTTTAGTTGTTGCAAATCTAATGAAGTTGAAAGAAAAAAATTAGAATTCAAAATTTGTGGCACACAACTAGAGCCTTGAATGAAGTTGAAAGAAAAAAATTATGTTTGATGCATTAACAAAAAATGCCATCTTCAATGTTGGTAAGAAATATATGGATATACATAAAATGATATTTGATGGGATGGATTGTTTTAAGATACCATGGCACAAAGTATATGGGTGCCAAAGAAGTTCCATCTATAAACATAAATCTAAATGAATAAGTGGAAATAGGCTTGTATTGAATGTCAACATTGGAGAAGAGAAACAAAGGTAAAACACTGCAGCAATAATTTCCTCCATATCAAGAATTATTGATAGAAATTAAGATATCCCTCCACATCTAACTCAGTCTATCGGAGAGGATGGAGTAAAATTTCGCCAAAGGTTTTTGTTGATGCATGATCATAGAAACCTTTAATGTCTACAACTCGATGGGTTGTGACTCCAAATGTGATTGCATAACATGGAGCTTCTCCCAAAGTGTGATAATTTGCAATCAGGAGAGCTCTCTAGATTAAGGTCAGTTCCTATTCCTCTGTTCCAGTGCACACATACAATTTGTAGAGGATCTACTCTAAAATATACTCTAACTTGTCAAGGATACAAGGTTAAGAAGATGCAAAAAATAAATGGAATCCTAAGCTAAATAGGTGATAACACTAAGAAAAGGAATAGAATATAATACTGAGGGAGAGTAGAGAAGAAAAATGTAGTTGGAAGAGGCCAGACAGATGTGACATAGTCCTAAACCTACATTCACCAAAAAATATCAATAAAACACAACATCATAAACATGTAAATGAAAGGAAATATGCACAAAAATAGAACAACAATAGAGAGGAAAGGGAGTACAATAAAATAAATGGAAGGGTTGAGATAACACTATAAACACAAATTTTACTATTCCATGAATATACACAGTCCATTACATTTGTAGAATAAAGGAACAATTTAATTTACAAAGCCCATGAGAGGGTTTGCAGCTCGATGGTGTTGAGAAACAAATTTTACAAAGTTTCCCCACATCCCCGAATATATCCCCCGTATCAATTGAGAAGTGTTTACAATATATAGAATTGTAGACAGAAGAGAGAGAGAAGAGAAACTTGGATTTTTCTTTCACCCACCAACAACATTCATTAAATGATCTAGAAATGTCATAGGCACCTCTGAAAATCCATTCCCCAATGTAATCTAGCTCGTTGGTGAAGAAATAAGACCATACTATATTAAAATAGGTGATTGGGATGCCTGGAACTTTACTTTTTGGAGCCGAGTAATTTTTCCTATTTGTCACACACTTAACCTATAAGAAAATAAAATTTCAGGCTTCCATGGCATAGCGGATGTCGATACCTTTCCAACGATATAAATTTTGTTGAATTTTTGAGCACTGGGTCAAAAGTTATTCGCATTTGAAAATTTACATTAATCCGCACAAAAAATAGTGAAAATGCAAATTTGCAAAATGCGCCCCAGCCCAAAACTGGAAAATTTGTAAAATAATTCCCTGATGCCCTCAAACCTGAAATCACAAAATTTAAAAAAAAAAAATCTCCCCAGGCCCCCAAGCCTGAAATTGGAAAATTTGTAAAAAAAAAAACCACTGCAGGTCCCTAAGCCCAAAATTGGAAAATTTGCAAAAGACTCCCCCAGGCCCCCAACTTACAAAATATGAAGAGTTAGGAGGACTTCTTTATATTTTCAGAAAGGGAAAGAAATGTCCTATCTGATGAAGATGCTTTTGGGAATCATTAAATACTTAAAATATGTAAAAATCATATTGAAGCACTAAAAGGGGAGAAAATGGTGTTAGTTGACCACAATTAAGCATGAACTTATTTTGGAAAATAATTTGGCGACTCAACAGGGTTATCTGCCTATCAATGAAATATGGCCAAGTGCCTGTAACAATCCATTGGGCATGACATCTTCCTGCTAGTCTCATATCTGATCTGGGATTTTCCTTCTGCTGCTTACACTCTCATCCTTTGTAAGAATACCTTGGAGTCAAGATTTGTGAGAGTAGAAAATTTCTTGAAACTTGGAAGCTTTTCCTTATTGATCTTCTACAAATCTGATCTGTTGGATTGCAATGAAAACATCCAAACCTACTCTGATATGGATACTCATTGATTTGATTCTCTTGTGGCTGCAAGTGTCTTCTGGGAGTGAGATGAATTGTATACAAGCATATACCAAAATCAATAGACCATGTGCAACAACACTTAGGGAAATGAAACCTATTCTAACAACAGCAACAGTGTGCACAAGCACTTGGAGAAACTAGAAATCCTAGACTAATATGTACAAAGGTGAGAAATTCTCTTTTTAGTAGCACTCATTTGATTTGATTCTCTTGTGGCTGCAAGTGTCTTCTGGGAGTGAGATGAATTAGCCTTAGCTTTCTTATCAAAGCTCTTTTTGATTAATGCTTGATCCTTCTCCATAGTCTACATTGCATGTTATCTTACTTCTTCTAGTTCTAGTAGCTCTACATGCTTGATTTCCATGGGTCCAAATTCAGCTAGTTCCAATTGTTTCATGAGTTCCAATGCTGGAAAATCAAGTGATATAGGTGGAACTGCTTCTTTTCTATATACAAGCTTAAATGCAGAGCTTCTTGTAGACCTCTTGGGTGTGATCCTATAAGCCCATAGATCTGATTTGAGATTTATCTACCAAGTTCTTTGATTCTCATCAAGAGTCCTTCTAATGATTCTTAGTAAGTATTTGTTTATGGACTCTGCTTGGCTATTACCTTGAGGGTAATAGTTTGATAAAGTGCTCAGGTATACACCGTTCTTTCCAGCCCATTTAGTGATATTTGTACAAAGAAATTCCAATGCATTATCTGATATGATAGTGGTAGGGACTCCAAACCTAGCGACTATCCCTTCATAGAAATCCAAGATATTACATTCATTTACCTCCTTAAGTGCCACTGCTTCAGTCCACTTGGTGAAGTAGTCTATTGCCATAAGTATCCACTTGTGGGCTTAAATTGAATTTGGGTTGATCACTCCAATGAATTCTAATCCCCATTGCATGAATGGATGATCTACTGAAATTGGATGAAGGGGGAGGGCTGCTAACCTTTCTTTCCCTATGAAGAATGCACACTTCTTGCATTTCTTGATCCATGAGTAGTAATCACTAAACACCATAGGCCAATAGTAACCAACCTTCATGATTTTGAGAGTTGTTACTCATGGAGCAAAGTGGCATCGTTTTTCTCTATCATGGAACTCATGTAATATCTTCCCAACTTCACATGTTTTAATGCATCTCAACAAAACAATGTTGATGTATTTCTTGAACAAGGCACCATCAATAAACGCATATGGAATGCCTTGTAATCTGAAGTATCTCCTCTTTGCTCTGCTTATTTCTGGAGGGTGCAAACCTGTTTAGAGATAATGCACTAAGTCTTGAGTCCAACAGGGAATGGGTGCATCATTATCTAGTTATTCTCAATCATTATGAAGTAGTAGGACAACCTCTTCTTCTCATTTTGATTCACCATGTTGTTTTGAAGCGAGGTTCTCACACAAACCTTTTCCACTAACCATCTTTGTCACCTTGATTTCAATATCGTACTCCATTACACGGGTGATCCAACCTGCTCTCTTCTCATTCAATTCCTTGTTTAGGACAAATTCCTTGACACCAACATGAGACACTAGCATTTAAATCTTGTTGTTCATGACCAAGTGTCTCAACTTCTTCAAACTCCTAATGACAACAAAGACATGATTTTTAATAAAAGAATACCTTACTTCGTAATCTTCCAGGATCTAACTGAAGAATGATATGGGCTTATGATCCTTCTTTATTCAGCTATACCGAGATAGATGAGTTTGTGTTTGATCCTCCAAAAGCATACAACATGAAGTCCTTTGATAACTGTAGGTTGATAAGAGTTGGAGTCTGTGATATTGCACGCTTAATAGACTCAAAACTCTCTTTTCCTTTTGTTTTCCATTTAAATGCAAGACTCTTCTTCAATATCATTTTTAAAGGCTTCACAAGAGTGGCAAAATCAGCCATAAATTTGTGGAGAAAATTTATCCTTTTGAAGAAGCTTTGGAGAGATGTATTGTGGTGTGGGAATGGAAGTGTTTGAATGGCTTAAAATCTTTCAGAATCAATTGTTAACCCTTCTCTTGAGACAATATGGCCCAAAAATTTTCCCTCGTGTGCAAAGAATACACACTTATTTGGATTCAATGACACTATGAATCTTCTACATATTTGAAATACTTTCTTGAGGTGAAAGAGGTGGTATGTTACATTCTTTGAGAAGACAGTGATATCATCTAGATACACCAATACTATCTTGTCGATTAAGCCTTTGAATGCCATATCCATGGCTTGCTGAAATGTTGCCCCAAAATTTGACAGTCCAAATGGCATCTTCTTGTAAGTTCCAATGCTGAAAAAATCAAGTGATATAGGTGGAACTAATGAAAATCAAGTGATATAAGCTTAAATGTTTTATAGGGAAGATAATGCTAGCCTCAATCAACTTGTTCAACTCCTTCGTCATGAGAGGTTCAATGTGAGGATTCTCTTGCCTTTTCTTCTTTCTGATAGGCTTGCATTCATGATTTAATTCAATTGTATGCTCAGCCAGTCTTGGGTTGAAACCTCTTAAATCCTTATAATTCCATGTAAAAACATCTAGGAATTCTTGAAAAATTTGAACAAATTCAAATTTCTCTTGTGGGGTACTCACTTTTCAAATTTTCAATGTCACACCTTCGTCTACTGAAATGGGCTCTGAATCTTCACCATTTACCTATATGTTTGCCTTATCCTTCCAGAATTGATCATTTGGGTTGAATATTGAATCCAAAGTTACAAGACATTTTGGTAATTTGTTAGTTCTTAGCTGCACCACTTGGTCACCATACCGCTGCTCCAATTTCTCTTGGTTTCTGGCAGAGAACTTAGATTCTTCTTGTAAAAATTTGACAATTTGTTGATCATTCTCGAAGACTTGCCAACTTGTGTTGTTAACCGGAATAGCTGGTCTTACAACCACCTTGATATGAGGCCAAGATTTCTCACTTTTGATACTTTCTACAACATCAAATGCTACCCCATTTGCTATCATTCAGTCTACTGCTTCATTCCTCTACCTTGGGATGGAATTGATGCTAAAAGTTTTAAAATCTTCAATGAGATCCCATACCCTTTTTTTTAGTTCTTCAACAGACCACTCTTAGCAGTATTTTATGCTCTGAGTTACTTCACAATCAGCTCACTATCACCAAATACTTGCAAGTTTTTTATACTTCTCCTTCTTGCCCAATGCAATCCAATAATGAAGGCTTCATACTCAACTATCTTGTTTGAACAAGAAAATTGGAAATGAAAATATGAGTAATATTTGGTATCCTGGGGTGAAAAAAGCATATTTCCTCCTCCTGCACCTTATCTACTTCTTGAGCCATCAAAGAATAACTACCATACCTCATTATCATCCTTGTGATCTGGCTTGTTGATACTAGGGAGAGGTTGATTCTCTTCTTCAAAACAATAGAATCCTAACTCATATTCTTCCATTTCTTTGTAAGGGTAAAAAACATGTATTTGTTTTTCCCATTCATCAAAAGTTAATTCCAGAATGCATCTAACCTTAGTATCGACTTCATAAGTTCTTGGGATCTTCCTGATCAAAAGCTGAATAGTTTGAATTGATTGTACTCAATGTAAGAGGATCTATGTGGAAGTTTGCAATGGGATCAAATCTAATTATATCCTTAGCTTCTATCTTGTTCTCAATAACATGTGTGACCAATCAGCAGACAAATAACCCCCAATTTTGGTAGTGAAGTCCTCTTGACAAGCACAATACAAAGAGTGGTGGCAGGTCTATGACTGATACATCTTACAAAACGGTCATATTGGGACATGCATGCAATGTGAGACTCAAATATTTGATTACTCCAACTATTTTTATTGTTTTCTCATCCAATTGCACCACACCTTTAGAGATGACTTCGTATTGAAGGCCCAATTGATCAACTATCTATTTTGGCATAACTGAGCTACTTGCTCTTGAATCAATCATGCAATTATGTACCAATTTATCTCGTATGATCAATGAGATATAGAATGGTGGTGGCTTCAAATTATTACCTTGGTGGTTATTTTTATTTTCTCTTTGTTTAGCTGCATTAGTAAGCACCTTTTCTTGTTGATTAGGTGGCTAATTTGATGCTGACCAATTTGCCATAGCATCTTACAATAGGTCTCTTTGTCCTGGGATAGCCAATGATTCCCACATTGAAATTTTTACATTCATTTTTTTCATATACTCAATGATGTTGAATGGAAAAGAGCTATCTCAATGCTGCCCCTTTCCTTGCACATGGGCTATTAAAACGGGCATTTGAGCTGATCTAGAAGGTGGGTTGGACTGACCTTACACATTGGGAGCTGCACTTTGATTGCTAATACCTTGTAGAGTGATGGAGGGTTGTGGATCACTTAAATTTGATGATTGTCCCTCTCTAATGTTACTTTTCTTGGACCATGTATTGGTTGCTACACTTTGAGAAGGTGTTTTGTTTATACCATAGAAATATTCAACCTACTAATTGAAAAGTGTGGTCTGTTATCCCGTAAAATTGACAAGGAAAATTTTACCGATAACCATATTGAAATTTTGTTCCGATCCCTCGTTAGGGATCCCTTGCGTTCTAAACATTACAAAATCCCTTCCCAGGAAATCTGGTTTTTCGAACTTAGTCTTCTGAGTCTTTTTTGGCTAGGCGCATGGAATTACTATGTAACACCAAATTTTGGTGCACCCCCTTTAAATCCTTTGGCACATACTTTTCAGTGTCAACACCCCTTTCGGTGCACCTTGTATGTTGTGTCTTCTATGCATGCGCCAAGGCGCATGCACCTTCATGTTAGCACAACTTTTGTTGCGACATGTTTTGGTGCGCCAAAGGGCGCACATAATCTCATGTCGACATCCCTTTCGGTGTGCCAAAGGTGTGCTTAATTTCATGCTGGAAAATGCTTTTGTGCACCAAAGGGGCGTATGCTTTTCCATGTCGACAGCAACTTTCATGCAGCCCTTTACAAAGTGGGTGGCGCATTTATGACTAGCTCACCTATATATATAAAATTTGTGTGCCCAAATGTCATTATCATCAAATGCATATCACGTGATTTTTATTCTCTAAGCCTGTTAGCCTCTACCTCGTCATTTTCAACGCATTATGGACCTGTTTTCAAGATTTTCACTATTTATCCAGGTGAGAGGTTCTTTTCTCTTTCTCATGTGTTTATGCGTTTTTGGTTCGTGGCATGCTTGGTGGTCTGGTTTTAGTTTGTGCCTGGAAGTATTGAAATATCTAATGTTGATCCTAAGCCTCCTTCTGCTATCTTCCCATTATCCCTCCCCCTCTGTCCAGATCTGCTGGTAGGGGAACCTGTCTGAAAAGCATAGGTCTGAAACCCTCATCTTGGATTTAACCATTTTATTTCCCAAATACCCTGCTAATCTTACATAAGAGAGATGGAGAAAAGAGGAATGTTTTTCCCTTTGGCGCATCAGCACGTCTTGAAAAAACATCATAAACAATTGTTCCCTTTTGGCGCATCTTTCACCCCTTATAACATGAATAAAAACCTGCGCCAATGGCGCACCCATCTTGCCTGCTGCATCATAAACTTCTGCACCCCCTAGGCACGCATCTTTCATATGCTACAAGCGCTAACCTTGTGCCCTCTATGGCGCACCAAACTTACTTGTTGCATCACATAAATCCATGCGCCTATGGCGCACCCAACATCTATGCAACATCAGGCATTATTCGCGCCAAGTACAAGGCTTTGAAGGTGCAGGTGCATCCCTCCTTACAGCAACATCATGTTGTGTTAACCCTTCGTGCGCTGCGCCATGGTGCATGAAAAGTTCCTGTTACACAAACCTTACATGCGCCAAAGGGCGCACCAAATCCCAGTGCAACATGAAAAGTCTATGCACCAAAGGGCGCATCATGTCTCTATGTAACACAATGTTTTCGTGCACCTTTTATAAAATGCACTCTGCAGTATCTATGCGCCATGTGCCTTTGGCGCCAGTTTAACCTTAGCAACACCCCTTTCCTGTGTGCCTTACCTATTTAGCCCTGTAAGCTGCAATTTTCATGCGCCCTGCGCCCTAAGCCTAATAATAACTAACTCTTTCTTTTATTGGCACTTCAATGGGAAATCAAATGACTTATACAACCTTTCTATGTTGGGTTTCACTTCTTCTTCATGCAGATCAACAACTGAGTTCAAAAGAACATATGTCTACATCCAGTAAGAGACCCACCAAATCGAAAGGAAAGGCTAAGCTTACAGAGGAAGAAATGAAATATAAATATTAGAGGGTCAGAATGCCCGAGTCCCAGGCTGAGTGTAGCATGGACATCAGAAACTCAGAATTGGGGCATATCGATATGGAGGAATTCTGGGCCAGAACTCAGAAAGTTACAAGGAGTCCATTGATGGATAAATTGATCGGCAGTGCCTTGCACTTCACTGGAGGAATCCCCATCAGCGCCTTCAACAATGAATTTATGATGGTGGTTGCCCAGTGTTACAACAAGGACACAAGATGTGCATCGAAAACAACAAGGGCGAGGTAGTCATTAACCTCACTGCCCGTCATTTTGAGATAATACTTGGCATCCCTCACCACCGACACTTTGTAGCCGTCAGCCAAGCGGAGTGCATTAAGGCCTGGGATGACAATGAGGATCAATGTATGCAACTAATGAATGAATTCTATTTGAAGAACAGAAAGGTAATAACCTGGTAGCCCCAAATCATCCACCACAGTGACTTCTCAGAAGAGCTCAGTGACACCATTACATTCCTGAGTAGGGTCTTCGGGCTTTCTGATGCCCATTATTTCCATAAATGGATGTTGCGGTAATTAGAGACCATGAACAAGAATATGCCTGATCAGCGCTTTTGCTGGGGAGAAATTATAAGTAGCACAATCTCCGAATAGCTACAACAATTCAGCACAACGGGGGACATTTCATATGAACTCCTACGTGGTCTACACTGCAGCATCAGAGAGGGACTATCCAGGCCTAACGCGGAGTGGAGTTTGGCCTCAGGTCAAAATATACGAGTATTATCCAGAATTGAGGCTGGAGAATAGCATCTCCCAATTCACCAAAATCAATGATACATTCTTCTACCACATCATCTGCTTGCTGAGGCCGACTATGACTTATGGTCGCACGACCAAAAGCATAGTGGCAGCCACGGAGAAATGGGGAGCCCTGTTCACCCAGTTTCCTACATTCACCTATCTAAGGGCTGCCAAATTTTTGGGAGATCCAACCAAGCTACCGAGGTATGCTGGACCTAAGCTGATTCTGCTGGAACTGTCAAGGCAGCTAATCACATACCATGAGAAAATCCTTAAAAGAAAGAAGGGTGGAACTCTGTTCCCCCTCACAGTAGACCGATATACATGCTCTACCCACCATAAGGCAAAGGAAATGTTCGCAGAGCTGGAGTTACTCAATTTGAAACATGACTTCCCAGCCAGGCCTACCTTCGACCCAAGGAGCTGTCTACCAAGGGAGAAACTTGATCCAATCCATGTTCCTCAGATCGAGGATATTTATATTGACGTCCTCCATGAGGTGGAGCTCAGAAGGAAGGATCATTCTCGCCTAGCATTGGAAGAAATCATCCAATATGGGGTAGCCATTGTCCCCAAAGGCTTTCAAACTATGGAAGATGAAGTAGACAAGGTATATACTGACACAGATGGGGACAATTGGCCCTTTCCGGCCATTGATAGAACTAAGGCTCCTCAGACAATTGAGGAGAGGGTCAAGGAGACTTTGTGTAGGACAGATCATTGGTGCCGGATGAATGGCCTAATCTACCTCGGGGTTGATTTCACAACATCCCCATTGGGCAACGCACCTCCACGATCCAAAAAGCAGCCTAAAGGCAAGGGCAAAGGCGTAGAAGGTGAATCCAGTGCCATTCAGGAAGAAGCCCCCGAGAGTCCTCCTTCCGCGGCACCCGAGCAGGTAATAACTCTGGATTCGCCAGAGAAAGAAGCAGAAGAGGAAGTTCCAATAGGCCCATCCACTCAGGATGTCGGCATTGCCACAACAACCGAGGTCCCTTTCATCCCTTCTTCTTCTCTTCCTTCCCCTCCTCGAGCAACTCAAGCGACCATCCCTTTGGTCGTGTCCTCTTCCCCTTCTTCTACTGTTTCCCCCCGCCTCTTCATCTATCTTTTCTTCCCTCGTTGATCTGTCCTCCTCCATTTCTTCCCTCATATCCGAGCTCCCTTCCCCTCCTATGTCTTCCGCAGCTGCACTTTCCCTTCCTTTTGTGGGCACTTCTTCGGCTATTGTCTCAATGCCGCCGCCACGTGTCTCCACGTTTTTCCCCTCTTCTACTGCAGCTTCCCCCTCCTCTATTTCCGGTCCTTCTACCGTAGGTCCAGCTTGTATCTCTCAGCAGCTAAGTCAGCAAAAGAGGAAATTTCGCATCGCTCCGATGGAATTTTCTGTGATCCCATCTAAGGGGGCAAAGAAGCAGAAGCCTGTCACACCCTTCTCTCAAAGTGCTATAGGAGAGAGAGTTATGGAAATCACCTACCCCAATCCCCTCAAAGAGAAAAAGGATCTGTCTCCGACAGATTTTACTGTGACCCAAGTCACAATGGGGACATCTTCTGAAAGTCTTCAGGGGGAGGCTCTTTCTGTAGTTAACACCCTCTGCAAAAAGCTTCAGGAAATCAAGGAAGAGAAAAGGCAACTAAAGGAGCAAAACAAATATCTTCTCCAAGCCTTACAGAAGATGGGTAGTGCACCTCCCACAACTGCCACCGAGACTTCTGAGCTTCTCAGCCAGGAGAAAATTAATGAGTATGCCAAGATCGGTGAGCAGGGTATGGCCGTTTCCACTTGGAGGAGCCAAATCCTCAAAGAAAGTGAAAAAGTGATCGCCGAGTTCTCCGACTTGTACCTGAACATCAGTAAGGTGAATAAAGAGCTCCAAGCGTTAGCAGGGCCCATATCAGAAGATTTGGAACATGCCAGACTACAACACAAGACCTTCCAACAAATGTTCGACTATTCAGTCGAAGATCTGGTCAAGTTCGGTGTCTTCGGCCATCCAAGGGCCCTCAACAAAATCATGTCCACTCTGGACTACCGGGTGGATCAGCTAGAATTTATTCTAGAAAATATTGACAAAGTCAAGGAAGAAGCCCTGGATGCGATGCACGAAATGGAACGAATTGTTCTTAATATGTCGCCAGGGTTACTTACTCCTTCCTTCACTTTAAGGAAAGCTGATGAAACCACCAGGATCTTCAAGGAGATCGCTTCTCAAGGAACGGGGCCAGAGGTCACATTTGACACAGAATCTATCAACAACCTGCTAGCCTGTAGGGACTTCATCGGGTTCCTCATTGAGGTGGAAAAGGACTATTCCAAAATCCCAGAGAAGCTCATAGATGAGCGGGAGACTTGTGAGGCGATAAGTGATAGGCACAAGGATCCTTCCCAGGATCAACTAGGGCCAATAATCAACAAGTTCATGGAATACCGCTCTTAGTTCCATATCTCGTCACCTGAGGAGCAAAAAAAGCAGTCCACCCCCTTTCGGCCGCAAGATGATAATGACGAATAGCTGCTGCTGCTTCTTCGTCATCTTCTTCTTCTCCTTCTTCTCTTTCTCTTCTTTGTCTTCTTGGAAATATCTGGAGTATGTTGATACAAATGACGACGTCATCCATGTTGCATCATGGGATGATGTCATCCATCAAGTTGTAAAAAGTCAACATGACTTTTAGATATTTTGTAAATATCTTTGTAAATAGTTGTTGGCTCCTTTTTGCCTTCTTTTCTCTTCTTCTTCTATAAATACTCCAATACTTGTAGTATTGTGAGATGGATGGATATCTTTTAGATGAAAAATAGAAGTGAAGAAAAAAGACTTTGAGCTTTCTTGTAACAGAAGAAAATAGTAATACAAATATTGAGACTTTGTGCTGAATAGCTGTGTTATGCATCAGACCTTTCTTATGTTAGATTTGTATGCATTTATTCTGTTAGATTCATATCTACTATTTTGTCATTTATTCATCATCAGTATTGCTTTGTTTGTTTATGCAAGTAGGTTTGGCTTTGTTTACTACCAACCCCAAAACATAAATCTTCTGACCTTTCTGCTTTGGAATTCATTTCTTTTCTTCCTTCGGACCTACTCTTTCTTCATTCCCTCTTCCTTTCCTTTCTTTTCGCAGTCGGAAACACCTCTTCTGGGATGAGATCCCAAACCCCCGAAGGCAGAATCTGTGAGACTTTCATAGATTCCTGCTGGTAGAATAGCAATAAACCAGTTTCGCTTTGCTGACTCAAAGAGGGGCTATGCCCTCCACATTGTTGGCTCGTCTATCCATAGATCTATCCAGGCGACAGATTTTCGGACCAACATGGTCTCTTTTAGAGATGTGTCTTATTGAGTTTCTACCTACTTCAAATTTCCTTCTTGGCTTGTCTCTTGTTCCACACATGTTGTTTTCACCATAAGGGCTTGATTCAAAGTACCATTAAAACACATTGACTAGTTATGAGGTTGACTGCATTGGAAACACCAGTCATATTCTTGAGCCATGTTATATTGCATAGGTACTATAGCTCTTGATGTGGATGTAGCATTAGGATTATAAGGCTGGAATGGTTTATTAGCAGGAGGTATGACTTGGTTATAATTTGTAGATTGAAAGGGTGGCCTCTTATGCTGGTATGGAGGTCTATTGGGTTGAGTTTGAGGCTGATATGGAGGTCTAAAAGTTTGAGCTTGTTGCCTCTAAAGTGTCACCAACTCATTACCCAAATTTTGTAGTTGCTTCATGACACCTTGGAGATCATTTGAGGTACTGGAAGATGAAGTAGAAGCTTCAGTTGGATTTTTATTTCTTGGAGTAGGAATGGGAGCTAATGTGGGTTCTTCACTAGTGCTTGGAGCTCCTAATTCTTGGTATAGAGGCATACATGGCCTAGGTGTGAGTTTACAATCTTGGATCTAGCAATTTTTAGCTCTAATAGCAATTTTATAGCCGCAGGTAAATTTTTACCTCCTATCTATTGAATCATCATAGCAATATCTGAATTTAAAGCTTTAAGGAAGTATAGGAAAGCACCCTTAGCTATTGGTCTCACGACCATTAGAATTCTATCCCATGTCCTCAGAAATCTAAAGTTTAAATCTTTCAACTGTTAATTAGGAGCTCTCTTAATAGTTGTCAATTATTCCAACAAAGACAAATTATCCCCCTTTTCTCTAAATTGATTATGAAGAGTTGTGCACAAATGGTCTCAATTATGTATAAAGTAGTTGTTATGCTTATAAACCATTGCAAAGATTTTCCCTTGAATAAATATGTCAATAATTTAACAACAATGTCCATTTCAGTAATTTTGTGGATTATATACACATTTGCAATGTCTTGGATGTGGTCAATCGGATTTGTTTTGTTATCTCCAATGAAACATGGAATGTTCTTCAATGCTACAACTAGAACTAGATTTTGTGCATTGAGAGAAAGTTTGCTACTACCAATGAAATTGACATAAGGATTAGGTTGTGCCATCTTGATTGGTTAGAGAACTCTAGTTGATTGAATGAAAGGCCTTCTAGGTGGAGGTGTTGATAAGGTTCTATTTTGTGGAGATGGAGACCTTTGAGCTCTTCTTCCTATTATTTATTTATCTGGGGACAAGTGAAAATAGATAAATAGTCCCTCTTCTCTAGTTCATGACCTTGTTTAGATTTTTCTCATGAATCTGCCAAGATTGGAATCATGAAACCAGTGGGTTTTACCTCTCTTAGAGTTTCCGGAAATGTAATTCAAAGATTCTCACAAGCCGAAGACTTACAACAAGTGGACATCAATCTTTTTGTAATTAAATTAAAGACCTCTTGTCCCACCGGGTGTGCCAGAAATATTGATGCATAATCACAACACCCGTGAATGTTTGCAACTTGATGGGTTGTGACTCCTAGTGTGATTGAATAACATGGAGTTTCTCCCAAAGAGTGGGTCTTTGTAATTGAGATAGCTCTCTGGATGAAGGTCAGTTCCTATTCCTTTGTTCAGGTGCACACATACAATTTGTAGAGGATCTACTCTAAAATATAGTCTAACTTGCCAAGGAGACAAGGTAAAGAAGATGTGAAAATTGAAATGAAATCCTAAGCTAAAGAGGTGATAGCACCAAGAAAAGCACTGGAATATCCTACTAAGGGAGAGTAGAGAAGAAAAATGCAGTTGGAAGAGGCCAGACAGCTGTGACATAGTCCCAAACCTACATTCACCAATAAATCTCCATAAAACACAACATCATAAACTCGTAAATGTAATGAAATATGCACAAAAATAGAACAACAAAAATAGAGAGGAAAGGGAGTGCAATAAAATAAATGCAAGGGTTGAGATAACAACACAAACACAAATTTTACTATTCCATGAGTATACACAGTCCATTACATTTGTAGGATAAAGGCATAATTTCATTTACAGATCCCATGAGAGATTTGTAGATCAATGCTGTTGAGAAATTGTTTTTGTAGAGGTTCCCCACATCCCAGAATATATCCCCCTCTCAAATAAGAGGTGTTTACAATATATAGAACTGTGGAGGGAAGAGAGAAAGAAGAGAAACTCATATTTTTCTCCCACCAATCAACAACATTCATTAAATTATCTAGAAAGGTAATGGTCACCTCTGAGAATCCATTCCCCAATGTACTCTAGCTTGCTCGAGAAGAAATCAAACCATACTGTATTAAAATTGGTGATTGGGATGGTTGGAACTACACTTTTTGGACCCAAGTACGTTTTCTTATTTTTCACCCACATAACCCTACAAAAATTAAAATGTCATGCTTCCATGGCATAGAGGATGTAGAGACATTTCCAATGACATAAATTTTGTTGAATTTCGAGCACCGGGTCAAAAGTTATGCCCATTTGAAAATTTTAATTAATTCGCACAAGAAATGGCAAAAATGAAAATTTGTAGAATGGGCCCCAACCAGATATTAGAAAATTTGAAAAAAATTTCCCTCCAAGCCCCCAAGCCTAAAATTGGAAAATTTGTACACTTTGAGAAGGTTTTTTTTTTATACCATAGAAATCTTCAACCTACTAATTGAAAAGTGTGGTCTCATTTGGAGATGTTTCTTATTGAGTTTCTACCTACTTCAGATTTTCTTCTTGGCCTATCTCTTGTTCCACACCTGTTGTTTTCACCATAAGGGCTTGATTCAAAGCACCATTAAAACACATTGACTGGTTATTAGGTTGACTGCATTGGAAACACCAGTCATATTCTTGAGCCATGTTATGTTGCATAGGTACTATAGCTCTTGATGTGGATGTAGCATTAGGATTATAAGGCTGGAATGGTTTATTAGTAGGAGGTATGACTTGGTTATAATTTGTAGATTGAAAGGGTGGCCTCTTAGGCTGGTATGGAGGTCTATTGGGTTGAGTTTGAGGCTGATATGGAGGTCTAAAACTTTGAGCTTGTTGCCTCTTAAGTGTCACTAACTCATTACGCAAATTTTGTAGTTGCTTCATGACACCTTGGAGATCATTTGAGGTACTGGAAGATGAAGTAGAAGCTTCAGTTGGATTTTTATTTCTTGGAGTAGGAATGGGAGCTAATGTGGGTTCTTGACTAGTGCTTGGAGCTCCTAATTTTGGGTATAGAGCCCTAGGTGTAAGTTTACAATCTTGGATCTAGCAATTTTTAGCTCTAATAGAAATTTTATAGCCGCGGGTAAAGTTTTACCTCCTATCTATTGAATCATCATAGCAATATCCAAATTTAAAGCTTTAAGGAAGTATATTAAATCACCCTTAGCTATTGGTCTCAGGACCATTAGAATTCTATCCCATGTCCTCAGAAATCTAAAGTTTAAATCTTTCAACTGTTAATTAGGAGCTCTCTTAATAGTTGTCAATTATTCCAACAAAGACAAATTATCCCCCTTTTCTCTAAATTGATTGTGAAGAGTTGTGCACAAATGGTCTTAATTATGTATAGATGTTGTTGTTAGGCTTCTAAACCATTGCAAAGCTTTTCCCTTGAATGAAGATGTCAATAATTTAACAACAATGTCCATTTCATTAATTTTGTGGATTACATAGACATTTGCAATGTCTTGGATGTGGTCAATCGGATTTGTTTTGTTATCTCCAATGAAACATGGAATGTTCTTTAATGCTACAACTAGAACTGGATTTTGTGCATTGATAGAAATTTTTCTACTACCAATGAAATTAACATAAGGATTAGGTTATGCCATCTTGATTGGTTAGAGAACTCTAGTTGATTGAATGAAAGGCCTTCTAGGTGGAGGTGTTGATAAGGTTTTATTTTGTGAAGATGGAGACCTTTGAGCTCTT
>CM034147.1:765548579-765620258 GCA_019776745.2 Taxus chinensis
TATAAGCATTTTTATCACGAGCCATTCTCCATTTTTGGAAATAGCTTCTCCATATTGCATACTTTCACTAAAAATTGAGTAATATGTGAAGAACCAAAATGTCCTTGTATCCATTCTTGGTGAGATTCCATTCTTAATCCTTGAGATCAAGCAACACTCCACTTTGATTACTTATGTTCTTCATAGGTTCATAGTTTAAGTTAGCAATCATAAAGAGTAAAAAATATCTTAGTATGTAGTTACATTTATGGATTGAAGAAGCATTTCCTTTAAGATCTTATCTTGATGGTTCATTGTTTAATTAGAATTTTCTTTTGAAGCTATCTAGATATTAGTTTCAATTTATAGCTTATTTAATAAAACATGAGAAAAAATATATTTGCATGGTGGTCTTGCTCTGTCATGGTCAGATACAAAAATAGATTTTTAACATTTTTCATATCCATATTTTAGGTTATTTTCATTTAAAATACACCGCCAATAATATCACCTTTGTGCCACGTAGTGTCTCTGATTAAGTTCAAATTATATTGCTTGTATTAGAATATTTAGAGTGGGTGTATGCCAACTCTCAATAAAAAAAAATGGTCTTGTATTTATTGGTTTAACTGAATATATACGTTGACCGTTTTAGCCTACAATGTAGGTATGTTTTCCACTAGTAGATATCTGTGTACAAAAATACATGGTAATTGGATGATCTACATAAATTTTTTATAAAATATAAATGACATAATCCCAATCTATATTACTAGTATAGAATGGGCAGACACACAATCTCATTTTTGAATCAAATAAGAATAACATAATTAAAATTGACTTTGTTTTAAAACATTTCTATGAATCCCATGAGAGGTATCAACATGATTAAATTCAATATTTCCTTTGGAAACCCACTTCCCATTCTCACAACCCATTTTAAAAATGTTTATAATCTTTAAAATATATTGTATGATGAGAACTATATAATCCTTGATCCATCTCGAGGGTATGTAGTGCATCACTCGGCTCTGCCAAGGATAGTCTAGCTAGTATAATACAATTATTAATAATGAAAATAACATAATAATGTATGTTTTTTTAGAATGTCCTTTTGCCCATTGTAAAGATTCTTTCACTAGTAATATTTTCTATCTATAAGGGTTGTGAGAATGCAAAAATTCCCATTTAAAAATACAACATGGTTGTGAGAATGCACATATTTCCATTCTAAAATAAAGTAAATTGTGTCTTTATTATCCTTCTATGATTCTTATATGAGAATGGGAATATTCCCTGTCTAAACATATAGTCTTGTTCTATGTTTCCTATATGAGAGTGGGCCTTTGCTCATTACATTATAACAGGATTTTTTTTTTATCATTTTTATATATTAAGAAAAATCTTCTTCCTCCATATTTTCTATATGAGAAAGGACATACTCATGTTCTATACAAAATACAGATATAAAATTTATTCAATACAAAAAATAAATGTAATGTCTTTTCAATACCAAATGCAAATGTAACATCTATTCAATTGGATTGTTACATGATGGACACCCAAAACCATCAACAACATTACTTCAATATTATAATTTTTTAATCTCATATTCACCCATATTATACTACTACTTGAATAACCTAGGTCTTACAATATTATCATTTTTTCACTTATATTCCAACTTAAACGACACCCATAAGACTAAAAAACACTACTTCATTATTATCATTTTATTAGAGTCTTACTTTGTGCATAAGAATGTAGTTACTAATTTAAAATTTCCGTATAAAGTTATTAATCCATAGTTTTTTCTTCCTTTCCAATAATGTCCCTCATATCATCCTTCACCTTCTCATCCTCCTTTGAGCTGTTGAGGTCAAGCTTAAGCATACGAATTTTGCTTCCCTACTTCTGTTGAACTAGCCTCCTCTGAATATCTATAACTATATTTTTAAGCGCAGATAGCTCCTCTCTGATGGAATTTTGAGAAGTACAAATTTTCATTGAGGACTCAATATACTCCATATAAGTACATAACATGTCTGCCCCAGACTCATCGAGGGAATCAACATCATTTTTTTGCTATAGAACCTTGAGGGAAATTTTTTCCAATGGCATCCTCCAATCAAAATCTAGACTTTCTTTTCCTTTGGAAGGTTCCCCTTTGATATCAGACATAGAAACATTGGCTGTAGTATCAATACCAATATTATTCCTAAATTTATTCATTTGTTCCACCAGAGTACAAAATTCATGTAGGTCTTCCAAATTTGGCTCCAAAACCTCACTCTCCATATTACCAACAACATCTAATGTGTTTATTGATACCGTAAAAGACTCTTTTATGTCATTTGAGATCGAAGACAAGGATTCCTCATCATCCTCCTGCTCCATATGATTCTCATCCTCAATATGTTTTACATCATCATTCAACAAGCCCCTAAGCTTCTTATATTTGGTGAAATATGTAGAACCCAAATGGAATAAGGCCATCATCAATCCCTGATGAAGAGGAATTTTCAAGTTTCCTTTTCAGAAATTCTTGATTGATTTGTGAAGGGAATGACTGAGAAATAATGGGAAATTATAATGCATATTATGGTGGATATGATTCAACATAGGGAAATGGTGGGTATAAACTACCTTTTACCTACCCTCCAAGGTGATAAATTGCATCAAGTTTAGGGTGATTTCATTGAAAGGATCAAGTAAAGAATCTCTCTCAGAATTTGTACAGTGATGTCTTACTTTCTCTTTACCCACAAAAAAATTTCCCATCTCCTCATCACATTTTTTCTTCATTTTGTAAATCTCCCTCCCCTCATTGTTCATCCCAACCACTATAACAATAAAATCCGTAGAAGTTTTTATAGAAAAACCCCTAATACTAGCCCGACCATCCTTCCAATGAATAGAAAAATCCTTGCTTAGGGATTTTTCCTGCTTTTTAAAACTTTGAAAGAGAGATGACATACCTGCATTTTCCAACTTCATCTAAACTCTTCTACTAATCCCATTGGTCAAATTAGGTTCTAGATGAACCAGTTCACGCCCATTTTTGTTTCTCTTTTAAAACAACAAAAAAACTAACCCATTTCGAAACCTTCTTGACCATTCTAAAGCATATGATTGTACTTTATGAATCCCTTGTCTTGACAAAATTTACTTTTTAAACCCAACGCAGGCACTGATATCATCCAACCTCTCACATGTCTCCTCATTAATTCTTACTCTTCCTTTATATCCAATACTCAAAGAGAATTCTTTTCAATATTTACAATGACACAAAATGTTCAACCTCTTTAACCTCTGTTTGTAAGGTAAACAACATCCTTGTTCCTTTCCCTATAGACAAGATTATAGGAAATCAGTTAAAGGATGTTTCCATGACATTCTCCCATTCTTTTTATTTTAATATAAAAAATAGTGAACTTCATCATTTTAATAACTCTTTCAAGGATGTGAGAATGGAAATCTAGCCATTCTCAATATAATTCAATTCTATCTCTATTCTTATTTTATGAATCCTATATGAGAACTCAAATTTGCTCGTTCGATACACGATTCAACTTATTAATTAATTTAATAACTATGAAGACTCTGATAATGAAGAGCTACCCATTCTAAAATAAGGTAAATTTTCTCTATTTTTGCTAATATATGATTCAAATATGAGAGTAGGAAATTTACCATTAAAAAACAAAGTACATTTAATATCTATTCTTCTTCAATGATATAAGAGACTAGGAATTTTCCCATTCAAGATAATAATATTTATTTGTATGAGAATGGGCATATGCCCATTGTAATCATTGCAATATAAGAAATATTGAACTTGATCATTACTAATGGGAAAAGCAATAGGATATAAGAGTGAAAAGAAATGGTCAATCTAATACAAGAATTATTTAACTTAATCAATTTAAAAAATATATGAAGGATGTGAGAATGGGAAACTTTCCATTTTAAAATGAATTAGATTTTGTCTATATTTTTATTTTATGATTCCAATATGGGATCTGGCAGTTGTTCATTTGATACAAAATTGAACATAATCATTTTAATACCTATGAAGGTTGTGATTATGGGGAACTACCCATTAAAAAAAATTGATCTATTTTTCTTATATGATTCTTATATAATAATGGGAAACTGCCCATTCTAAAACAACTTAAAT
Organism: Taxus chinensis; assembly: GCA_019776745.2. Classification (NCBI taxonomy): domain Eukaryota; kingdom Viridiplantae; phylum Streptophyta; class Pinopsida; order Cupressales; family Taxaceae; genus Taxus; species Taxus chinensis. The sequence continues at coordinate 765,552,739 of CM034147.1, forward strand.
TTTATCTATATCCTTCATATATGATTTGTATATGACAATGGGCATCTTCACATTCAATACAAGAAATAAATGCTTGTTTGTATGTATAAGGTCATAAGATCCTTCTAAACATTCTAATACAAGAAATATTGAATTGAAATTTTTTAATATCTCTATCAGAATGGATACGTAACCATTAAATGAAAGATTAATTTTTTTGTTTGTATGAGAATGGGAATATGCCAATTCCAATCATTGTAATAGAAGCAATATTGAACTTATTCTTTTTCAATAAATCTATGCAGGCTATGAGATTTTGTAACTATCCATTATAAAACAAGATAGATTTTATCTGTGTTCTTTTTTTATGATTGCAATTTTGAGAATGGGAATTTTATCATTAGATACATCATTGAACTTAATCAATTTAATTCCTAAATGAAAATGATTAAGTTCAATATTGATTAGCTCGGTAGGTGAGCTTGCCTTCCTAGCTCCACATATCAACCTCGCCTACCCATCTTGACAATTCAACATGCCCATCCACCTCCGTAGGTCATACCCGCAGCCCAACTCAGGAAATCAGCTTACACGCCCAACTCGGTAGGTCAGTTCGCCCTCTAAGCTCAACAAGTTATCTAACCTGCCCATCTCAATTGGCCAACTCAACCATTCATTTCGAAAGGCCAACAAAACCACCAAATCAGAAAATCAACTTGCCCACCCAGCTCGGAATGTCAACTCACCCACCGAGCTTGGTGGGTTAGCTCATCTTCCGAGCTCGGTGGGTCAGCTTTCCCATCAAGCTTGGTGATTCAGATCACATGCTGATATTGATGAGTCAACTCCCCTGCCAATCTTGATGAGTTAGCTCACCCACCAAAATAGGTGGGTTATCTCACTCATCCAGCTTGACCTACACATCTCTCCCACCCACCTTGGCCTGTGCAACTAGGCCACCCAACTCAGAAAATAAGTAACATTGCCTAGGTGGTAACCCCACACTGTACTTTGGTAATAAAAATATAGTTAACTCCCCGTCTTAGCATGAAGGATTGGAAGTGGTTTTTGTAGAATGAAAAATGGTTTTTTACAAGGGAATGCTCTTTTTCAAACTCTGAAACATGAAAGAAATGGTCACATTTAGAGGCATCCTTTTATAACTATGGAGGATAATAATATCCAAGTCTTTCAAAATATTGAAGTGATATTCTTAAAACACATCAATAATACAAAATATCTAAAATATGGAATTATCTTTATACCCAAATTAGAATATAAGAGAAAGAAAGTAGGATGCTATTCTCCATCTCATAAAAAATTAACAGATAAGAGTTAGAAGTATCTCTGAAACTTATGTTCAATTTAAAAAAGACGTAAAATTTTTCTTCACTATAAAAAGGTAAATTCTTCTTCTAATAATGAATCATTCTCAGCCTTCAGAACTCGCCCATACAGCTCGAAAAAAAACAATGCCGCCTAGGTGGTAAGACCACTTGGTATATTGGTAAAATCATAACAGATTACTACCCGTATTAGCAACTATGATTTGGTTAACAACTATGTATGTCTATTAAAACATTTAAGTGATATTCTTAATACCCAGATGGAAAAATAGAGAAGAACGAAAAAAGGGCATTCTCTTTAAACCCATAATAGAATATAAGGGAAATAAAAATAAATGATATTGTTCAAGTCATAATAATTCAACAGAGAAGAGTTATAATAATTCATGCCTCAATTTTTTTTAAATATTGTGCGTCACATGCCAAAATGGTCTTAAGAAAATGAGGGATCCCAAAGTGGTAAGGGTCAACATAATTTTAGTGGAGAGGATGAACAATATCTCAAAAATATTTTTCAAATCTTCTTCTTTAAAGGAAAAAATGGTCTAACAAAATGGGCAGCCCAAAATGGAAGAACAAACAAAAAAAACAGAAACTAGATGAAAAATAAAGCGGAAAGGATGAATAAGAAAGATATATCTTCGCCAACCCATAGTGAACCTTGTAATTCCCAAGACATATCCCATCATCGAAAATAATAACCGCCATCATTCTCTCTGCAGTTCCACGGAGTGGCATGAATTAATTGCCATTAATTTCACCAATTTCCCTCCAACGTCTGGTCGAAGATGTGTTTGACAAACAAGTACCTTCAATTAATAAAAAAATTAACGGTGGAAAACAATTTATTTGCAAATTAATGGTCTCACTATACCATGGTAAAAAACAATATAAATATTAAAAAATATGGTAACCATGATTTAGGTTTAATAATTAAACTTAAAAGAAAATTTAAATTTAAAAAAAAAATCATATCCATGTTTTAGGTTTATTACATATAAAATAAAATATAAATTTTAAACTTTATCATAGTCATGATTTAGGTTATTTACATTTAAAATAAAATAGAATTTTTAAACATTATCATAGCTATATTTTAGGTTATTTTTTGATTTTAAAATTATTTGATACTAATTTATGCAAGAGAGGGGATAGTTAGGGCAACTATATATGATGCGTGGTTTTCATGAAATCACTCAGATGTTGAATTGTTTACTAGCTTCAACCACTCCCTGAACTCTAGATGGGAATATTGAATTAAATTTAAAGAGGGGATGGGGTAGATCGATCCAAAATATGTATTATTATTATTTCTTCATTGATTACAAAGGACAATCCTATTATTTGTTACTAATACCATATTTAATGATATATAAGTTTTTGGCTTATTTGGATTTTTCATCACATTTAACCTTGAGTTATATTTTTAAATATATTTCGATAGGTATCTTCGATATTTATCAAGTTTCATTATAATATATTGAATATCTTGAATGTACTTGAAATAATTACATCTCCTATAGTGTTTGGTGTTAAAATCAACTGATATTATAATATGGTCATGAAATTGATAAAACTATATAATTTATAGTATTCACATCAAAGGCTAATATTAGATGTTCTAAATAATGAGGATAGTACCTTGGAAGAGAACATTTAGAAAAAATATTTTTTATTCCTTTTTGAGAAAAAAAATAATTATCTTGAGACAATACAAATAGACAAAATGGGCATATGTCCATTCTCATACAAACAAATATTTTTATATTGTATTGAACCCAACATATGCCCATTCTCATATAAGAATCATAGAAGAAAAATAGAGGTAATATTATTTTTTTCTAGAATGGACATTGCCCATTCTCACATCCTTTATAGTGATATAAAAATGATCTAAGTTCAATATTGCTTCAATAAGTTAGAAGGGTAGAATTGCATATGCTCATTCACATAAAAATAAATATTTTTATTATTGTGATGAGGATGGAAGATATGCCATTTCTCATACAAACAAATATTTTTATCGTTTGTGACGAGAAAGGGCATATGGCCATTCTCATAAATAAATATAGAAAGAAAGAAAAATTATCCTATGTAAAACGTATAGAATGAATGACAATTAGATTCGTTTATGAGAATTTTCAAAGTAGAAAAATGCCCATTCTCATAGCCAAGGAATATGGGATGTATGAGGAATTCTTGTAAAAGAATTTATGTTATGTTAATATGATGAAGAACTTTAGATGAAGTGGTTAGCAATCAAGTTTCTAATTAACTTCTATTAACCTCTATTTATTTATTCTCATCATTCAAGTTATGCCTGATCTATTATTTCTCTTCAATTAAATTCAAATGAGTCAATTTAAATCATAGTTTTGGAAATCATATCATAAAAATATTCATGTCAATTTTAATTATATGTATAAATTTTGAGTATTTCCAAATCTTACTAAATTATAGAAGTTCACAGCTCATGTGCTATGTGTATTCAATATACTTATGGTTGTACACACATGATAATTTTTAATTTATTTTATGCAATGGCTTAATATATTTTCCATCATCTCACAAACTTTTATTTTATGTTGTTACAACAGCATGGGATTTTTCATTTGTAGAGGATGATCATGTGGACTTGTTTTGAAAGGAACCAAATTTGCAGAGGGAAGAGTATCTCCAAGTAGGAAGACACTACATTGCAAATATGTGGGAAGAGGATTTGTTGTTGTCAATGTTTAAAAAGTATTGGATGGAAGAGTAAAATTTCCTTTCTCAATTGATGAATTTGAAATCTTGGTAGATGTTAGGAATAAAGGATACTACATTGATTCGGAAGGAAGAGAGTGAATTTTTAAAGCTGAAAATTCAACCATTCACCCCAATTTGGGAAGTGAAAATTATTTTATTGGTTCAGGGATTACAATATAGAGAGTGACATAGATTGTAGTGATGAAACTTAAAGCACCATCAATATCGGTCCTTAAGATAGAAGAGATATTATCAGAGAAAATGTCATTCTAGAACACAAATCTTGTAGCAGAGACAATGACATAGCCATGGATTTTATACTCATGTGCTATAAGTTCATGAAATTGATGGAGAGAGGTTGGGTTCTTTGAATTTTGGTGTATGGATTATAAATGTGGTAATATTGTGTCTGATTGCGTCAGACATGCTATACCTAATAAATCAATTATTTGGCTAATAAAAACATTGATTTTTAATGAAGCAAGAAGCTCCCTTATGATTAAGTAAGGGAGGAGTCAACTGGATGGCTGCACCTTGTACAGAGTGAATCACAATTTAAGTTCAAGGGAGATATTACAAAAATTAATCCATTACTGCTCGATTAAGTGCAAATTTATAGCAGAGGGAACAATTACAAACTTAGTTTAAGGATACATGGTAAATTTTAATAGATTGGATGTCAATAGATTTGGTGTGCATATTGCTATAGTATTCAACCCTCCTTGAAAAATATTATCCCTCTCTAAAGGATCTCTCATATAATGGCCCTTTAGGCAATTGGCTGACATAAACGGTTCTTAGATGGATATTAGATTCAAAAGTCCCAACAGAGTTTGAGGTCATCATGTGGGATGCATTAAAAAGAGAAAACCACAGTTTTTTAATCCAGTTTCATATGATGCCACTAATTACAATCAATCCAATAGAGTAATAAAAAGATCTTATAATGCAACAAAATGTTTTGAATATGGATACCCCTCAAGCCAATCTATCAAATCTAAATTCTGATGAGGATAGAAAATGGTCGATATTTTTAGAAGGGAAAATGTAGAGTTTATTTGTAAATCTAATTGTATCCAAAAATTAATTCTTACTTTAGTTAGAATTCAAAATTTTTGGCCCACAACTAGAGCCTTGAATGAAGTTGACAAAAAAAATTGTGTTTGATGCATTAACAAAAAAAGCCATCTTCAATGTTGGTAAGAAATCTATAGAGATACATAAAATTAGATTTGATGGGATGGATGTTTTTTAGAATGCATGGCAAAAAGTATATGGGTACCCAAGGAGTTACTTATATAAGCATAATTATGAATGGATTGCAGTGAGTGACAATACTTAAAAAAATAAACAAACGTCAAACACTGCCGCAACAATTGCCTGCATATCAAGAACTATTGAGAGAAATTTAGATATCTCTCCACATTTGACTTGGTCTAAAGGACATGATGGAGTAAATTTTCCCCAAAGGTTTATTCCTTCATTCTATACCCAAAATTCAATGATGAGGAACTTTAACTCTTGAAAATTCCTCATGTGTTGTAGTCAAGCTTTAACAACATAATGAACAAACATTTTCCACATGTTTCCATTGTAAAATATATTTTATTTTCCAAGTGTGCTGAGTGCACACATTTGTTCAACAAACGTAGTGCCACCACATTCCTAGAAGCAATCACAAAGATTGAGGAGGAATAAACATGGCAAAATGAATATATTTAAAGTTATTGTGCAACTTACTAGTCCCACAGATTGCAGTTAGAAGAACAACCTCATGTATTCTTGAGCATTGTGCATGTTAAAATGGGATAAAATGAAAAATTCCATACTAAGGATGGTAAAAAAGAAGTCAATAAGTAATGTTATGAACCTACCAATTACTTTTACTGGTATGCTCACACATGGACACAAGATAGGGGGTCTTGGCCATTTTGGCCTACCATTTTTTGAACATGGAGTAAACTATACTATCACATCATTAGATTTGTGTCTCAGGAAGCTTGAAGAACCTGTAATTGATGAGTATGGATATTTTTTTGTATTGTTTTGGATCATCCAGACAAGCATTACATGATGCATTACTACAAAATTATGTGAATGAAAAATTTAAAAGGTACAAGGAAATATTTGATCATTCAAAATTAGTTAGTGTTACTAGTGTGAATAATTGTTTCATAAAGTAACCACTGATCCTCTACTTACAATTGGATAATGCTTCAAGTGATAACGATAATCGTAACGTATTTGCATTTTCATCCATGTTTGACGACAATAAGGGTATTCAACATTGTGTATGTAAGCTTATTTCTAGTGGGACACACCCATTAGGATATATATGGGAATTTTGGAAGATTAGTAGTATCGTTACATAAATTAGACACATTTTATTTTACACATATCATGGATTCTTATAGAACATTCCAATAAGGGTCAAGTACACTCACTCCTTATCTTATTAGGAAGTGTACAACTTCAAGGACTTTTGTAGAGCCATTCATGTGGGATGGAACCCATAATATAGTGGGTATCAAAAAACTGAAGATGTTAAAATTCCATGTGGTGGATGGAATAATAGTGATGGAGTACAAAGCAACATTAAAGAATCTGCAATGGTCTCGTTCTAATATGTCTACCTTCATCAAAAAAAATTGTTACGTAGAGGACGTCGTGCCTATTTTGAAAAATAAAAATTTTGGAAAATCAGATCTCAGGATCAAAAGTTATAGCCATTTGAAGTTCGGGAGTCCAAAGACTTGAAATTTCATCAAGCACACAACTTGACAAAATGAGGTGGTAAGGTGCTTCAAACCTCTCCCATAGAGTGTGCTCCAATGAAACTCCAATTTTCACAAAATTTGTCTTTTGAGAATGGGCACGATGTCCTCTACCTCACAAATACTAGATTTCTTAATTTTGATGAGGGTAGACATATAAAAGTAAGGAAACATCTTCAGCCCTAGTCAATTAAATACCCAGCCTTGTCAAATGATAGAAATGCCTGACAGACCTAAAATAGTGTCCCGCAGTCAGAAGGTCATAACTTTTGCATTCACCAACAAAAACACACAAAATTTGTACCATTGGAATCGTGGTTTCGAGTCTGGTGCACAAAATTCAAGAAATCAAGAATTTGGTGAGGAATAGATGGTGATTTCATAGAAAACGTGCCCATTTTAGGACAATGATTTTATTCGGTAGTTGGGATGCATTCAATGGAGCATGGGATAGTATGGGGATCATTTTGCAAGTAAGAGAACATAATTTCACTTCATTTACTACAACCTGCAAGTGGTTAAAGGACATATTTATGGATTCTCATTTTTCCTCTCTCCCTCTCTTCTCAAAATTCTATAAATTAGAGTGTTGGGATCATTATAAAAGAAGGTAGTTTTTTAGTAAAAAACTCTGTCAATATAATTTTGTGAAGCCAATGTGTTACAGTCCCTTGTAGTGGACTCCTAGCATGGTGATTAAGGCCCTTATCTTGTAATAGATTAAACTGTGCATACTTATGAAGCAATAGATGCAAGTTTGTGGATGTATCTTCCCCTGCTGTGTTTGTTCGCATTCTTCTTTCCCTTTCAATCTCATGGTATATATATTATGTCTACATTATGTTGTTTTAGGGATCCATTATCATTGTGTGTGCATGAAATATTGTTGTGAATGTAGTTGCTAGATTGTGGAGAACTGCTATCACCCTTTCTAGCTTACATTTTACTTCTAATTTTCACACATTGGAATACTATTCTCAAACTCTCATTTTCTGGTGTATCACCACTTTATTGTAGGCTTTATTTTCATTAACAATCTCTCCCTGGTCCCTTGGAAAGTTACATTAGGATAGATAGTTTTTCCTGCATTAGAGTAGATTGTGGCAGGCAGTTTAAGAGTAAGAACCAACTTTCTCCAGAGGTCTATCTTAAGAAGCAAGTCCCACGACTTGGAGATAGTACCCATGTTATCCAATCACACTACGATCTCAAGAAAACACACTTGTGCAAACCATAGGGTTTTGTGATTTGGTGATAACAACAACATGACTTAACCTACTATCTACCAAAATATAAATTTTCAAAATAGGTCAAAATCCCTCATATATGAATTATAGAAGAAAAGTAAATATAAATTTGATACACATAAAAATAATTAGGAAAATACTTGTACAATGAGTTTGATGATAATGGGCATATGTCCATTCTCATATACTCAATCGTTGCTTTTTATTTCATACAACAATGTACCCATATCACATTGAACTATGAGTGTGATGAGAATGTGCATATGTCCATTCTCAAAAACTAAATAGTTTCTTCTTATTTCATACAACATGTACCCATATCACATTGTTTTAATTTTCAAAAGGGATTAAAATTCCTCATATAGGAATCATAGCACAAAAAATGAGATAAAGAAGATACACATAAAGAGAATTAGGAACATAGTTGTACTATGAGTGTGTTGAGGATGGACATATTCCAATTCTCATAGACTCAATATAGAATTAGGAACATACTTTTATGGCATAGTTTAAATATTGGAATCTGATATTACACTACTTAAATTTCAATAATAAACATATTGAAGTCTGATATCACACTAGATAATAACAAAAAAATAGAAATTTAGGAATCTAATTTCAACAATTATTAAACTAGAAATACGAATACTATAAATCTAGATTCTTAGTAAAATGTTCATATTTAATGAAATTGTGGTTTTTTTTGTTTTCCCTCGAAAAGGGATATTTGAAAATTCAAATGTATCTAATTAGGTATATGGACTTGTAAGGGTGTTTTCAGTGTGCTATGAGTTTATTAAGGTTTTTTAAGTGTCTCATTAATTTGTAGGTTGTGTGTTGAGTGTTTATATGTTTGTCCATCATTAGGACGCTTAGAATATTGTGTAAGGGAAGTTATAAGCCTAATAGAGGGAAGTTGAAGAGTCACTAGAGAGGCCAATAATAATGTGAATCTTAGGAGGTCAGTTATATTGGGGGTAGTTGGTGCATGCATGGAAATGTGAATTTAGGGAGGGGTTCCTCAAATTTTGGGGCATTCCTCATTGAGATGAAGAGGACAATAATGGAGAAGCAATTTTTTGTATGAAGATTTTAGTAAAACACATGCATATGTCTGGTTGTGTGTATATTTTTCCTTTTCAAGTTTGTTTTGTGAGTTGGTATCAAGAATAAGTTATTTTTCCTTTTAGTGCATGAAGAATACAAATTTGCAATGGAAAATGAGACTAGTATATATGTTTGTTTCATATTGGTATGAGGTATTCAACACCTTGTTTTGATAGAATGTAACTGTGTGTGTAACCTATACCAAAAACAATTAGCATAACTTTCTAATTTGAAATCAAAATAACTTTAAATTTTGAACATAAGAAGTTTGGAACCTTTTACAAATGGTTTTTGAACCGTTATATTTAATTATCAATATTTTGTGAGTTATAGTACATTTTCCTAGTTGAACTGAGGTTGTACACAATATGTTTGACAAAATGTATGTCTGGTAAAATGAATGTATCTCTCACATTTTGGATATTTAGCTTATGAAATGTGGAAGGTAGTATTCAAGTGAGTTTGGAATGGTTTATTCATTTGAAATTTGTATAAGGAGATATTGATGACAAAAAAATTTAGAGTTTAGTAAGAATCCATGATATGAAATAACTCATAATTGCAAGTTTAAGCCATTCTAGTGTTGTTTATATGATCCTTAGTTATAGAGAGAGGGTTATGTTGTTATATGAAACCTACTTTACTAGTTGAATGCATGTTTAATATTCTCTTTGTTTCACTTGGTATAAGGGTGTGGTACTGAGTTTTGAATGAGATATGATTATTGATTACTAACAAGGCATTGTGAATTTTATTGTGAATGTAGAAGTGATAGGAAATGGAAAATATGAATAGAAAGAACTAGTGTTAGAGTTAGTGAATTTGATAAGAAGGAAGGAAATAGAAACAAAAGAGGGAGAATTCCAGAAGAAGAGAGAGGAGAAAAGAACACAAGAAGAATGGATGGGGAGAGAGTTGAAAGCATTGAGAGAGGATGTCAAGAAACTAAAAGAGATGTTTATGAAAGAAAGCTATGGGTTTGAGTTTGTGATGAAAGCACGGGTTGAATGACCTATGGTTAATATTTTCAAGAGGAATCAAAGTTAGCAGTTGAAAGAGATCATCGAGGAAGAAGAAATGAAGCTAAAGTAAATGAGAAAGCATGCAAGAAAAACAAAGAATGAGATAGTCAAATAAGTTGTGCATGAAAGCATTCAGAAGATGGATGAAGAAAATGAAGCTGCAACAATAATGTATCATTCTATGAATGATGTATGTGAGCCATTTCAAGTGCAAAGAGACTATTTACTAGTAAATATTCAAAATTATGAAAAGGATAAGTCTGATGGTCTTTTTAATAGTCAAGAAAAGAAAAAAGAGGAAGTTTGCGAGCACGTGCAAGCTCACTATGTATTAGCCAAGAATGAGAATGTAGCAACTAGTGCAATGAGAAGAACATGTGAAACTCTTACAAGTATGTTGAGTTGGTTAAGTGGAGAAGATGATCTGGGAAAACAAGGAAAATGCTAGAGAAACAAGTAAAAGTGAAGTATTCTATGAAGATGAGAGTGTGGTAGAGATTCAAGAGGAAGGAATAAGTCAAGAACATGATGAGTTGGAACAAAATATAATTCTCCTAGCAGAGGAAGGGTAGAAAATGAGTGAAAATGTCAAGATGGTAAAGAGGGAAGATAATAAAGGGACTAGTAGTCCACTATTTTTGAAAAGTAAGGTGGCTTTTAGCTTTGTTTGTGCAAGTGAAAAACATGAAATGGATGAGCAGAAGTAAGTGAATGATGAAGAAGAAGAAGACAAAGATAAAGGAGAAGAGAGAATCAAGAAAGAAGGTGAAAATTCAAGAAAAAAGGTGAGAAAGAAAGCAAAGATAGAGAAAAATCAAGTCAAAGAACAAAATGATGGACTCCAGAATAGAAAACGAAGAAGAAATTCAAAGAGGCAAAGAAGTTGGAAGAAGAAAAATAAAATGGATCTTAATGTTTCCCCTTAAGAGTATGATGTAGGAGCATCCATGGACAGACCTTCAATTACACAATTCATGCTTCTTGGGATAATTGCAAGTTGTGAGAGAGAAGTAGGGGTTTTTAAATGGTCATACGAGGCATTTAAAGCTAGTAGTGTAGCTAGGAATTTTTAATTGTTCCTCTTTTGTGTTTTCCCTCGAAAAGGTATATTTAAAAATTCAAGTGTATCTAATTAGGCATATGGACTTGTAAGGGTGGTTTGAGTTTGATAGGATTTTATTAAGGTTTTATAAGTGTCTCATTAAGTTCTAGGTTGTGTGTTGAGTGTTAGCATGTTTGTGCATCATTAGGATGCTTGGAATAATGTGTAAGGGCAGTTATAAGCCTTATAAAGGGAAGTTGAAGAGTCCCCAAAGAGGCCAATCATAATTTGAATCTTAGGAGGTCAGTTATATTAGGGGAAATTGTTGCATGGATGGAAATTCAAATTTAGGGAGGGGTTAGTCATTTTTTGGGAAATTCCTCATGGAGAGGAAGAGGAGTATAATGGAGGAGCAAGTTTTAGTATGAAGGGTTTAGTAAAACATATACATATCTCTTGTTGTGTGTATATTTTACCCTTTCAAGTGATTTTTCTGAGGTGGTGTCAATGATAAGGAATTTTTCCTTTCAATGCATGAATAATACAAATTTGGAATGGCTAATTAGACTAGTATGTGTTTTTTTTAAATTGGTATGAGGAATTCAACACCCTATTTTGGTATAATGTAACTATGTTTGTGACATGTCCCAAATCAATTAGCATAACTTTCTCATTTTACATCAAAATAACTTGAAATTTTTGAAAAAATAAAATGAGAACCTTTTGCAGATGGGGTTTGAACGGTTTTTCTTTATTATTAGTATATTTTTAGTTATAGTATATTTTTACTATTTAGACTAAGTTTGCACACAATATGTTTGATAGAATGTTTGTCTGGTAAAATGAATTTATCTCTCACATTTTGGATATTTATCCTATGAAATATGGAAGGTAGAATTTTGGGATGATTATTAAAGTGGTTTTGAAGGGTTTTTTGATTTGAAATTCTTACAAGGAGATATTGATGATAGAAAATTTATAAGTTTGGTAAGAAGCCATGGTGTGAAATAACTCGTATTTTCAAGTTTAAGTGATTCTAGGGTTTTGTATATGATCCTTAGTTCTAGAGAGAGGGTGATGTTGTTATATGAAATATCCTTTACTAGTTGAATGTATGCATCTTTAATATTTTCTCTGCATTAAGGATTATAAGGAGAATCTAAATGAGAAATATCATAGGGTTGTTCTGCTTGCTATAATGCTCTTTGTTTTCCATTTTCAATCGTAAAAAGATAGCGAGTCAGGTAATCACCACTTCTAATTATTTTTTCCCACCTTAGGGTTTTCTCAACCTAATCCTCTTATGTATATTTTTATCCATATTTTATGTTTTATTGTTCATGTCAATTACATTCAAATTTTAGCATTGTTGTGTTGCCAACAACAATTTACACTGGTTCTAACAATAACTAGGAAAACAATATGTCATTTTAAAACTAAAATTCAAAATAAAGTTTTTTTATTGATTTAGTGAATTTAATAAGTAAACAATGTTAGGATTTTACAAATAATTTTGGTATACAAGCTCACTTAATATTTGGGAATTGTGGAAAAATATTAAGTGATTTTAATGAAAAATGGTAATATCAAAAGAGGAAAATTTACAACCTTGTGAATATCCACTAAAATTTGGAATCAAAGGGTGAAATAAATGGAAAAAGAAGGTGAATACCTTGCCAATATAGCTGCACATGATTATACAAAGTTTATTTTTGATGTAGGAGCATCTAGCTTCATAGGAAATCATGTATCAACAAAATGTATTTATATGATTAATATAAGAGATATGATTTTATATACCTATTTTTTTGCTTTACCTTACATTATAAATACATTTAAATATGTTTTTTTAGATCATTGGTGGTGCATGTGTGGTAGGCATTGATATTACTACATTTCAGATACACTTTAAACAGTGAACTTAATAACCTTCACAGTACTAATGTTAGACATATGGTGAGCATCAATATTTAGGATTGTTTCAAATCTTATAACTCTTGTTTTTCCCAAGGAATGAGGGAACATTGATGTGAGACAAGTGGAACCATTCAATGGAGTTTAGAAATTTTATAGAATGGGTAAAAATTGACACTCTCACTATGCTGGAAAAGAGAGCATGGGAATATTTTATACGTAAATTCTCATTATAAAGTGTTTTCTCCTCCCTTTCCTCTCCAATTTTCATGAAAAAATTAACTATGGAACTAATTGATTTAGCTGATCTAAACACCCTTGAAAAACTAGGATAATGCTAAGTGGTCGAGAGTGTTATTTTTGAAGAAAATCTATTTAGAATAGACTTTTTTAACAAATAGAGAGAAAATTTTATTGTTACAAGAAATAAATAGAGATTTGGTTTTGCAAAATTAAATTTATATTTGGAGATCCATTTTTAGAATGGGTGGTATCATTGGAAAGCTTATTTAGATAACTATGAAATGCTTATAATTTTGTAAGAAATAATGGAGAAATGTAAGAGAATTTTGTAAAACAATGTCTAGGTTTATCTTTGTTTCATTTTCAAATCAAATGGAAATGTCACATTGGTCCCACATGGAAATTATGATCAATTGGATAAGTGTAAGCCTCACTTACATTAACTTTCCTCATTTTAAGGATGTGTAAGTAATTTTTTCAATGGATTTCGATTTGTGCATTCTCAAGGATCAATTTTGTGTCATAATTTTATTATTTCTAAAAAATATTTATATTTACATCCACTTTCATTTGGAAAGAGTGATCTAGGCATGTTCATTACTCTTAATTCATTGGTGGATGGGTTGATTTCTACTAGCATTGTAAATTGGATCCTTCCTAGACTCTTATGGATCCTAAAGGAATATTCTAAATACCTTTTCTTTCCAATTATGTAGGAAGAATTGTTCTAAATATGAGGAAATATACTTTATACTGGTCTTTTATCCCATGAGAAATTTTTAATTTCAAATTCAGAATTTAATTTCCTAGTTACTCAATAAATGTTAGAAATAGCCTTTTTGGTTCAAAAAGAAATTTTCATAGGATGATAAACAAGTGTTGTAGCATTATTTGAAGGTGTTGAATGTTTGGTAATGATTTACTTAACTATTTTGTGTAAACATTTGTAAATGTTCGTTTCTAAATTCCTTTCATGATCTCACCCCATTGTATTTTCTATAAATCCTTTCAATATCAATGTATTGTCATTCTATGGTGTGTTTATCTGATAGATATTGAGGGGTCTATGTAAGTTCCTCTCATTGTATGTCTCAATTATGATGTAGTGTTCACTAATTATGTAAATTGTTGTCCCCTATTGGTTGTTACTAATTCATTTCATTTGAATTCTTGAGACCTTTTGCATAATGGATTCTAGGCAATGATCATGGTTTATATGACCACTCCTTTAAATATTTTCATAAAAAAATGTACCTCACTAACATGTCCAATTAGCTTTGCAAATAATTTTTGGTTTTAGTTGTTATAACTTAGGAATCATACTTATACGATTTCTTATGTTGATTTTTCTTTTCTGAAGACATATCAACCTACAAATCATGAATATGTTCAGTGTAATTATTATTATTTTTTTAACCTTTTCTTAATATTAAGTAGTTGTATGATTATTTCTACTAATGAACACAAATTATGTGGGATGTAATACTGGTAAGGCTATTGATTTAGGTATGTTTTACTATCCTTGTATCTTTTGGAAATTTTTGCTATTTTAGAGTCTCTCCCTTGGGTTTCAAAGAGCCCATAGAGTGAAAGCTTAACCACCTCATTTGTTTTCTTAAATATTTCTTGAATTGGTGAAGAAGTAACACATACAATGGATTATCCCACTATCTTATCTTACACATAGTGAGGAACATATTTGAGATCTGACACAATGTTTAGAACAACTTTTATCTTCTTAAAACATTTCTATTCGACTTTTTGCATGTTTAGAAATGAATAGACTAGACTTTTTGAACTAGTTGGTATCTTTGGACATGTAGCAGGGAATACCTGAGATGAGTTCAACTGATTTGAGCTGTCAAGAATCCCTTGAGTTCCTTTGGAATTATATTTGCAATAGGATTTTGTAAGAATGTTAGATGAGTTATAAAGTGATGCTAACTTACTTATATAACCTTCCATAGGTGAAATATTATAATAATTCTAACCCTGAGAAAATAAAATGACCAAAATAAGAAATTGAAATTGAAATTTCATTCGCTAAATATGAAGAGGTAAGACCGTATATGTCATCTAAGACCGGAATCTATATACTAATAATTTTGTATGTTTTCAAACTAAAGAGATGGATACCAAAATTGAAATTTATCTTATGAATATAAATTTTTTTATGTTTCTTTTATTATATAATATTCTTATAATTAATGATATAGTGAAGTGTAGATAAAATCAAGTTGTAGATGATTTAACAATAGGAGGATATTTGATTCCAAATGTGAGCATTAGTTTTATAAAGGGAACATAGTAAAACATTGCATTCCATAAAGAAAAGTTACTAATTTTAGTGTCTTCAGAAACAATGGTCAAGGAAGGGGTAGATATACTTACCTATAGTGCGACTATAGAAGCATTGATCCACTGCAAAGACAACAACATGAAGAGAGAATAACTATGGGTGGAGAACGGAAAACTGGAGAAGAATACCTTCAATCCTATCTCACTATGATAACCCAAATGAAAAAGAGGAAAGCTCCCAAACCTCAAGTTTAAGAACTAGATGTGTGAATATGTGTTCAAATGTCCAATGGACAGGTAAAGTGAAGTGTTACGGGTAAATATTGATTGGTAGTAATATGAAAAAATAGAGAGAGTGTATATAAAAAACATGATCGCCTAGGGGAAATTCCATCAACCATGAGATAAAATAACCCCAATACAATCAACCTGCATGTTTGATTTTATTATATTTTTTGGGAAACCTAATGTCAAGGGGTGAAGTTTGATTGTGTTAGGATTTAAGAAAACAAAGGTTCAAATGGGGAAATAAAGTGGGGAGTGGAAAGAAAAGGAATAATGGAAGCATGATAAAGGTTTTAGATGTCTGAAATTAGTGAAAAGAGTAACAATGAGTGAGAATGAGTGAATATAATTATGGAAACATGTGAACAAGAGAGAAAATAAAATGAGGATAAGGTAAGTATGGTATAAAGGAAAACATAGTGACTTCTTTCAAATTTTGTGATCTAGACGACGTAACCAAAAGTAATCACAAACCCAATATTTGAAAGTCGCATGAGGTACCATCTTAGAAGGATAATTCATGCACAAGAGAAAAATTTAAAAATCATAAAGTGATAGGCGTATACACATAGTGACCTATAATATGACACGAAAAAAGAGATATGATAGACCCGTCATAAACAAAAATAAATTACACTATGTGATGACCTAACCAATTTAATTAATCGTTATTTTTTAGTTGTGCGTGTAAAAGGAAGTATGTGATGAACCATTGTTCCTAGGGAAAGAAATGTAAGACAATTAATGTGAGCTAAGAGAAACTTGTATTTATCAAGAGACATATCAATCATTGTGTGAAGAAGAAATATATAATTGAAGAGATTAATCAATTTGGTAAGAAATTTTTAAATCAAAATATTAATATTGGTGTACTAAAAGAGGGTGCACAAGCATCAATAAAATAATTTTAATATGCATCAAACATTGGGCCCAGAGCCAAATATCTAACAAAACATGCACAAAATGAGTATGTCAATAATCCATGTGTTGTAAACGAATATATCATCCACCTCGTGTGACATAAAAAATATACAACATAACACAATGTGTCATTAGTAATGTGTATCTAATGGTAATAACTCAGGAAAGATAAGAAATATATCATAGGATATTTGTTCAAGTTTAGAGATATATCAAGTAATGTGTATAAAAAATAATATCGGTAAGAGATGTATGATGTGTGTGGGCATAAATTATACATTTAATGTGAATTCATACATAGATAAATAATGGAATATGAGAAATAAAATCACAGAGGATACAAGTGCATAGAAAAATAGAGCATGCAAGTACATATGCTATAAATGTCAATCTAGATTAGAACAATTCACTTATTTCCCAACAAAACAAGTGTTTTTTCTAAAGTTTATCGTTGAACTTGATATGAGGGATAAGATGGATAGCTAGGAGTTTGTACACATGTTCAATATGAGGTACATTGGTATTTGAAGAGTAAAATTGAGTGAAAATGACATGCTTAATGGAATCAAGCTATAGAAATTGAACAAGATGCCTTTAGGATTTGCTCAATTTATGTGTAAATGGGAAAATACTAAGAAAAACAACAAGTGATTATTTCCAAGTGCCTTAAGACCAAATTTTGGGTATTACACATTCATGCATATGTATATTTTAATGCAAAACATTTTTTAAATATTGTATTTTTTTATCTCTCCCATATCCATTTGACCCATCCTATAAGTTATAGTTATTTTCAAGATATTTTACATATTTTCCAAAGTTTGACAAATTCAGAGTGTACTATTATGGAGCCATCCCAATGCATACAACGTCGAAGTGTCTTATTTGATAAGGTAAGTATGGTATAAAGGAAAACATAGTGACTTCTTTCAAATTTTGTGATCTAGACGACGTAACCAAAAGTAATCACAACCCAATATTTGAAAGTCGCATGAGGTACCATCTTAGAAGGATAATTCATGCACAAGAGAAAAATTTAAAAATCATAAAGTGATAGGTGTATACACATAGTGACCTATAATATGACACGAAAAAAGAGATATGATAGACCCGTCATAAACAAAAATAAATTACACTATGTGATGACCTAACCAATTTAATTAATCGTTATTTTTTAGTTGTGCGTGTAAAAGGAAGTATGTGATGAACCATTGTTCCTAGGGAAAGAAATGTAAGACAATTAATGTGAGCTAAGAGAAACTTGTATTTATCAAGAGACATATCAATCATTGTGTGAAGAAGAAATATATAATTGAAGAGATTAATCAATTTGGTAAGAAATTTTTAAATCAAAATATTAATATTGGTGTACTAAAAGAGGGTGCACAAGCATCAATAAAATAATTTTAATATGCATCAAACATTGGGCCCAGAGCCAAATATCTAACAAAACATGCACAAAATGAGTATGTCAATAATCCATGTGTTGTAAACGAATATATCATCCACCTCGTGTGACATAAAAAATATACAACATAACACAATGTGTCATTAGTAATGTGTATCTAATGGTAATAACTCAGGAAAGATAAGAAATATATCATAGGATATTTGTTCAAGTTTAGAGATATATCAAGTAATGTGTATAAAAAATAATATCGGTAAGAGATGTATGATGTGTGGTGGGCATAAATTGTACATTTAATGTGAATTCATACATAGATAAATAATGGAATATGAGAAATAAAATCACAGAGGATACAAGTGCATAGAAAAATAGAGCATGCAAGTACATATGCTATAAATGTCAATCTAGATTAGAACAATTCACTTATTTCCCAACAAAACAAGTGTTTTTTCTAAAGTTTATCGTTGAACTTGATATGAGGGATAAGATGGATAGCTAGGAGTTTGTACACATGTTCAATATGAGGTACATTGGTATTTGAAGAGTAAAATTGAGTGAAAATGACATGCTTAATGGAATCAAGCTATAGAAATTGAACAAGATGCCTTTAGGATTTGCTCAATTTATGTGTAAATGGGAAAATACTAAGAAAAACAACAAGTGATTATTTCCAAGTGCCTTAAGACCAAATTTTGGGTATTACACATTCATGCATATGTATATTTTAATGCAAAACATTTTTTAAATATTGTATTTTTTTATCTCTCCCATATCCATTTGACCCATCCTATAAGTTATAGTTATTTTCAAGATATTTTACATATTTTCCAAAGTTTGACAAATTCAGAGTGTACTATTATGGAGCCATCCCAATGCATACAACGTCGAAGTGTCTTATTAATTTTTCAAGTAGTAGATGTGGACCACATGTAAAAATATTTTCACCCATTCACTATTATGAGGGTATGTAATGTTATATTACTTTCGTTGATATTTTTATGTTCTTATCTTATCCCTGGCTCATGTCAACACCTACTAAGAACAAAATTAAGTTATGGTAATCACATGACACTCTCATTTGTGCTTTCTGTGGTGATGAGATTCTTCAGCCCATCTTAGTGCATTTCTTAGAGTCTTATGATATTCACCTTAAGTGGTGGTGATGGTTTCTATCCCATCTAGTGCATACTTTAAAGAGTTATCCTTTACATCTTGAGTAGTGGTGATGGTTTCTAGACCATGCAGTTCATTCTTCAAGGATTTCTACACCTTTTAGCCATTTTAGCTTATACCTTCAATGATGGTGATGGTCTGTAGCCCATCCGATGAGCATTTCTTTAGCATATTGTTGTATTTTTTCTTCTTTAAAATGAATTGGAACAAATCTTAGCACCTCTATATAGTTTTGTTGATATTCTAGTTTTCTAAGAAATGTTGCAGTGACTTATTTAATCCAATTCAACTTGATTTTAAATGTGTTACTATTTGGTATTAATCCTAGTTTTTGGGACCCATTTTCACGGGATTCTTAGTCTTGTTGTTCTATATAGTTGTTATCCCGTAAAATTGACAAGGGCAATTTTACCGATAACCATACCGAAATTTTGTTCCGATCCCTCATTAAGGATCACTTGCATTCGAAACATTGTAAAATCCCTTCCCGGGAAATCTGGTTTTTCGAACTTAGTCTTTTGAGACTTTTTTGGCTGGGCGCGTGAAATTTGTATGTAACACCATGTTTTGGTGCGCCCCTTTTAAAGCCTTTGGTGCATGATTTTCAGTGTCAACACACCTTTTGGTGCGCCAAAGTATGTTGAGCCTTCCTTGCGTACGCCAAGGCGCATGCGCCTTTGTGTTAACACAACGTTTGTTGCGCCATGTTTTGGTGCGCCAAAGGGCGCACATAATACCATCTCGACATCCCTTTCGGTGTGCCAAAGGCATGCTTTATTTCATGTTGGCATGCGTTTTGGTGCGCCAAAGGGCGCATGCCTTCCTGTGTCGACAGCAGTTTTCATGCGCCTTTCAAAAATTGGGTGGCACATTAATGTCCAGCTAACCTATATATATGGTTTTTCGCGCCCAAATGTCATTGTCTCTATTCGCAGAGCACGTGATTTTTCTGAGCCTGTCAGCCTCTGCCTCATCGTTTTCAACGCGTTGTGGACCCGTTCTTAGGTTTTTCACTATTTATCCGAGTAAGTGCTCTTATCTTGTCCATGTGATTTGTTTTCTGGTTCTCCGTGCTTGCTGGTTGTTTCTTTTTGATATAAGTATGTTGAGCTAGCCAGCCCCCCCCCTCTTTCCAGATCTACTGGTAGAGGAAGTCATTTTGAAAACTTGGTTTGAAACCCCTTTGGCTTGAACCATTGAATATCCCAAAGCAGGCTTTGAACTGAAAAGAATGAAGGGATGAACCATATGAAAACACTGATTTTCCCTTGGCGCGCCCTACACCCATGCAACACAAGTTCTATCTGCGCCAAGTTTAGTCGTAAAAGCGCAGGCGCATCCCTCCTCTCAATAACATTTGTGTTGTGCAAACCCTCCGTGCGCCACGCCATATTTGCTTTGGCGCACGGAAATTCCCTGTTACACACTTTTCCCATGCGCCAAAGGGCGCACCAAATCGCAATGTAACATGCAAAGCCCGTGCGCCTTTGGCGCATTCTGTCTCCATGCAACACGATGTTCCCATGCGCCCTTTACTAAATGCACTCTACAGTATGCATGCGCCATGCGCCATGCACCTTTGGTGCCAATTTAACCTTTGCAACAGCCCTTTCCCATGCGCCCTGCCTATTTAGCCCTGTAAGCTGTATTTTTCATACACGCTGAGCCTAAAAATCTCTAACTCTTTCTTCTGCTAACATTCCAATGGAAGATCAAATGGCTAATTCAACCTTTTCGGATTGGGTCTCGCTTCTTCTTCATGCAGATCAGCAGATAAACTTAGAAGAACATATGTCTACATCGAGCAAGAGACCCACCAAATCGAAAGGAAAGGCCAAGCTTACTGAGGAAGAGATGAAGTATAAATATCAAAGGGTCAGAATGCCCGACTCACAGGCCGAATGCAGCATAGACATCAGAGACTCAGAATTGGGGCATATTGACATGAGGAATTCTAGGCCAGAACTCAGAAAGTCACTAGGAGTCCATGGATGGAAAAATTAATAGGCAGCGCCCTGCACTTCGCCAGAGGAATCCCCGTCAACACACTCAATAATGAATTTATGATGGTGGTTGCTCATTCTTATAACAAAGACACAAGATGTGTCGAAAACAGCAAGGGCGAGGTAGTCATTAACCTCACTGCCCATCATTTTGAGATGATACTTGGCATCCCTCACCACCGGCACTTCGTGGCCGTCAGCCAAGCAGAGTGCATCAAGGCCTGGGAAGACAATGAAGACCAATGTATGCAACTAATGAACGAAGTCTACTTGAAGAACAACAAGGTGGTAACCCGGTGGCCCCAAATCATCCACCGCAGTGACTTCTCAGAAGAGCTCAGTGATACCATTACCTTCCTGAGTAGTGTCTTCGGGCTCTCTGACGCCCATTACTTCCATAAATGGATGTTGCGCTACCTGGAAACAATGAACAAGAATTTTCCTGATCAGCGCTTTTACTGGGGGGAAATTATAAGCAGCACCATCTCCGAACAACTACAACAATTCAGCACAACAGGAGTATTCTATATGAACTCCTACGTGGTCTACGCTGCCACGTCAGAGAGGGATTATCCAGGCCTAGCATGAAGTGGAGTTTGGGCTCAGGTCAAAATATATGAGTATTATCAAGAACTGAGGCTGGAGAATAGCATCGCCCAATTCGCCAAAATCAACGATGCATTCTTTTATCACATCATCTGCCTATTGAGGCCAAATCTGACTCATGGTCGTACGACCAAAAACATAGTGGCAGCCACGAAGAAATGGGGGGCCATGTTCACCCAATTTCCTACATTCACCTATCTGAGGGCTGCCAACTTTCTGAGAGAGCCAACCAGGCTACCAAGGTATGCTGGGCCTAAGCTGATTCTGCTGGAACTGTCAAGGCAACTAATCACATACCACGAAAAATGCCTGAAAAGGAAGAAGGGTGGAACTGCTTTCCCCCTCACAGTGGGCCGATATACATGCTCTACCCACCACAAGGCGAAGGAAATGTTCACAAAGCTGGAGTTACTCAATTTGAAGCATGATTTCCCAGCCAGGCCTACCTTCGACCCAAGGAGCTGCCTGCCAAGAGCAAAGCTTGATCCGATCCATGTTCCTCAGATCGAGGATATTTATATTGACGTCCTCCATGAGGTAGAACTCAGAAGAAAGGGTTATTCTCGCCTAGCATTGGAAGAAATCATCCAATATGCGGTAGCCATTATCCCCAAAGGCTACCAGACTACAGAAGATGAAGTGGACAAGGTATATAATGATACAGATGGAGACGATTGGCCCTTTCCGGCCATTGATAGAACTAAGGCTCCTCAGACAATTGAGGAGAGGGTCAAGGAGACTTTGCGGAGGACAGAAGATTGGTGCCAGATGAACGGCCTAATCTACCTCAGAGTTGATTTCACAGCATCCCCATTGGGCAACGCACCTCCATGATCCAAGAAGCAGCTTAAAGGCAAGGGTGTAGAAGGTGAATCCAGCACTGTTCAGGAAGAAGCCCCTGAAAGTCCTCCTTCCACAGCTCCAGAACAGGTAATAACTCTAGATTCGCCAGAGAAAGAAGCAATAGGGGATAGTCCCATAGGCCCATCCACTCAGGATGTCGGCATTGTTACAACAACCGAGGTCCCTTCTATCCCTTCTTCTTCTCTTCCTTCCCCTCCTCGAGTGACTCAAGTGACCATCCCTTTGGTCGTGTCCTCTGCCCCTTCTTCTACTCTTTCCCCTGCTTCTTTGTCTATCTTCAGTTCCCTTGCTGATCTTTCCTCCTCCATTTCTTCCCTCATCTCCGAGCTCCCTTCCCTTCCTATGTCTTCTGCAGCTGCAGTTTCCCTTCCTCCTGTGGACACTTCTTCGGCTATTCTCTCAATGCCGCAGCCGCGTGTCTCCACGTTTTTCCCCTCTTCTACTGCAGCTGCCCCCCTCCTCTTTTTCTGGTCCTTCTTCCATAGGACCAGCCCGGATCTCTCAACAACTGAGCCAGCAAAAGAGGAAAGTTCCCATCGCTCCGATGGACTTTTTCAGTGATCCCAGCCAAAGGGGCGAAGAAGTTGAAGCCTGTTGCACGCTTCTCTAAAAGTGTTCCAGGTGAGAGAATCATGGAAATTACGTACCCCGATCCCCTCAAAGAGAAAAAGCATCTGTCTCCGACAGATTTTACTGATACCCAAGTCACAATGGTGACATCTTCTGAAAGTCTCTAGGGGGAAGCTCTTTCCGCGGTCGACGCCCTCTGTCAGAAGCTTCAAGAAACAAAAGAAGAGAAAAGGCTACTAAAAGAGCAAAACAAATATCTACTCCAAGCCTTACAGAAGATGGGTAGTGCGCCTCCCACAACTGCCGCCGAGACTTCTGAGCTTCTCAGCCAGGAGAAAATCAGCGAATATGCAAATATTGGAGAGCAAGGTATGGCCGTTTCTGCTTGGAGGAGCCAGATCCTCAAGGACAGTGAAAGAGTGATCACCGAGTTTGTCAATTTGTATCTGAACATCGGAAAGACGAACAAAGAACTCCAAGCATTAGTGGGACCCATATCAGAAGAGCTGGATAATGCTAGACTCCAACACGAGACCTTTCAACAGATGTTCGACTGTTCAGTC
The DNA here is from genome assembly GCA_019776745.2 of Taxus chinensis. Lineage (NCBI taxonomy): Eukaryota > Viridiplantae > Streptophyta > Pinopsida > Cupressales > Taxaceae > Taxus > Taxus chinensis. The sequence goes on from CM034147.1 coordinate 765,576,852, forward strand.
GAAGATCTAGTCAAGTTCGGTGTCTTCGGCCATCCAAGGGCCCTCAACAAAACCATGTCCAGTCTGGACTATCGGATAGATCAGCTTGAATTTATTCTGGAAAAAATCGACAAGGTAAAGGAAGCAGCCTTGGATGTAATGCATCAAATGGAGCGAATTGTCCTCAACATGTCTCCCGAGTTGCTCACTCCTTCCTTCACCTTTAGGTCAACTGATGAAACCATCCGGATCTTCAAGGAGATTGCTTCTCAAGGAACAGGGCCAGAGGTCACATTTGACACTGAATCTATCAACAACCTGCTGGCCTGTAGGGACTTCATCGGGTTCCTCATTGAGGCGGAAAAGGATTATTCCAAACTCCCAGAGAAGCTCATAGATGAGCGGGAGACTTGTGAGGCAATCAGCGAACTGCACAAGGATCCTTCTCAGGATCAATTTGGGCCAATGATTAACAAGTTTTTGGAATACCGCGCTCAGTTCCATATCTCATCACCTGAGCAGCATCAAAAGCAGGCTACTCCCTTTCGGCCGCAGGATGATGACGATGAGTAGCTGCTTCTTCTTCTTTTTCTTCTTCTTCTTCTCTCTCTTCTCCGACTTTCTTGTTGGAATGTCTGAAGTATGTTGATGCAAACGATGACATCATCCATGTTGCATCATGGGATGATGTCATCCATCAAGTTGTAAAAAGTCAACATGACTTTTAGATATTTTGTAAATATCTTTGTAAATAGTTGTTGGCTCCTTTTTGCCTTCTTTTCTCCTCTTCTTCTATAAATACCCCAACACTTGTTGTGTTAAAACATGGATGAATATCTTTCAGATGAGAAATAGGAGTAAGGAGAAAAGACTTTGAGCTTCTTGTAATAGAACAAATTAGTAATACAATATTTAGACTTTGTGTTGAATACCTGTGTTATATACACTAGATATTTCTTATGTTAGATCTGTGTGTTTATTCTGTTGGATCTGCTTCTATTTTATTGTCATTTATTTATCATCAGTATTGCTTTGTTTATTTATGCAAGTAGGTTTGGCTCTGTTTACTACCAACCCGAAAACATAAATCTTCTGACCTTTCTGCTTTGGAATTCATTTCTTTTCTCCCTTCGGACCTGTTCCTTCTTCCTCCTCTCTTCCTTTCCTTTCTTTTTGCAGTCGGAAACACCCCACTGGGATGAGATCCCAAACCCCCGAAGGCAGAATATGTGAAACTTGCATAGATTCCTACTGGTAGAATAGCAATAAACCAGTTTCGCTTTGCTAACTCAAAGAGGGGCTATGCCCTGCACACTTTTGGCTCGTTTATCCATAGATCTGCCCAAGCGACAGATTTTTGAACCAACAGTTTTTGGTGACTCCGCTGGGAATCGAATAGATCTGTCAGATCTATGATAGTGGTTAGATAAAAAATCAGAAAAATCAAAAGATCGCTGCCTGTTTGTAAATCTGAACTTTTTGTTAAAAATCCAAAATTTTGCAAAAGTGCTCAAATTAAAAAATTTCTTCTGAGAGTCATAGATCTGGTCCAGTTAAAGATCTTTAGTTCGCTGAGTTTTTTGAAAAAATCAGTATTTTTCCGTAGATCTGAGTTTTTGACTGTTTGCAAAAAGTTTGAAACCCTCTAAAAAACGTCAAGGTCAGATCCAAAAATCAGCTTACTAATCTTCCCTGCCATCTTATCCTCATTGTTATTGGTCATTTAACCACAATCGGTTTTCTGAAGAGGATTGTTTGAAATATTTAGAAAAGTATTTGCTGCTGGTTTTTGTCAGAAAACCAGAAAATCAGCCAGTACAACCAAAAAGAAAGTTTGAATCTGTGCCATAACATTGCAGATCTGGAAGGTACACTGGCGAGTCAACCTTTTACGCGCAGCAGGCGAGCCCGTGGAGAAGCTGATCCTACTTTCGATCTGCTTCAAAGACACAATTTCAGTGTGACACCGGCACGTTTTTCAGCACTAAGCTCAGCTAGCCGGTCATCTAGGAGTGTCTCACCTTCACGAAGAAAAAGTCTTTTGTAGGGGGCATCCACATCCCTTTGTAGTGCCTTGCTACTCAGTGGAACCACACTTCCAGCTCATGTTCTCTTTCTGGTTTTTCAGATGGCGGTACCATGGGGAAACGCGATGGGTCCTTTGGCTTTACCACATCCAGTTCACGCGCTCCCTCATGGAAATCGAAATAATTTCCCTAAATTTTATGGGAGCGAAAATCAAAGCATGGATTCCCACATATCTGCATTCATCATGTCATGCAGTATTTTGGACATGACTCACGAAGATGTGTCGGTTCGCCTTTTTCTGGAAACCCTACAAGGGCCTGCAGCTGAATGGTTTCAGCATTTGCTGGCCGGATCTATCACCAGTTGGGCCACCTTGCGGGATGCTTTCGAAGACAGGTACAAGCCTTCAGAGGATGCATTTCCATTATTATCACAAATCACTCACCTGAAGAAGGAGGCAAATGAGACCATGCGCGATTTTATCGCCTGGTTCAATGCACTAATCAACTGTGTCCCTATTGCCATGCTTCCAACGCCAGAAAATCAAAAGTGTTTCTTCATAAACGCTATGAGCTCGAAAGTTAGTTTCTTGATCCTTCAGGAACGAGTTGCCACCTTGATTCTCACCCAAGCCACTGCCATTCGCATAGAGGATAATCTGATAATATCTGGCGAATTAAAAAAGGAATCAGCCAAGCCTAAATCTTTGGGCCCTTCGCCCACTACTTCGTCTGATCCAGCCTTTCAAAAGATGGCAAATGACTTGCTTGCATTGAAGAAGCAGTTGGCCCAGGCCTCTCCCAGTTCCTCATACTGGGATATTCCGTGGAGGAATTTCGTTCCTAACAATGTTTCACAAAGAACGCGCTTACCTACAGCTGCTCTGCGGTTGGCGCTTGAGGCTCCTCCGGTCAACGCTTTGGCCGAGATTGAAGAAGAAGAGCAATATTATGAAGAACCTTCGTCTCAAGGCGAGGATGATCAAGATGTCAGTGAACCAACTGGAAACTCTACTATCGGGTATATGGAATTTGACGAGGAAGAATCTGATGAAGAAGAGGGTACCCAGGGATATGCAAGCGGACAGTCATATGTTGTTTTTACTCGCTCGCAAAGAAAAGAAGCGGAATTTGCTGCCCATGTCCAGCAGGAGAAGGCCGTGTCAAACACACCTCCGATCATTGCTAAAAGAGGTAATCCTCTTCCTGCTCAACTCCCTGGCAAATCTTTTACAAGGAAATCTTTTCCCCCTATCTCTCTTCCAAATCAATCCTCCCACATTCCTACTAAGACCACCAATCCTATTCCATCATCGCGAGGTGAGGGATTCATTCCTTTACCAACGCAACCCTTGGCCGCATTTGATATCATAGATCATGCAAAAAAGACCAAGATCCAAATGTCTGAAGCTGAGTACCTTCATTCAAACCTCGAACAGCTTGTAAGATTGACTAAGTATATCCAAAATCAAGCTACTATATCTAATCAGGTTTCCCCAAAAGGAATCCTTTCCACTCCCCCTGAATCTCATATAAATGTTGCTTCAACATCTGCGTCGGGCAAGATAAAGCCTTTCTATCTCTCCCTTTTAATCAATGGACACAAGCTGAGTAACTGCATAATTGATTCCGGTGCTTCTGATAACATCATGCCGGCAAAAGTCGCCCATGCTTTGGGCCTCACTCTTACCAATCCTTTCGGCAGGTTTTATTCCTTGGAAACTAAGCAAGTTCCGTTGGTTGGCCAAATCAAGGACACGCAATTTGCATTTGCGGCTTTCCCGGATAAAAGAGTAAAAATGACAGTCCTCGTTGCTGACATTCCGGCAGCATATGGAATATTGCTGGGAAGAATTTTTTGTAGCGAAGTTGTTGGAGAAATTCATATGGACTGGTCTAAAGCTAGAATTCCAGTCAAAGGCGTAATGCAGACTTTGGAGCCGGAATCACAAAAGAAGTACTTGGTCACTAGCTCTAAAGACCCCAAAGCTCAAATCCTTTTTGAATCATCATGGATGGGGAACTACATCTTTATCTACTGAGATGGATAAAACAGGTGTCCTCGTTCAAGAAGGAGATCTTAATAAAATCTGGACATTGCAATTCGATGGCAGTTGTGCAACTAGTGGCTGTGGTGCTGGGGCCGTGCTGATATCTCCTGAGGAAGAAGTCATTCCTCTCTCTTTCAAATTGCATTTTTTCAACACTAACAATACTGCTGAGTATGAATCTCTCTTACTCGGTATGCAAGCCGCAAAAGAAAGAGGAATTAAAAATCTAAAAGTACAAGGTGATGCTGAGCTAGTTGTAAATCAGGTCAAAAGGATTTACCAAGTAAAAAATGAAAGGCTCAGGCACTATCGTAATGCGGTATGGGAAAGCATCGAGGAATTTGATGCTTTTTCAATAGAGGCGATTCCAAGAGCCCAAAATGACATGGCTGATTCATTGGCCGTTTCAGCATCTCTCATGCTCCCACACCCAGGTTTGAAAACGAACAAGTACACCATTGAGGTGGTTTTCCACCCGAGCGTGCCAGACAATTCTCAGCATTGGCAAGTGTTCAACGACGATAATCAACTCATTGCTTTTCTGGAGAAGGCAGAAAATTGTAAAGAATTGCACTTTGAAGGGTCTACTTCCACTTGCCGTGAATCAGTCACCGATCAAGGCAATGAATCTGAAGAGAACGATGGCATATGTCAGCTCAAGGGAAATAAAATTCAAAAGGGCCTGGTTTCTCTGGAATGCCTGTTCGACAGGCATGACCGTTTTGTGAAAAAGAAGAAGTGGGACGACCCTAGCTCATCCCCAGAAACCGAACCAGTCAATATAGGTTCGATAGAACACCCGCAATTTGTGAACATTGGCAAATGTTGCATGCCTGAGGAGAAGCGAAAATTTGTCAAGTTGCTTAAAAAATATATGGACGTATTGCCATGGTCCTATGCCGATTTAAAGTTCTTCAAGCCAAAGGACATCCAGCATGACATTCCGTTGAAACACGATGTCAAAGCCTTCCACCAGAAACAGAGGCACTATAATCCCAAGATTTCGGGTACCATCCAGGCTGAAATTCAGAAGATGCTGGATGCAAGAATCATCTTCCCTATCCATCACAGTACTTGGGTAGCAAATATTGTGCCAGTGCGTAAGAAAAACGGTGAGATACGCATATGTGTAGACTTTCGAAATTTGAATCAAGCTTCGCTGAAAGACAACTATCCTCTTCCGATAATGGATCAAGTTCTGCAAGCAGTAACTGGATCAGAGATGCTGTCCATGCTTGATGGTTTTTCAGGCTACAATCAGATTGAAGTTTCACCTGAAGATCAGTTTAAAACAACATTTACTACTCCCTGGGGTACATTTGCCTATAGCAGGATGCCTTTCGGCCTAACTAATGCTGGCGCCACTTTTCAGCAGGCCATGGATTTCGCATTCAAAGGTATGATGGGGAAATTCATTGTGGTTTACCTAGATGACTTAACCGTGTTCTCTAAAAAATGAAATGATCATTGTGATCATTTGGAGCAGGTGTTGGCCAGATGCCGAGAACATGGGATCTCCCTAAACCCAAAAAAGTCTGTTTTTGGAGTCACTGAAGGGAAGTTGCTAGGGCATGTGGTTAGCAAAGAAGGAGCAAAGATAGATGCCGAAAGAGTTAAGGCTATTCAAAGCCTTACTCTGCCTACAAGCAAGACTGGTGTTCATTCTTTCTTTGGAAAGGTGAACTTTCTCAGGCGTTTTGTTCCTGACTTTGCTGAGAAGACCCGTCACATATTGAGCATGATGAAGGGGTCACCAACTTTCAGATGGAGTGAAGAGGGGAAAAGGTCATTTGAAGAAATAAAAGCTTCTGTTACTCATGCACCAGTCCTGGTATGTCCAGATTTCTCCAAGGACTTCATCATGTATAGTTACGCATCTGAGCATACTGTGTCCACAATCTTAATGCAAAAGAACTCGGAGGATGTTGAATCTCCAATTGCGTTCATGAGTTCTCCTCTCAAGCCTCATGAACTAAAAATGACTTAACTGGAAAAGCATGCCTTCGCCATTGTCAAAGCAGTGAATAATTTTAGGTATTACATTCTAAACTCGCATATGGTGGTGCTGGTCCCAGACACGGCGGTGAAATCAATTCTAACTCAGCAAGAGTTAGGAAGCTTGCGAGGAAATTGGATTGCAAAGGTCCAGGAGTATGACCTGGATATTAAACCAACCAAGCTGGTAAGGGGCAAGGGCCTGTGTCAGCTAATGGCTGAAAACAAAGGTTTAGAAAACCCTGATGAAAGGGGTAAATACACCGATGAAACACAGGACTGGCGAGAAGAGCCTGATTCTCTGCCTCTTGTTCGATTTGTTGCAACTAGTGATGAATGGTACTCCGACATCACTTTCTTCCTTACCTATGGCGAATTCCCAATGCACCTAACTGCAAAGGAGAAGCGCACTATAAATCTCAGAGCGGCTAAATATGTCATCTGGGATGACGGTTTATATAAACGTGGGATAGATGGCATCTTTTTGCGATGTGTTGATAAACCCCAACAAGTAAAACTACTGGAAAGTTTTCACAATTAAGCCTGTGGAGGGCATTTCTCTTCCTCCGTAACTGCACACAAGATCATTCGAGCCAGGTACTATTGGCCAACGCTCTTTCAAGATATAGCCATCTGGGTGGCGAAGTGTGAACCCTGCCAGCAATTTGTCGGCAAGCCCAAGTTGGCTGCCTTTCCCCTAAGGCCGGTCATTATCAATGAACCATTCAGGCAATGGGGAATTGATTTTATTGGCACACTCAATCCTCAATCGAGTGCCGGACATAGCTATGTCCTTACAGCAATGGATTACTTTACCAAGTGGGTGGAAGCCATACCTGTCAAGCATGCCACTTCTGAGGTGGTTTGCAATTTCATTAAAGAAAATATCATTGTCAGGTTTGGCGTTCCAAATAAAATCGTTGCTAATAATGCTTCTAACTTCTCCTCACGAGAAGTTATTGGCTTTTGCTATGAATATGGGATAACTTTGGCTCACACCTCTGACTATTATCCTCAAGGAAATGGTCAGGCGGAATCCAGTAACAAGAACTTGGTGACCATCATACGAAATTTAGTAGATGAGAATCAGCCAATGTGGCACAAGTCTTTGTACGATGCTTTGTGGGCCGATCGTATTACTCCCAAGATATCTCTCGGCATGTCACCTTTTCAAGTGTTATATGGCACTGATGTCGAGCTTCCCATTTCTGCGGAACTTCCTACTCTGCGCTTGGTACGAGCCATCGAAGATGAAACTTTTCAAAATTCTCTTGAAAATAGAATCATGTATCTGGCAGAACTTGAAGAAAAGAGAGTAAGGGTGGTAGACAGCATCACTGAACATCAGAATCAAGTTAAGAGGATTTTTTATAAGAAGGCCAAGCAAAGAGATTTTGAAGTGGGAGATCTCGTCCTTTTGTGGGACAAGCGAAGAGAACCAAAGGGCATGCACAAAAAGTTTGATTCCCTGTGGAGAGGGCCCTTTAAGATCAAGCAGCTCAACGGAGAGAATAGCTTTTATCTCTCATATCTGGATGGAACCGAACTCCCGCTTCCTTATAGCGAGCAGCATCTGAAGATCTTTAGGAAGTAGCGCTTGCTCTCTTCTTTGTACAGTTTGCTTTCTGTTGTGTGTTTGCTTTTGGTTTGTTGTGTGTTTCTTTTGCTCCACCTCCGGTCTCCCTTGTTTTTGACTATGTTACCCAATGGATAGGCACATGAGAACTGGTATTCTCTACCCCCGAGTTCACTCAGGGATAGTCCCCAGAAAGAGCCAGCTGTTATCCCGTAAAATTGACAAGGGCAATTTTACCGATAACCATACCGAAATTTTGTTTCGATCCCTCGTTAGGGATCCCTTGCATTCGAAACATTGTAAAATCCCTTCCCAGGAAATCTGGTTTTTTTGAACTTAGTCTTTTGAGCCTTTTTTGGCTGGGCGCATGAAATTTGTATGTAACACCATGTTTTGGTGCGCCCCTTTTAAAGCCTTTGGCGCATGATTTTCAGTGTCAACACACCTTTTGGTGTGCCAAAGTATGTTGAGCCTTCCCTATGTGTGCCAAGGCACATGCGCCTTTGTGTTAACACAACGTTTGTTGCGCCATGTTTTGGTGCGCCAAAGGGCGCACATAATACCATGTCGACATCCCTTTCGGTGCACCAAAGGCACACTTTATTTCATGTTGGCATGCATTTTGGTGTGCCAAAGGGCGCATGCCTTCCCATGTCGACAGCAGTTTTCATGCGCCTTTCAAAAAAGTGGGTGGCGCATTAATGTCCAGCTAACCTATATATATGGTTTGCGTGCCCAAATGTCATTGTCTCTATTCGTAGAGCACGTGATTTTTCTGAGCCTGTCAGCCTCTGCCTCGTCGTTTTCAACGCGTTGTGGACCCGTGCTCAGGTTTTTCACCATTTATCTGGGGTAAGTGCTCTTATCTTGTCCATGTGATTTGTTTCTTGCTTCTCCGTGCTTGCTAGTTGTTTCTTTTTGATATAAGTATGTTGAGCTAGCCAGCCTCCCCCCCTCTTTCTAGATCTGCTGGTAGAGGAAGTCATTTTGAAAACTTGGTCTGAAACCCCTTTGGCTTGAACCATTGAATATCCCAAAGCAGGCTTTGAACTGAAAAGAATGAAGGGATGAACCACATGAAAACACTGATTTTCCCTTGGCGCACCCTGCGCCCATGCAACACAAGTTCTATCTGCGCCAAGTTTAGTCATAAAAGCGTAGGCGCATCCCTCTTCTCAATAACATTTGTGTTATGCAAACCCTCCGTGCGTTGCGCCATATTTCCTTTGGCGCACGGAAAGTCCCTGTTACACACTTTTCCCACACGCCAAAGGGCGCACCAAATCGCAATGTAACATGCAAAGCCCGTGCGCCTTTGGCGCATTCTGTCTCTATCCAACACGATGTTCCCATGCGCCCTTTACTAAATGCACTCTGCAGTATGCATGCGCCATGCACCATGTGCCTTTGGTGCCAGTTTAACCTTTGCAACAGCCCTTTCCCGTGCGCCCTGCCTATTTAGCCCTGTAAGTTGTATTTTTCATACGCCCTGAGCCTAAAAATCTCTAACTCTTTCTTCTGCTAACGTTCCAATGGAAGATCAAATGGCTAATTCAACCTTTTCGGATTGGGTCTCACTTCTTCTTCATGCAGATCATCAGATAAACTTAGAAGAACATATGTCTACATCCAGCAAGAGACCCACCAAATCGAAAGGAAAGGCCAAGCTTACTGAGGAAGAGATGAAGTATAAATATCAAAGGGTCAGAATGCCCGACTCACAGGCCGAATGCAACATAGGCGTCAGAGAGTTAGAATTGGGGCATATTTACATGGAGGAATTCTGGGCCAGAACTCAGAAAGTCACTAGGAGTCCATGGATGGATAAATTAATAGGAAGCGCCCTGCACTTCGCCGGAGGAATCCCCGTCAGCACAGTCAATAATTAATTTATGATGGTGGTTGCTCATTCTTATAACAAAGACACAAGATGTGTCAAAAACATCAAGGGCGAGGTAGTCATTAACCTCACTGCCTGTCATTTTGAGATGATACTTGGAATCCCTCACCACCAGCACTTCGTGGCCGTCAGTCAAGCAGAGTGCATCAAGGCCTGGGAAGACAATGAAGACCAATGTATGTAACTAATGAACGAAGTCTACTTGAAGAACAAGAAGGTGGTAACGTGGTGGCCCCAAATCATCCACCGCAGTGACTTCTCAGAAGAGCTCAGCGATACCATTACCTTCCTGAGCAGGGTCTTCGGACTCTCTGATGCCCATTACTTCCATAAATGGATGCTGCACTACCTGGAAACAATGAACAAGAATTTTCCTGATCAGCGCTTTTGCTGGGGGAAATTATAAGTAGCACCATCTCTGAACAGCTACAACAATTCAGCACAACAGGAGTATTCCATATGAATTCCTACGTGGTCTAAGTTGCCACGTCAGAGAGGGATTATCCAGGCCTAGCACGAAGTGGAGTTTGGCCTTAGGTCAAAATATATGAGTATTATTCAGAACTGAGGCTGGAGAATAGCATCGCCCAATTCGCCAAAATCAACGATGCATTCTTTTATCACATCATCTGCCTATTGAGGCCAAATATAACTCATGGTTGTACGACCAAAAACATAGTGGCAGCCACGGAGAAATGGGGGGCCATGTTCACCCAATTTCCTACATTCACCTATCTGAGGGCTGCCAACTTTCTGGGAGAGCCAACCAGGCTACCAAGGTATGCTGGGCCTAAGCTGATTCTGCTGGAACTGTCAAGGCAGCTAATCACATACCATGAAAAATTCCTACAAAGGAAGAAGGGTGGAACTCCTTTCCCCCTCACAGTGGGCCGATATACATGCTCTATCCACCACAAGGCGAAGGAAATGTTCGCAGAGCTGGAGTTACTCAATTTGAAGCATGATTTCCTAGTCAGGCCTACCTTCGACCCAAGGAGATGCCTGCCAAGAGCAAAGCTTGATCCGATCCATGTTCCTCAGATTGAGGATATTTATATTGACGTCCTCCATGAGGTAGAACTCAGAAGAAAGGGTTATTCTCGCCTAGCATTGGCAGAAATCATCCAATATGGGGTAGTGATTGTCCCCAAAGGCTACCAAACTACAGAAGATGAAGTGGACAAGGTATATAATGATACAAATGGAGACGATTGGCCCATTCCGGCCATTGATAGAACTAAGGGGTCCTCAAACAATTGAGGAGAGGGTCAAGGAGACTTTGCAGAGGACAGAACATTGGTGCCGGATGAATGGTCTAATCTACCTCGGAGTTGATTTCACAACATCCCCGTTGGGCAACGCACCTCCACGATCCAAGAAGCAGCTTAAAGGCAAGGGTGTAGAAGGTGAATCCAGCACCATTCAGGAAGAAGCCCCCAAAATTCCTCCTTCCACAGGGGCCAGAATAGGTAATAACTCTGGATTCGCCAGAGAAAGAAGTAGCAGGGGATAGTCCCATAGGCCCATCCACTCAGGATGTCAGCATTGTTACAACAACCGAGGTCCCTTCTATCCCTTCTTCTTCTCTTCCTTCCCCTCCCTCGAGTGACTCAAGCGACCATCCCTTTGGTCGTGTCCTCCGCCCCTTCTTCTACACTTTCCCCTGCTTCTTCGTTTATCTTCTCTTCCCTCGCTGATCTTTCCTCCTCCATTTCTTCCCTCATCTCCGAGCTCCCTTCCCTTCCTATGTCTTCTGCAGCTGCAGTTTCCCTTCCTCCCGTGGACACTTCTTCGGCTATTCTCTCAATTCCACCGCCGCGTGTCTCCACATTTTTCCCCTCTTCTACTGCAGCTGCCCCCTCCTCTGTTTCTGGTCCTTCTTCCATAGGACCAGCCTGGATCTCTTAGCAGCTGAGCCAGCAAAAGAGGAAAGTTCCATCACTCCGATGGACTTTTCAGTGATCCCAGCCAAAGGGGCGAAGAAGCTGAAGCCTGTTGCACGCTTCTCTAAAAGTGCTGCAGGTGAGAGAATCATTGAAATTTCATACCCCGATCCCCTCAAAGAGAAAAAGCATCTATCTCTGATAGATTTTACCATGACCCAAGTAACAATGGGGACATCTTCTGAAAGTCTCCAGGGGGAAGCTCTTTCCGCGGTCGACGCCCTCTGTCAGAAGCTTTAAGAAACAAAAGAAGAGAAAAGGCTACTAAAAGAGAAAAACAAATATCTGCTACAAGCCTTACAGAAGATGGGTAGTGCGCCTCCCACAACTGCCGCTGAGACTTATGAGCTTCTCAGCCAAGAGAAAATCAACGAATATGCAAAGATTGGTGAGCAAGGTATGGCCGTTTCTGCTTGGAGGAGCCAGATCCTCAAGGACAGTGAACGAGTAATCGCCAAGTTCACTGATTTGTATCTGAACATCAACAAGAAAATAAAGAGCTCCAAGCGTTAGCGGGACCCATATCAGAAGAGCTGGACCACGCTAGGCTGCAGCATGAGACCTTTCAACAAATGTTTGACTGTTCAGTCGAAGATTTGGTCAAGTTCAGCGTTTTTGGTCATCCCAGAGCCCTCAATAAAGTCATTTCCACTCGGGATTACCGGATCAACTGGAATTCATCCTTGAAAAGATCGATAAGGTAAAGGAAGAAGCCCTAGATGTGATGCACCAAATGGAACAAATCGTTCTCAACATGTCTCCAGGGTTACTTACTCCTTCTTTCGCCTTAAGGAAAGTTGATGAAACCATCCAGATCTTCAAGGAGATCGTTTCGCAAGGGCTAGGGCCAGAGGTCACTTTTGACGCAGAGTCCATCAATAAACCTGCTGGCCTGTCGGGATTTCATCGGGTTCCTCATAGAAGCAGAGAAAGAATATTCCAAATTCCCAGAGAAGCTCATAGACGAGCGGGAGACTTGCAAGGCGATCAGCGAGTGACACAAGGATCCTTCCCAGGATCAACTAGAGCCCATGATCAGCAAGTTCATGGAACACCGTGCCCAATTCCACATCTCATCACCTGAGCAGCAGCAGAAGCAGGCTACCCCCTTTCGGCCACAGGACGACGACGATGAATAAATTCTCTTTCTTCCTCTCTCCCTCCTTCGGCATTCTTTTTTGTAAATATCTAAAGTATGTTGGCACAAATGATGACATCATCCATGTTGCACCATGGGATGATGTCATCCATCAAGTTGTCAAAAGTCAACATGACTTTGTAGATATTTTTGTAGATATTTTGTAAATAAGTGGTTGGTTCCTTTTTGCCTTCCTTCTTCTCCTTCTTCTATAAATACTCAAATACTTGTTGTATTTGGGGGGTGGATACTTTTCAGATGAAAAATAGAAGTGAGAAGAAAAGACTTTGAGCTTTTTGTAACAGAAAGAAATATTAATACAATATTTAGACTTTGTGCTGAATACATGTGTTATTTGCATTGGATCTTTCTTACGTTAGATCTGTGTGTTTGTTCTGTTGGATCTACTTCTGTTTTATTGTCATTTATTCATCAGTAATACTTTGCTCGTTTATGCAAGTAGGTTTGGCTCTGTTTACTACCAATCCCAAAACATAAACCCTCTGACCTTTCTGCTTTGGAATTCATTTCTTTTCTCCCTTCGGACCTGATCTTTCTTCATCCTCTCTTTCATTCCTTTCTTTTCGCAGTTGGAAACACCCCTACTGGGATGAGATCCCAAACCCCCGAAGGCAGAATATTGTGAGACTTGCACAGATTCCTGCTGGTAGAATAGCAATAAACCAGTTTCGCTTTGCTGACTCAAAGAGGGGCTGTGCCCTACACACTGTTGGCTCGTTTATCTATAGATCTGCCCACGCGACAAATTTTTGGACCAACAAGTCTGAAGTGTAGTGCAATGCTCAGTGATAAGACCACTAGTTTTGCAGCTGAGGTCAGTTCGACCCATTCATTTTGCATCTTTATTTTTAGGGTTTTGATACTTCCTCCTTTCTTACAGGTCGTCACTCCATTATTCAACACATTTGGCGCAGCTCGACATATCTAATGCAACAGACAAAAAACACTCCAGGATACCTTACGAACCTGTAAAAATCATAATCGAAGCTTTTACAGAAACCAAGGTGCCTAATTTGTAGACTAGGGCACCCTATGCGCCCCAGTACCTTCCCAAGCGCCTCAATCTACTCAGATCCTCCAAATCTGACCTTTTCGGGACTTCTAAGTGATCATTATTACACCTGGAATTTACAGTTAGAGCTATGACAACCTGCGACAATCTTCTTTAATTAGCTATGCCATTCTTCCCTACTTCCTTGCATATTTAGGGTTTCATTTATTTTAGTATAATTATTTACAATTATTCTATATTGTTTAAATTAACTAGTGGCTATATACTTCCATATTATTAGATCCCATTTTTAGTTAATCACCAACATAACTCTATTGATAGATATAACACATGTGTGGAGATGTAATTTTTCCTAACTCGTGTCAAAGCAACAATTATATAATATTGAAATTTATCTCAATAGTATTTTGTTGTCCTCTTTTTCTTATTTGCGATGGCATATCTTCTTTTAGATCATTTTTGTGTTGTATGTTATTTCCAACAACAACATTTGTTTCTCTATTATCTTTCATCTATAACACATGATCTAAGGTTAACAAATTCATTCCTTTAGAATTAACCTCAACATTATAATTATTTTGACGATGCCTTTGAACTTCTTGATGATTTATTTCTTGTAATTGTTGTCATTCTGCCTTAGTAAATGTATCTATGAATGTCCCCTGTATTTGTAATGTTTTTCTTAGAACTATGTTGACACATCTATAAGATGTTCGAAAGCGCAATGAAATGTTAGCCAGTAATCATCTTCATGTAAAGGTCTTATTTATGAATTAAGTTCTTCAGTACTAAACATTTCTTCTAGGTGGTGTTTAATATATCTTTCTCTTTCACAATCATTTTAATGTTAAAATTGAGAATTCTCAAACCATTTTTTCGAGTTATAGTAAATATTCGATATCATCGTTGCATAATCTTTAAGATATTTTCTTCATTGATGTTCAATTTCAATATGCAAATGTGGATGAGACATACCTAAGGATGATATTTAAACAAAATACATATAAATCTTGGTATTAAGTGTACTAGGATACCCCATATAATAACTCAACAGTTAAGGTGAATAACATTGGTAAGGTATTTTGAATCACATCTGTTTTAATGATGGGGCTTTTGAAAATTTAGAAATAATGCAAAATAATTTGAAGAATTATACCAAATGATTTTAAGATCTTACAGAAAATAAAGTTAAAGTTTATCACATTTGAGAAGCATCTAAAAAAACTCAAAGCTTTTCTCTGCTTATAATAATAGCCTATCATGGACTTGTCACAAAAAAAAAAGACCTCCCGAGCAATAGGACGACTTCGAATTTGCATGCAAGTAAATGAAATACACATGTTAAATAATGAATTTGAATCTACTCATAATAGGTTTTAAATGATATAAATTACAAACATGTGATAGATTATATAAGTATACATATGTAAAAAAAAATTATATTCCTGAATATGGAGTAAAACCCACATTTGGTATTTAGAGTAGGTATTTTTGGCCTCTCTGAGCATTGTTTGTGACACCATGTCCAAGGCACCTTTGCAATGTTGTCTTCACTCTAGCAATTCCATGGCGAGGTGTATTGGCAGCCGACCTGCGAGGATTGCAAGGGAATGTTATTGAGAAGGGGTCTAGACTAAAGTTTGGAGCTTTGATAAAGCTATTGTGGCGAATTTGGATTGGTTATCTCCATTTATGAGCACACTGGAGCCATGGATTTCAACGCTAAATGTCCTCTTACATCAATGCAATGCATCCTAGGCAAATACCTATTGGATGCAGGTTGGACTATGCAATTCAAACTAAGTGTCCATGAGAAATGTGTGGATCGAGAGCTCATGGTAGTTGTGTAGATCAAAAATGTTTGTGTCAGTGTCATAGTTGGAGACATCAGTGCTCAAGAAATCATCGAAGAGAGGATCAGATCTTGTCAATATTTTGCACCTACTTGAATAGTGGTGATCCCAAGGACTGAGCTGAGCACCATCAAATGGAGGAGGATCTGGTGTTGATCCAAAAAATGACAATGTGAATCTGTCTTGTTTAAACAATACCAGGCTTTATCAAACTTGTGGGAGCCAAATGTTGCAAGGAATGTTTGAAGAAACCATATCACAGATGATCCTCATTGAGAATCCTCAAGGATTGAATAGGCTCTGATATTTATAGTCCTACCCGTGGGAGCTCGATTCTGCACCATCATTGGAGCTTTCCTAATGTAGGAGATATAAACCGTTGCTATAAATACATGCCATATAACCATGCCAGGCTACATGAGGTTGAATATTAATATGGTACCCAAACAGCTGATCGAATAAGATACCATAATATATTTTATATAGTAATCAATCCTAATTATAAAGCTTTGGTCGTCATAGTCATAGAAATGCTTTATTAACACAGAATTATTATTTGAATACATTTGAATGTTCAGGCACTCTCATGGAGGAACCTGGACTACTCAACGACACTGCAATCTTTCCCATAAACACAAACAATTTCAATGGCACCATTCCTCTGGGCATATCAAATCTCCATATACTGAGTGAGATGGATGTTAGTAATAATCAATTCTCTGGATATTTCCCCAGTGTGGTCTTTACCCTCCACAACCTTATATATCTAGACATTAGATACAATAAATTCTATGGCACCATTCCTGCAGAGCTCTTCAACAGGAATCTAGATGCCATTTTTGTAAACAACAACCATTTTGATTAGGAAATCCCAGCCAATCTTGGGAGCTCCCGTGATTTTGTTCTAAGTTTTGCCAAAAAGTTTAAAGGAAGCATTCCTTCAAGTATATGCAAAATGACCAAAACTCTGAACGAGGTATTATTTCTCAATAATAAGCTTTATGGGTGCCTACCTAAACAGATTGGGCTTCTGAATGTAGTTGTTGTATTCAACATTATCTTCAAACGGTTTAAGTGGAGAAATTCTTGTGTCTGTTGGGTGCATGAGGAGCCTTGAAAAACTCAATCTGGGTCATAATCAGTTATATGGCCGAATTCTCGATGCTCTCTACTACATAAAAAGTCTAAACAATCTCACTCTATCCAGTTACTACTTTTTAGCAGAGGGTAAAAGTTGCACTATACCAAAAAAATCTATTGTGTTTGATGATACACAAAATTGCATTCCTAATCGTCCATTGTAGAGATCTCAACAGGAATGTGCCACATTTGCTACCAATCCTAAAATGTGCGAACCTACTCTTCCTCCAACTTAAATCTAAATTTCCATTATCTTTATTTGATTACAGATCAAGAACTAGGCTAATTCATTTTGTTACTCTGTCAAAGTCAACAGTAATGTGTTGTAGGGAAACACATGTTCGAAGTCATTAGACATCATTTGTATTATAAAAAGGTGTATTTTTTCTAATTTGAGCTGAACTGTAAAAATTACATTGGTGCTATTTTTAGTTTCATTTTGCAACAGGGTGAATTTGGAGTGCAAGGCTAGTACCAAAATAAGATGAACGAGGAAATTTACTCCTCCCCATTTATATAGACAATGACAATCTTCTGAGAAGGTGCTTTATCCTTCTTTAGGTCTGATTTGTTTCATGAATGCTCAGGTGTCTGAATTGAAATGGTTAAATAATGACCATTTCTAAGTTTATTCGAATCCATGTTTGTCACGATGCCACCTAGTTGTTTATTCCCAGGTTAAATGAATTTTCAGGGATAGTGTCTCAAAATTGTACATCTTTTCATGTTTTCGCACTCCTAGACTTGACAGTTGGATGGTACTGATGATTCTACGGTATGTGGAAAGTTATGGAAGCATTCACCAGGGTGAAATTTCGAACCATCTCTAGAGCCAAGTGAATCATGTAAAGGTTGGTCTCAGAAGTCAAATAGATGTACAAGTTTTAATCATGGATTTTCTAATCTGAATGTGAGTTTTTGTTGTTTACAGCTCCTGTAGAGTCTTGAGGGGTACTTACTGGTCCACACTAATGGTGGATTGAATTAGATGTGAGCTGGTGTAAGTGTCCAATTTTGAATTTAGTTTATCCCCTATTATCATAGGAAGATTAACTTGCTACTATAATTCATATCCCGATAAATTAACATCTCTTTTTGATTGAAGAACTGAGATCAATTTACATAGAAGAGAGAGTTGAATGGACTCTTTGATGGAGTATCTGAAAGTGAAAATTTTCACTCGACCTTTTAAATTTTTTGGAAGACTGTATGGGAAAAGAATTAATATTTTTCTTCAAGCTATATATGTGCTGTAAGCAGTGAGCACTTAATTTTGATATTTTTCTTAAATGAAAGTTTTTGTATTAGGCTTGTTGTTTTTTTAAACACACATTTCATTGCTTACACTTCAATATTCAAACTTTATAAGAACTATACGAAATAAAAAATTTCATCTTTTGGTATGGATTACAGATTTGCCACATGGTACTGGTTTCCTAAATTCTTAATGCCAGATTAGTAATTCTAGAGCTAGACAAACAATCATTCTAGCAAGATTCAAGGTGATGAGAGATATCTGGCCTTCATGGAAAAAATTTCTTTTCATTTCATGAGAAGCATCTTTGTTTTTCACAAGTTCATATTCATCTCATAAATTGGAATTTATGGTAATTTGCAGCAATTTTCTTGATGTTTTTGATGAGGAATACTTCATAAATAGTCTTGCGAGTGATTTCATAATTGCGATGAAACTTCGAAAGGAGATTCTTTCAGTTACTAGAGCAGTAAAACACTTTCAAATTTGGTTTGCTGTTGAATATTATCAAGAGGAGATAGCTCCCTTGTGGCAGGAGTACAATGTAAGTTATCTTGATTGACTATGAGGGGTAAGGTTTTAGTCTGGCTGAAGCAATGAAAGACAAAGACCCTGTTTGGGATGCAATTGTGAAAGAAAATAATTTATACCCTATGAGAGTTAAATAAGTTAGAAATTGGTGGTTTGTAGAGTTTGTACTCTCTCTCAGAGAGTATTATACATAGCATGACCAAAAGCAAGGAGCATGGTTTCTTTGGGTATCGTAATACAAAAGCTTCCTTCCTCTCATGGATTAACAAAGTGAAGGCATCCAAGATTATTCCATAGCTTTGAGCAGTTTGTATGGAACTTGGTACAGTAGGTGAAAGAGTTAGTTAGCCTCAAGTGGGGGTACTATTATATATGTAATTGTGTTGTTGCTTCTACACCATAACAAGTTACCATCTTGTTGTAAGGTTGGGCATTCTTGTATCCATTTACTTACAGATCTGATGTATTTATTTTCAATCCACCTTCATCATTTTAAAATTCAAAAAATCTTGAAATTCACAGTGTTTTGTTTTGTATCTGAATTTATTTAGTAAGCAATAATGTTGGGAGCATTTATAAGTTTTTATTAGCTATTACCCTTCCATGTTCCTTTCCCATATCTGATTATTACATAACTAAGAAGTTTGATTCTTAGATAACTAAGAAGCTCGATTCTTGCTTCTTCTTTTCAAGTGGGAAAATAATATTGGATGGTCTGTGATATAAATGTTAGAATATGAAGATACTGAAAATAGTGATGCAGATAAAAAAATTCATAGCTCCTTTCTGGGTTGATTGCAGGCTTAAGTGTGCATACTGTGATAGGATAATTAACTCGACTGCATTGTTATATGGTATAATGTCTTAAGCTAATTGTATGCTTTTTTATCACATATATGGTTAAAAAATTAAAGAGTATTGGCATCCAAATATGAAGTTCACAATTACTCAACATGTATAATTGTACGACATCAAAAATTAATAATTTTGACCCATCACAGCTTGTTCATATCACCCAACCAAAATGTACATATTGCTTGAGTTCAACAGTGGGCTAGCACTTGCACTTACAAGGAATTAGAGATTTGGTTGTGCTATTAAGAATAGATAAAAATAATATGGACTTTACGCTTCTTATAAAACTTACATACGAATAACAAAAGAGGAAAGAAGCATAATGTTGTTGTTTTGGTTATTTTTGTTATATTTTGAACAAATTACATTCATGCAACTACATTGATGTCATTTGTCTGTTAGTTTTGACCATACTCACAATTCTAATAACACATTTGTTGAATGCTAATCCCTTATTGTGCCAACCTATCGGCATTTCCTTTGCATACTTATAGTGCAATTGCTAGTTTATTTAGTTCTCTTAATTACACTACTGATTTTAATACTCCCCGTCCTGCTGCATCTCCTTCTTCTAAAATAATTGCTATATTACAATCTTATCAATGCCAATTTTTTTGGGTCCCGCTGAATTCCCTTCACTCAACCGCTTTCAAATTGCATGTTAAAAACATGTTTTGATAAATGTTTTAGTATGAGAATGACTGCTACAACATCAAATTCCAAGCAACAAATATACAAATAAGAAAACTACTCTTACCTTGTCCTTTGTTCATAACAAAGTCCTCCTCAACACAAAACTACTTCTTCGACAGGATTTTCCATATCATGGCCTTTTTTATTAAGTGTTTTTCATATTGATTAATGAAATTATTACATTTTAAAAAGGTTCCAAATTTTATCATATGTCAAAAATAACAGATTTTTTTGATCGCTTTCAAATAATAAGTAATATTATTATCTGACAATTAAATAAAAACTAATTTTAAAGTCAAGAATTTTTATATAGAAATCATATTATTACACTCCACCACCACTCCCTTGGTTGCCGTTGAAGATTATGTCTATTAGCATAATAAACTGAGTATTTTTTTATAGAAGTAATATCCAAGAGATTTATTAATTAGTGTTTTGAATCATACTATGTGATCCATCATAAGGATGTCGAAAAATGTATGATTAGGACTAAATATACATGATGTTGTAGAGATTGGACTTTTGGTATTGGTGCATTAAAAAATTATTGGTATAGATTAGGATTTTATTAGTGTGTTTCCTTAGTTTCTTATCATTTTCTGTCATATTCTTAATATTTTATCATCTCTCCTTCCTCTTTCTCTATCTCATTCATCCATAGAGATCAAATAAACTACTCCACTTCATCATCCAATAGAAATATAGTTATTTCCTATCAGTTACCAAGGCTTTAAAAGGAGTATTTCATTACATGTCTAGAAATTTCTACTTTGTATCTAGTAGTGGTTGTGCAATCGATGATTCTTGTAAAGTTGTTTTACTTTCTTGAATTTTGTCATGGTTTCAAAATTGTCGGTGTGTATAAAATAAAAATTTCCCCCTCAAATGATTAGGTGGAACTAGTGATGATATAAAATCGACGTATCTTTACTTTTAATGCATTTGGGTTCTTTTAGTACATGAAATGACATCTCATAATGTGATAAATATGAGACATGGATTCTAAGAGATCAACAATGATCATAGTAGGTGCTTAGTTGGTTTTAGGATAATGATTAATCTAGAGGAACATAAGGAGAATGTAAATGAGCAAGATAAAAGGGTTGTTCTACTTGTTCTAATACTCTTTGTGTTAAATTTTTAGTCATAAAAAGATGAATTAGTTAATTTCCACTTCCAATTGGTTTTTCCCACCATAGTGTTTTCTCAATCAAATCCTCTTATGTCTTTATTATTCCATATTTTATGTTTTTATTGATTATGTCATTTACATTCATATTCCAACATTATTATTTTGTGAACAATAAATTACACTAATTATAACAATAAATAGGCATTCAATATGTCATTTTGAAGTAAAAATCGAATTAAAATCTTTTTTCAATTTAGTGAATTTAATAACTAAACAATCATTAGAGTTTAGAAATCATTTTCGTATTAGATCTTACTTAATCTTTGGGAATTGTGGAAATATTTTTATTGATTCGTATGAAATTTATAAGATCATACGAGGAAAATTTATTGCCTTCTGACCTTGAGATATCTACTAAAATTTGGTATCAAAGGGTGAAATAAATGGAAAAATAAGATGAAGACCTTGGCAACATAGTTACACATGACTGGACGAAGTGTAATGTTTATGTAGGAGCATATTGTTTCATAGGAATAATGTATCAACAAAAAATAATTACATATTTTTGTGGCAGTTTTCGGTTTTTTTGCATGCCACATAAACTTAATAGAATTTGCACAATCCTATCCATGCCACATATGCCTAATAGAATATACATAAGCTTAGTGGAAATTATACAATTCTATTAAAGTTGTGTAATCCCAATGGAAGTTGCACAAGTGTTTTTTAATGTAAATAATATTGTAATTCTATTGATTTCCATGAGATACAATCATAAGAGTTTATACAAAAAAAATTGTACTAGAGATCACTTTATCTTTGAGAATTACGGGAAAATAATTATTTATTTGTATGCAAATAATAATATCACATGAGAAAAATTTACTACCTTGCAATCCTGAGATGTATACTAAAATTTAGAATCAAAGGGTGAAAATAAATGAAAAATGAAAGTGAAGACATTGCCAACATAGTTGATTATGACTACACGAAGTGTACTTTTGATGCAAGAGCATCCGACTTCATAGGAAATCATGTATCAACCAAAATAGTTAGATAGTTTTGTGTGACATTCATGTTGTTCGCAAGAAATGTAAACATAATGGAAGATGTAATGCCCACACTTTTCTCAATAAGAACTCACAAGAAACCCGATAGCAAAATAGGAAAAATTAAGGATTTTTTTTTTTTGAAAGGTTCTAAGGCCTTAGCTTGGATTTCAATTAAATTTAGATTACAAAATTTAAACTATTAATTGGTAGTCGGGACTAAAATAATAATTAATATTTTAAACCCAATTTCAGAATAATATTACAATTTAATTCCTTCTCTTCCAGACCCAAATATTTTGTTTGAATAATTCTCATTTAACTTTTCGTTATTTAACTCCTTTAATCCATTTTTAAATTCATTATTTAAATGCCCATTAGCGATTTTAAAATTTAATTAGACAAGGCTAAAATCCTCTAGTGTTAATGGCATGCACATAAGAGTTAGTCCATTCCTTAAATAGGTCAAGTGAGCGCAACTTAGCCTAACTTGTTTTGGTCCCCATGAAACATTACACACACACCTTTTTATTAATTCATTCCCACATAAATACCCTCATCACTTAAGTGATATGGGTTCATCCTACACCCTTAGATCTAATCTATCTAAGCCATTAGATCTAGGTTAGACTAAAGAAACCCTAAATATCTTTATGGGTTCTCTTATATTCATTTTCTAACTCTACTCTTTCATTTCTCTTATTTTGTTTTGTAGGTTAGGAAGGAGGAGAAGAAAGAGGAGCCATGGAGGCCTTTAGAGAGGATTGGAAGTTTTTCTTAATTAAACTTGTGTGCTTAAGACATGGATCTATTCATTTCACCTTTGTGGGTGTTGTTTTCTTCTCAATATTTGACTAAGTATAGCATATTATTTGCAGATCCAAAGGGAAAACATTGTGAGTATACCCATTGGATAAAACTAGAAACCCCGTATTTATTTCACAGAAAGAAAAAAAAAACACCTTTATAAATCTTTATATATATATATATATATATATATATATATATATTACACTAGCCATGAAAGATAAAAAAAAATGCATTGACCAGGCAGGTTGCGGGAAGTACTCAGGGCACAAAATTTCTTTTGGCCACATAAACAAAAGGTAACAAAATTTTACTTGGCATCATTATTTTTGTTTAATATTTTTGGGAAAGTTTTGACTAATAACGAGGCTTATATTCCTATTTAATACTAACCTCCCTCCACATGGAAAGGTCACCTCACGACCACATTCCTATATTTTTTGTCTTCATTTAATAAAATTTAGGAAAAAACTAATTAATTCTCCCCCATATGTCGCTAAATCAAAAGGCTAAAAACATCAATGCATATAACTCCTATATATATATATATATATATATATATATATATATATATATATATATACATACATATATATGTATATATATGTATAAATATATATATATACATATACATATACATATATACATATATACATATATATGTATATACATTTATATGTATGTATGTATGTGTATATATATATATATATATATATAATTTGGTATTTGTTAATATTAGTTAAGTAATAACATTTATTAAAAGAATGACTTTATCAATTTTTGATTATGTTTTTTTTTATTATTGGCAAATAGTTTTTTGAAAGGGACTATACCCTTATTTACAAAAGAAGGCCTAGAAGCCAAAAAAAGCAAGAGAACCAGACAGAAAAGGATCAGAATCCAAATGTTACAATGAAGTTCAAAGTAGCCAAAAAATAGCTACCAAGACGAAACAAAACAATAAAATTAATGCAAAAAAGCAGTAAAGGGAGCGCAAAAAAATAACAAAAAAACATACAAGGATAGCAGAAGCATCTACAACTACTTTTTAGTAGCTTTGTCAATGATGGTTTTGATATTCTTCCAGGATTTGAACATTCCCAAAGTTGTCATGTGGGCAGCGTCATTATAATCCAGCTGCTCCACGGTCTTCTTACTTTCCTTATCATTACCCCAAAGAGTTTCCGGAACTTTGCTTAGGTTGGAGACACTTTTGACGTGCTACTCAATGAACTCCTCAATCACCCTAAAGATGGCAATGTTGTAATCATGTCGAGTTTTGGCCTTCCCTAAGCGGGAGTCTAAGGAGTGCAGCTTCTTGTAAATATCTTCAATTTGGCTGCTGTCAACATCCTCCTCCTCCTCCTTCTTCCTCTTTCCTTTCTGTTTTGCCAAGTTTTTAACTTCATCCTTCAACAATTTCATATCAGCCTCTAGGGCTTCCAGCCTTCTTGAAGGGATTTCCAATTGCACTTCCTGAGGGCTGGCACTGTTGATATTCAGGAGGTCATGAGCAATTTCAAATTCCTGAGAACCCTTCTCCACAGCAAGAGTCTCAAGGTTAAGCTTCCTAGAAGCCCTGGTAACCGGTCTCCATGAGGAAGAGGCTAAGTGGGGGGCGGGAGCTACAGAAGGGGGAATGGGAGAAGATGCCTGAACGGTCGGCAGGGGGGTGATAGCAGCGATGGCGGGGGTAGAGAAAGGAGAAATAGGGCTGGCAGCAGCAGAGCCCGGGAGAGGGGGAATCGAGCTAGGGGAGGATGGGAGAACAGGAAACTTGAGGAGACAGCATTTGTGTAGCAACAAAATGAGCCCTTGGTGTAATGGAACCGCCCGGGAATGCTTTTGAAACTCGAAAATGGAGCATTCAAGAGAGAAAAAAATTCCTAACTGATCTCTAAAGCCAGTCCATTTTTTGCTATAATAATCTGCATAATAATGGAAATGAGAGCCGTTGCTTTTCCCACGATCGGCTGCGTGTCTGCTGATCTGAGCCTGCTGAAAAGTGCATGTGAGAATATCCCGCTCCCTATCATCAATCACTTTATCACCACCTTCGGTTTTCATGGAGGTTTGAATCTACCTTTTAATAGTCTCAATGTAGCCCGCATACATGATTTTCAAAACCATGTATCTCCACTTGAAATTCCCCATATGATTCACACTATCATGATTATTAGACGTGATTTGCATAAACCAATACTTTAAATCAACATGTGTGGGAGTATTTTTGAAGTTGATCCACGCCCAAAAATCATAACTCATTTCTAGATATTGCTTGCGTATGGAGATCCACCTGAATGTTGTTTTGAAGCTGTTTGGGGATGCTATTATTGTCCCAAACTGTAAGGTTAACATTAATGCCATAATTTTCTAGCACATCCACCAATTTATTACCCTCCCTGTAGGTATGCGTGATCCTGATGTTACTTAAAGTATGACTAATACTTATGGACTCTGCAATAAAATCCTTGATGCTCCAACTTGGAGATGAGCATTGTTTAAGAAGATTAATGATATTTAGGGAGTCTCCTTCAATAATGAGGTTCTGAATATTTTGTGTCTGGGCAATTCTCAGACCCCAAAGAGTAGATAGAGCTTTGGCAAAATGATTAGTTTGAATTCCCATTTTACCAGCATACGCAGCTATCAGATAGCCTTTATGATCCCGTATCGCTCCTCCCCCTGCCACAATCCCAGGGTTTCCTTTAGAAGCCCCGTCAAAGTTTAACTTATACCAATTTAGATTGGGAGGATGCCATTTAATGAAATATCTATCAATGCTATTCCCGAGATTGTTCCAGCTATTAATTGATCCTATCTGCCTGTTGGATAGAATATATTCTTCATTTTCTGGATATCTCATGTTCTTGGAGGGTTTAAATCCAGCAATATTCTCTTTGATACCATTATAAATTTTACCAATACTAATCTTGTAGTTTTTCTTTTTATTTCTGAAGATAATATCATTTCTATCCTTCCATATTCTCCAGATTAAATGAGGGATAACCAGCTTCCAGATCCTTTTGACAACACAATGCCTAAAGGCTGGGTTCCATTGATTCCAAAGCTGATTGAGATCCTTCGGCATCACCCAGAGAGCTTCAAATTTAGAAAGGGAAAAACTCCATATTCTAGTGGCATACTCACAATGTATGAACAGGTGGCTGATATCCTCAGATTCTTTCTTACAAAGATGGCACCTATTAGGGATCATTAATCCTCTTCTCATTAGATTGTCATTGGTAAGAATCCTACCTCTGATAGCCAGCCAAAGGAAAAAAATTATTTTGGGAGTTAAATCAGACATCCAAATCCTGTTCCAATTGAACTCAGTTTGATTACTATGAAAGAAGATGTTGTAACCAGTTTTGACAGAGTAATTTTTGATTATGTTATCTATACATTAATAATATAATTTTGAAAAGAATCAATTTGATTATTAATATATAACAATTATATATTAATAGTTTAGATTTATTTATTAATTTAGCTTTTCATAAAATAGGAATTTACAATTAGTATGGAAGAATGAATTTTACAACTATAAAATTCATATGGTATGGATTTGCATTTAGGAAGATATATATATATATATAATAGAGTAAAAATTAGTGTACTTATCAAATTTTAATGAATTACCACCTTCAATTTCACTTATATTTCCACCTTAAGAGTGTGATCAGTGGCTATTCAATCATATACTTAAGACAAATCCTATTGCAATAAAGAGAAAAATTATATTAATAAATCAATCATATATAATCCGCTTTTATACCTCTAGTTATATAAGGGAAGACAATCCACTATTAAATGAAATTTATTTCAATATTCAAGTAAACAAGGATTATCAAGAATGCAAATAATTAACATTTTGTTCCCATCCAAGATCACTAGCCTTTAAAAATAAACACATTTGTATTGCAACTCTGAAATACCAATCTTTATTTGTGAGAATTTAATTTTCATTTACAAGACCATTACAAGGTTCCCATTTACATCAAATATGGTAAATCATAATTAACCATTTACAAGGATCTACCAATGTATAAGATTACATCCAATCTACGATTGGTATAGTTTACAAGTTGAGGAGTATTAAAATTGTAAGTTACAAATTCACATGCCTTTCTCCAACAAGAGCACTTCATCCTTAGAGTTCAACATCTTCATAAAGCCATGCACTGAACAAAATGGGGGAGTAGGAAACACTCTCCACCCAAGAAAAATATCAAATGAGGGAAAGAATCCTTCTCCCTCATTGGCCCCTAAGCTCCAACAAAGAAGCAATGAAGGATATTTAGAAAACCATGGCCACTCAAAAATGGATTCCACATACACATTCAATCAAGAAAACAAGGAAATAACACAATACAAATTTCCTTACAACCAATCAAAAAATATCAAAACATAAAGGCTTCATGTTAAAGTCATGGAGGAGAAAGGAACATGGGGGTTCTTCTTCTGACTCACAAGGGCTTGGGTTTTCACCTATGAACCTCAAAAAATTCCATCAAAATACACACAACACTCTTATTCCTCCCTCCAAGAATCCCAATAACATTTCTCTTATGCCTCCATTAAGTTTTACCCCATTTTCATTTCTCCCACAACCTAAGGATCAAATCTATTTCCCACAATCATAAGCAAACTAACAATCATCAACTACACATATGAGAACAACCAAAATATTAAGGTAAAAACAAGGGTAAAGATCTACCTTTCAAATGAATAGTACCAATACACAACAAGCTGCAGGGCTTCCAAAATCCTAAGCCAACAACATCCACTTCAAGCTTCATTCACTATTCTCAAGCAAGCTCTCCAAAAAATAAAATCCGCAAGTAACTCCTAAAACAACCATTAAACATTCATATAAAGGAAAAGGGAAGAGGACGGTGAGGTGACTCCATCTAAGATGCCACATCACTCATCCTCAACTTCACATCATAAGTCAAACCTCAACCCCAAGGCATAATAAATGGGTGGTTGAGAGATATGACAACCCTCTTACACACATCACTTCAACCCACACCCCAAAGGACAAAATTTAAGACACATGAAAGAAAGTGCAAATCAAATTTCACCTTTTTATTTTACAAAACACTTAATGTGGTTTTTTTTTACCCCCTAACCCATATGTACGGTTGGTATAATAAATTAAGAGGTGTGGGACAAGTTTAACTTCTCCCACAAGCCTCCAAAATTGGCGTTTAAGGCCAAATCCTAATTTCTAAGGAGAGGTAGAGTGTACCATAGTCAACATAAAACACATAAACCAAAGATCCATCTAATGTAATAAATGAATTGTTTAATCCTATCCATAATTAGTTTAGTAATATGGTTAATTTACTAATTTAGACACAAATTAAATAATTTAAAAAAGGGAAAAACATCACTATAAAATCACATACTAAAATTAAATAAAGGAAATATAAAATACAATAACACAAAAACACCTTGGTCACAATTAGAGGTAATCCCCCCATGGGGGCCCCGTAACAACAAACAAGACACACACAACATAACACAAATCGCCATGGTGACCAGTTTTCAATACTCCACATTTCATCGTTGTTGGTCTCCTACCCCCTTATAGTTTATTGTTGTGAAAAAATTACTTGGGAAATTACACAATACCTTTCTTGCCTCATAGCTATATTAGTGTTATCGATCTAATAAAAAATGCTTATATATCTAAATATCAATTTCAATGTCAAATGTCATAACTACTATTGCTAAGACCAAGTGATTTAGCAATTGCTCTCAATTTCCAACATTTTGATTCCGCTAATACATCAATTTGTAATTAAGATCAGAACCAACTAAATCATCTAATTTAAGCAATACTTTCACTCGTTCACCATTTCGTCAATCCTTCAATATGAGAGAAATCACAAAATAACTTTGAACATCCTAATAAAATTTATATGAAGAACATTCAAAATATGAATATATATCTAAGTTTTCAACACTCCTAATTGTCTTATCCAAAAAATCCCAATAGGGTCCGCAGTACAACATACAGTCAAAATAATAATAACCAAAACACAATAACAATCCTGATGTCCCGCAAATTTATTATACGTTAACTAGAATATAACAGCAGGGTCTTGAGATTATAATCAATTCGAAATTGATAACACAGTTCATTTAATGTTGAAGAGGAGTGGGCATTAAATAATATGTAGAAGCCAAGAAAATCCATGAAATCCTAGCAAAAGCTAGGTAATCCTACATGAATCCACACAAGTCTACTAAACCCATGCAAGCCTAGCAAATTTTTCACAAGTATTTTGTATCTACATACTATTAAAAGTATATTCAAAGATGTGTGATTCTATATAAAGATGGGAATATCCATAGAGTAATGCTAACACATTAAATATATCAATCAATCTGATTGGTTATGTTTTTCAGTCTTGTAATAGGTCTATAGGGCCATATATTTGGAATATTCTACAATTTTAAAGGAGTCTTATATTAGTGTCTAGATAAAGTTTGAATCACAATGGACTTAAAGGGGCGATGAATTAGTCCTTCAAAAACTATAACTGATTTAAAATTAACTTTTATACTAAATTAATGTTCAACCCTGCATTAATGATATCTCAGTAATAAGCAACAACAATCCACAAGAACTTAAAAATGAAGGAGTACACAAGAAAAAAAAATATAAGTGAGAAACCCTTAAAGGGAAGAAAAAAAACAATTTTTTTTTAAAAATACATATAATAAAGACTCAAGTGAAGATTACACATCAAACTTGATATTTCTTTAGTGAGGCACCAACCCCACAAGGAGTACCAACACCTAAACCCTTGTTGATATTACTCACAACAACAGACTTTGATGAATATGACTCATCACAACAATATTTTGATAATAATATCAAAGTAGATATGCTGCAAAAACTTAGCTGATGGTGATCACAAGATTTAGCTCCAAATTCCTTCAAACCCTCTTCAAACACACCTCTTAACTCACTCAAACTTGATCAAACTTGGACTCAAAAATTTACACATAAAATCTCTAAAATTCCTCATCCTTTCACACAATTTTTCATTTATGAAATGATGCCTTTGTACCTATTTCACACTCTCCCTTGGATCACACTTTTTCTCTCTTACTTGACTAGTTAAAATTTGAACACAAACATTCACTTTATACCCTTCTCAACTCGTAAACATAATGGAGGTTGGTCCTTCATCATTAGTATAACAACAAAAATAATAAAACATAACAATACACTCATGAAATTTTTTAAAATAGACCCACGTAGATTTTCCATGCTCAAACATACCAAACAAGCTCAAAATAATCTCAAAACTCCATCACCTCGATGAGAAACAACCTACAAACCTCATAACCATGATTATTCAAGATCAATAATTGGTGAAACATGTCAAAAATGACATAAAAACATCATCCACTCTTGTTAATTATGCTTACACAAATCAAATTTATCATAACACAACCAAGAAGGCTCAAATCCTTCTCAAAATAGTTGTTTCCAAAAACGAGTCTTCACCATATAGATAAACACCTAATATCCTCAAATATTTCTAGGAGCCACTCATTATAAAATATATTGATATTTTAATCACATCCATACATGCAAACCACACCAACTTTTCTCTTCACCACAACTGCAATTGCCAGAAAAACAATTTTAGATGCTCAACTAGTTTGCACCCTATCTACCACTTTCAAGACCTCAAAATACCTTAAATAGGAACAAAATTCATTCCTATTCACAATTTAAATGATATAAAGCATCAACTAATCCATTTCATTCATCATCTACCTCAATATTTTAGCCAGATAAAATCTTTTTTAAGAAACAAAAATTCTTCTTCTCCAAATATCAAGCTGGATGACCCATAAAATATCATCACCATGAAATGTTTTTGAATCCTCTTTCCAGAACACATTACATTTCCTTAAAAATCCAAGTTGAGGGAATTCATCCATGTTCATCTCTGAAACTGTACCAAAACTGCAGGGTAATCTGTAGCAAGTTGGGGGACAAAAAAGGGGTCATAAGTGGACATCATATTGTAAAAAACAAAAAAATCTCAACTTGTAAGGATTATTAACAATATGCACACTCAAAATTAGAAAAAATTAATGTAAATATGAATTACATCATGCATAATCTTGTTTCATAAACTACTAAAGTCTTTTAAAAATGAACAAGTTTAGCTATATTAAGCACCACTCCAAATTCTAAGATTTGATTTTTTATTAAAACACCTATAAGATTGTAGTCTGTTTGCCCGCAATTTGGATGACCAAAACTTGTTATCTTTTTTCCCCTTTGGTGAAAATTTAGATACCGCTATCTATCTTAGGATGGATTTTATTTTGTATTTTTTGAGCAATATTTTTATTAATGATTTTTTCCATTAAAGTGGTCTAAATAAATTTAGAAAATGGAGCACTTTGTGTTTTACCCGTCATAACTACATCAAAATATATCAAAATCAAATACTTTTTTTTTAATGTGTATAGAATTTTTCCACGCTTGGGATGGTATAGGTTTTATCCACATTCTAATAAGCAAAACAAAATTTGAAGTATTAAATGTAGACATGAACATTCATGGAAAAAGTGTCTTAAAGACCTACTGTTAGTAAAAAATTATAAAAATGATATTTATTTTATTCTATTTACTTTAAAATAAATATTTATACAAAGCTAAAATTATCCCTTACATGATGGTACCATTTTTTTAACATTTTTTTAATTTGTTGGCACGTTTCAGATCCGAAGAAGAGTAAATTTGAAGTTTTTGGCCTTCCACATGCCATAATGACCTCACAAAGCTTCAGTTTGGGAAAAAAGAAATTTCCCAAGCCTAGGGGGCTGGGTTTGATTATACAATAAGAACTGTGATCGTGGTGCTAAAATGGTGGGAAAAATGAGAGCCACATATGTTTTTTATCAGAGAACCGTGATCATGGTTTTTACAAAGCATGAGCACGCTTTACACAGCACAAGCCTGGTTTTAGGTTCAGAATTTACCAAGCCTAGAAAAATAGACCACGATCATAGTTTTTAATACCGCTATTGTGGTTTATAAACCGCGATCACGGTTCATAAAATTTAGGATTTGATGTCCACTTATTTGTCCCCCAACTTGCTGCACTTACCCTGCATTAGGAATAGTCTTCATAAATACGATACAATTTTCTCGATAGAATCTCAACCATGATTTGAAACCATTATGGAAATAAATTAAAATTCCCATTATAAAAAAAATCAATTTATTCCATACTTTCTTTGGATAACTTTTTCCCAAACTGAAGTTTTTCATAAAATTACCTGTTTGAGTGGGGTCCACTCATCACCACATGATTTATCTTACCTTTCTGGAAACCTGGAGAACCCCTATACCACCTCCAATAATCATACTAGTATAACCATTTAATTTTGGTCACATATCTTGAATTTATTCTACATCACTCTTGACCTAGGGTTTCAAAGCCATAAGAAGCAATGTTGCTTCTTAACATTCCTTCATAAAAGTATGCACCTAATTTTACCTCATTCCAAATTTGGGATATTATTAACTCCATGCCAAAAAATTATTGAAATACTTATATTTCCATGAAAATACTACATGTTCCAACCATGATCATTTCACTCACTTCGAGCTAGAAAAAGTATTATTAAGCACCTTGTTTTGGTCTAAACCTCATATCTTACAAAATATTCATCGTGGAAACTTGGAATTTTTCTCACGACATCATAACACCATCTTATAACATCTCCAATAATAATCTTATCTCAAATTGATTTGTACCTTCACCATCACTAGGACTTGCATGACAAGGCCTTGGGGATTTACATATTCTAGGCTATGACAGATTGAACCAGAACAGAAACTCATCATAAAATCTATGCAAAACGTCTTTACATGATGAAAAAAACCTCAAATTCCTTTAGGATTTATCTCTAGATCTCACACATACCTGTAATTACGTATCATGCCTAATTAGGCCTCCAAGAACTAAGATTAGACCTAGTTTACACCATTACAAAGTAGACCAACCACATAAATCTACTTTCAAGCACTCCAAAATGATAAAACACACATGAGACAACATCTATCATTCCTATTATTTATTTAATGATCTCATATACCTCTATATCTCATTCTCATGCTCTATTTAGCCTTCAAACACCTAGACTAGGTCTATATAATAACCTGAAAACTATGCTCAAACATGTACCTGTGTTCCTCCGCCTCACTCTACATATGTTTGATGATCACCACATGTCATAATATAAATATAAAAACTATGAAGCATTTAGTATAGACTCCGAAGAAAAATTTTCATATTCCAAAGAAAATTGTTCATACTCTGAAGCAAGTACTTCATACTCCAAAGCAAATGGGACAATCTTTGGACTAACTTCGAAACATACAAATGAGATCGCAATCAATCCATAAAACTTTGAAGAATTATGTTTTTCACCTTGCAAACTCTCAGACACATTTTACACACAATACTAATCATGATAAACTTCATGAAATTCTCTACTCAACTTAGGATGACTCATACTAAGACCATGCACACTAAAACATTCTCTAGAACACAATAGGACTTCACAAAATTGGACACTACCAATAAAAATTCATACTTAAACTGAAAGACACCTTATGGAGACTGATATGAAATATAAACATACCTTTCCATCAATGGATTTGAAATCAATGAAAACACTAAGACACACTGGACAACAATCTCCCCCTTTGTCATTGATGAAAATTAGCTTCCGAAACATTCATGGAAACCAACAAGACCAAAACATAGCTACAAAACCTCATTTCGATGTTTCTGATGTAACTCTCCCCCTTTGAAATCTATGAAAAAGGATTCTATGATGACTAAACATGGAAAATTACAACACACAATATGACACAATGAATAAATGCACAAATGACAAACTTACTTAATACGATGATTCCCCCTTAGACTATACTTGCTTTCTTCTAAAATATTTCAAAGTATTGAATTTACTATAACATACCTTGAGCTGATGCATACCACTCATACACATTAAAAAAATCATTATATGTATGAAACAATCTAAAACCTCATTCTCACATCTTCCTTAATACATCTCAGATGATGATAGTCAAAATAATCCTTTACTCTATCAAGCACTGGTTGCAAGATTATTTTAGGGTTGATCTCCCTAAACAACTTGTTCAAACCAAAAGGCCAAAATTTTGATATCTAAATAAGTCCATAAACAAGATAAAACAAATCCTTATAGCTCCCCCTTAGTTCATGTCATCTCTAGCTAATTGAAAATTTAAAAACTAGCTCACACACCTTGCTTTCATTTCAAGGAAATGGATCAAACATATCACCACTGTCATGAAACATTGTTTCATTATTTCCAACCTTCTTTCTAGGCTAATGAGTTCATCTTGATCATATTACTTACTCTCCTTTCTACTATACTTGCAAACATCCATTAATTTGTCTTGCCTACCTACATGAGGGTCATTACAAGCCCCCCTTGTCTCAAGAAGCTTCCACAGTCATATAGAACACCATTTTATCTCTTTACAAATATTGTACCTTGTCATCATGAAACTTGAACAACTCTGCAAACCTAATAATCTCCTATTTTATATTTACACAAGATTCGTCAATGCACATGCAGATATAAAATTCAATCTTCCCTCTAGTGTACTTTTGACAGTGAAGACACATGCTTAATGCTAAAAAACATCTCCCCCTTCTTCAATCAACATTCATAGACTTGTAGTTGTATCAGGGATGAAATTAGAAGTTGGCTTTTGGTTGATTTTTCCATTTTGTGAACATGAAATCTTATTCATAGTACTCTCAATAAGATATAGGTAACAACTAGCTCTCCCTATTTCAACAAACCTTTGTATACATGTAGCTTACATATTTACACCTTCACTATCTTGACTCATTCAATTACTACCATCATGTTCTTTTTCATGACACTGTACAATACCTTTCATTCATCTGTCAACATCTCAAGGTATTATCAATGACTTTATCCTTCACTTTACAATCATATATCTATTTTAGCCTTCCACTTTTACATCCCTAATCTAACTTATCCTTTTCTCCAAAATGGTATGTATGATACCTTTTGTATCTGATTTATGCCCTCCATACATTAATGCAAAATCTCTTGAAGTACACAAATTTGACATGCTTAGTCATAAAAAATTTCTATTGATGCATACTAAGTGGGAGAAAAACCTTTTATGCATTTCATTATTTTCTTAACATGACACAACAACTTGGCTCCATAACATGACAGACTTAGGACTACTATTTTCTTATGTCACTCTTTTCATAGTCATAATTTGATATGCTTTACATACCTTGATCATCATGCATAGACTTATCTTGTTATCTTGGTATATAAACCAACATATTAACTCATAGTTTTCATATCAAGACACATACTTGGATTAAGAGAAACTCAATATAGATCATGATCAAACCTTCAGTACTTGACAGACTATTGTACTAATGAAAAACTCAACCTAAAAACTTCAACAATGGCAACAAATTCTTGAATATATGACTCTAATTCCTTTTACTATAAATTCACAACTTTTA
Source organism: Taxus chinensis (assembly GCA_019776745.2). NCBI lineage: Eukaryota > Viridiplantae > Streptophyta > Pinopsida > Cupressales > Taxaceae > Taxus > Taxus chinensis. Next base: position 765,612,438 of record CM034147.1, read on the forward strand.
TTTCTTAAACACCCATATACAACCAACAAATGTTTTCTTTGACACTATGAAAACATAACTTGATAACATGGAGCACTTCCTACAAAAATATGCTTCACCAATAACCTCCCCTTACTTCTAATCGTTCATTATGGATGAGGATGTCTCTAAGAATCCTAGTAGAGACATGAAACTTCATGATCAATCTAGAAGAATTGACCTCAAAATGTCTCATGCACTCTTAGATACATTTACCTCACCCTTTTCAATCCTTTTTTGCTATGTATACTAAGACATTCCTTTATTTTAATCAACATCTGATCTTTTTGATACTCCATGATTCCTTATAGACACCCATGACCATATTTTCATTCTATCATGCATATTAGCTCCTTGAAATCTGCTTCATTTCTTTGAGTAACTGATGCGCCCGAATTAGCAGGAACTTGACAAGGTCATAACTTGAGCTCCGGGTGTCCGTTTGAGTCCGTTTTTTTTTTTTGAAACCACGTGTTTTGATGAGACGAACGCAGAGGAAACCAGCCCTACCAGTTGGGGCAAGTTTTCGACACGTTTTCGGGCCCTAAATCCGCCATCTTGAGGCTGAAAATTAGGATTTAAGTTATAGTTTGGTTTTTTTCCTATTTTTGAGCATTAGTTAATTTTAGTCTATTAATTTCATTGTGAGTGAGAAAGTTGGAAATTCCTCTAATTTAGGGATGTAGAAGATGTGTGGAAATTTCTGTACCCGTAGGAATAAGCATGCAAACTTACTAAGAATAGCAGGTTCTAGTAAACTGCTAAAAATAGTAATTTCCGCCACCTAGAGTAGATTTAGTCAGAGTTAGCTAGAGTTTACTTGGCAACTCGAGTTGGGAGTTATTTTCCTATTTAGGAAACATTGTAATTCATTATTTGATAACAAAGAAGGAGATCTATTTTCTTTTGGAGTTCATTTTATTGCAGTATATCTGGTTGTTCTTAATTTGGCTACATTATAGTTGAAGGGAGGAATAAGGATTTTTTATGTTGTTATATTTGAGGAACCAAGTGAATTTCTTTCTAGTATTAATGGAGTGAAAATGGGTGGTCTAAGTGGAGGGAAAAATGTTGTTTGTGTGTTTTATGAACAAAGGCTATTGATTTTTCATGTTTTACCTTGGAGGAACAAAGGCTATACATGATTTCTTCATTGAGGGAAAAGGGGTAGTAATTGTGATGGTGTCTCCTCTTTGCAAGCCTTATTGGTAGGCTTGGTAGTATTTGTTGTATTTGGGTTTGGAGTAGTTTATTCCCCTTCTCCATTTCTTGTTTCAAGAGAAATTTGGTTTGTTGTGTGAGTGTGTTTGTGATTTGAAAACAAAGTTTTTTTTTTTTTGTTATTTATTAAGTGTTGGGGTATGTATGTACTTGTAAGTGTTCTCAAAAACAAAAAATTACCCTGGTTCTGGTCGTATTTTTTGGTCTATAAAATTTGAGTGTTGTACGTGACTTTAGAAGATTTAGATGAAATTTTTGTAATTGTAAGATTTCCAAACTATGAACAAGGGTTTCAAGGTCGTGTGTATTATAAAAAAGAGAATGATAACCCCAATGGGTGGTAAGTATGGTAATGGTATAGACATAGTAGTATTGGTTTCCCTCATAATGTGTACTAGAGAGGACATAATATAGATGTATCTCTAGTGGATGTTAGGAATATTCCTCACATGGATGGACTTAGGTATTCGATCCATATTAATCCATTAATATTTTTGAGAGGTATAATAAGTTAAAATAACATAGATATTATAGGTACTTGAGTAAGGATCACATAGGATGGTAGAGAGATAAGTCCACAATGTAATTTCTGATTACTCAATGTTAAATAACTTACATTAGAATGGATGTTATATGGACTTAGATTCTAGACTCCATCATTATAATTGAAATATATTTGAGAGACTAATTTTGGCCCTCAATATCTCATAAAACTATATATATTATGATATATTTACAATCTAGTTTAACATAAATAGGAGTTGATAGAATCTATTTTATAATGATCTCACTCCAATGTAATTTACATGATTAAAACTCTAAGATCTAACAGTAGACTTATTTGAGGAATTAGAAGGTAGGATTTATAATGATAGATTTGTAGAAGATAGTATTGGGGAAATTTGAACATACTATTTGTGCTTCACATAAGTTGTGTAAAGTATTTCATCATCCTCAATATAAGAAAATGGGTATTGTATCGAATTGGATTAAAATCCCTCTCCTTGAGAATTCTTGGTAATGATAGTGGAGATGGTATCATAGAAAATCTCTCTACAAATGAATGGGTATATTCCTGTGTTCAAAAATGGTATATTATAATAGTCCACTTGCTCATTTTAATCCTTGTGTGTCATCATCACTTATTTGATTTCCAAATCATAGCCAAATGTAGAACGATAGTATTGATAATGACTATGGGATGTGGGTTAAAGTTGTATATATTGAATATTTTAAAGGCACCTCAAAGTAAGAAATAAAATGGGTATGAGGATCAAAATTTATTAGCATATCGCCACATCCTTGAGAATTCTTAGGGACATGATAGTGTTCAGATTAAGGGTATTAGAAAAAACTCACCATAATATGATTTATGTTCACAATTTGTATTATAAAGCATATTTATAATCCTCAGTGTGTCATCACTTATCATATTAATAGATGTCAATCTAATAAAGGGGAGACTACTGTGTGGAGGGGAGACTCGTGATGTGGGGGCTCATTGAATTATGATGAATCAAAATCATAGGCTACCACACAAGTTAAGAAATAAAGCTCATTAACAGTAGTGACACAATGATTTTTATGGTGAACAATTACTTGCCACATGAAGATGGATGAACCCATAGGGAATCCAAAAAAGTATAGTTCAAGTGGGAGGGTTGGAGCAGGTCGCACCTACTACGTCTCTGTTTACACCCACTAAATAATAATCATGTATATAACATATATTCCTTATCTATATAATATGTTTGTCATAATGTGTACTATAAATCATATCATATATATATACACATACATATGTATGTGTGTGACATGTATGTATGTATGATGATAAATCATAACCACACAGATGACATACGATAGACTCGGGTGTGGGCTCATTGATATATGAGTACACAATGTGTGTTTACTCAAGAATTACATTGAAATCAAAATGGAAGAACAATCTAGTTAGGAGCAAAAAAGTATGAAGAAGTGATTTAGGGAGCACCTTAAGGTTCGATGGAAAGCCATTTGCTTACATAAATATATGATGTACATAAATAAAATTTTACATAATTGCTCATAAGTGTTAGTTAAATCATATCAATATAATCCTCATGGTGTAAGAATGTTACATCATATTGAGATAAATTATTTTGAATTAAGATGAACTATCGATGATAGACCACATGTATTGTGGCTCATATGATATATGAATAACTATTAAAGGCACCATACTTTATTTAAGACATGAAATCAAAAAAGAAACAACTTAGGAAGGCAATACATGAAAAGGATGAAGAAGCCTTAGTTGACATGAAGGTTCTATTCAAGTGATTTGGCTTTCACTTCAAGATCTCTAATCCCACTACATAAATAATCAATTTGATAAAGTGTTTTCAATATACAATTAGATGGGGCTAATAATGTTACGGTTGTGAATATCTTGGAATATAAATAATTAGGATTCGAAAATGACAAGTTTTTCAAAATACAACTATTAATTAGTTTCATTGATGAAATCATAGCACTAATTATCATGAAAGCATGAATATGGATGAGTCTATAGCTGAACATGAAGGTACAAAACTGATTTAGGTGTACCTTCATCTCTCTAATGACCTGCAATAAAAAAATCAAGAATACATATACAAATTTTGGGGCGTAGAACGGTTTGAATCTTGGGAAATAAAACTTGGATGGGAAAATGATAGGGTTCTAATACTTATTTTCTAGTATCGGTAAGAATCACATATAAATCTGAATTATTTGTTAATCCTAGGGCCCAAAACCATCTAAGACACCTGTCATTATAATCCCCTCACAAGTAGGAAAAAATCCCTAAGAGATAGTTCTCTCTAGTTTAGCTTCAATAATGAAATAAGAATAAAACAATGATACATATTATTTTTGGGTTGTTAAACTGAACCACAGTTCATCCCTATGTCTAAAACCATCGAATCCATATGTACTATATCCCCTCACAAGTAGGAGTAAAAATCCATGTAGTTCTTAGTTTAAACTGCAATAGAATGATGTTGCAAATACTAAGCAAAACCCCTTATCTTGTTAACCTATGTGTCTTTTGACACAATGAGTATCAAGTATCTTTATAAATAGAATAGATATTTCCCTTCATGATAATGATATAGTGTGATGTGTTTATTATAATAAATCTGATTCCCTTTGTCCCTTAAGACGCTTTGAAAAATCTATGCGTGACTTATCACTTGTAAATAGGACTTCATCTCTACAAGCCTTTAGAGGGCTCGTGGTTAGGGAAACTAGAGTTGTGAACCCAGTTTGCATTGCTTTAGACCTGTATGGTGGCTAATCTAAGAGATGTGATGTTACTTTAGGAATGATCCTCCCTCTGAGTGCTTTAGAAATGTGATTTTCAATGTAAGTTCTTTGATAATATGCACTTAAGTGTCATAGTGATGTCCTTAAGTGAATTAGGAATATACAAACACACTAATTGGACATACATCAACAACCAAAACAAACAACACATGAGGGAAAACTCCATGCTTTACCCCAAAAATGGGGAAGAGTGAGAAGAATCCCTCTTGAGGGCAAGTGCGAATAAGACCATACGAACATGATAAAATGGCCTAGGCAGTAGTATGAGCATAGTCACCTAGTTTTGTACTGGTTTTGGACATGCATATTAGTGATGTTCAAATAAGATTCTAGGTGAGATTATTGTGAGTGACGATACTTATTTGGATGAATGCACCATTGAGTAGAGTGATGTTATAGAGAAGTGTGTAGAGTTAATACATGTAGTCATTCTGGAAGAGAGAATTATATGTCAATCTAGGCTTAAAGATGCGAGCGTAATGTTATAGTAGAATACTACAAGCATCAAAAACTTATCAGATTGTCAACATTTAAGTGTCTATGAATAATCCCACTAGGGTCCTGACACATGAATAAAGTTAACCAGATATACATAGCAAAAACCATCATACTTTCTACATTATTCAGAACTGTTAACGGTAGCCAGTTTGCTTCAAAAGGGTCATAGTAGACTGATTACATTATGAAATAACACCATATCTCTACAAACAAAACTCTGCTAAAAAGGTTTTATCCATGCTCTCTAATATAGACCCAGAAGGTCTGAGTGCCTGGCTATGAGAGTGGTTCTTGCGACATGGTCCTGGTGGAGGTAACCACTGAGGCAGAGATATGTCTCGAGGTGATCATTAGGCATATTCACCACTTATGAAGGGAGCTAAACACATTCTTACATAGAATCATTATCTCTCCTCTACAATGTGCAAGAAACTCTCATAAATGAGAAAACATGCTAGATGGAAATCATTTTCCTCCTTTATCTTGTACATTTGTATAGCACACAGTAAAACCTTGATTAGCCTCCAAAAATCATTAGTGGAAATACATCGTGAAACAAAATGATCATTCTTAGAATAAAATAGAATTTCATGCTTTCCAAATATGAAATAAAATTCAAGCTCTGAAACCGTATACACAGAGTCATCTATATAATGAGGCTTCACATGTTTTCCAATGAAATCCCCATATTTCATAATCTAGCTAAGTCCAATGAAATAATTCAAGGTGGAAGGGTTGAAGAAATGAATGTATCATGCACTCAAAATAAATGCATATTTATTCAACCCCTTCACTCAAACTAAACTATTTAGATTGTTTGGAATCCAGAAAGAGCATTCTTTTGATTGGGGATGCTCAATGCTGACTTAATTGCACACCAACAGGAAGGCTTCTGATAAATAAGATCATCTTCTGCTTTGGGACTTAATGATTAACTTTGGGCACTAGTACAATAATTCCCGCAACGAGAACATGTTGTACGAAGCTAGGTGGAATGAGTATTATTTTGAAGGCCCCAATGGGTGTTGAGTTTTGCAATGGCAGGAAAGATTAACTTGTATCTAGCTTATGGAAAATAAGAAAATAATTTTGTTACCGTTGTACAAGGATTGAGAAAGTCTTATTCAAGGATGACTCAATATCATTCCAAGCATCCACCCCATTCTATGCTAGTGTAAAAAAATCCCCTATCAGTGTGATGAATTCATCAAATGTCAATTCTTCACCCTTAGCCTTTAGTGTATCAGCGATATTCTCCATTTGATTACTAAGGTCATTCAACATGTCCATCTTTTGTGTAACCTAGGGATACACTTACTTCACCTTATTTTCAACAACAACCATTAGGATATAAATTTCCTCATATTTCTTGTCAACGTATTCCAAGATAGTGTTGCGCTCCACCCTATTGCCTTTATTCTTTTCATGGAACTCCTTCATATCCACATCATGCTTATCTATCTTTATCTCAAAATTTGTCACAGACAAACTCGACCATGTGCCCTGCAGTCTTCATTGAAGAAAGGAGTTAAGAGTAGAAAGTTATGGCTTCCTCACTTATTCTTTCTACCATGCCATAAATTCCTGCACTGACTCCAGTGCAAGTGGTTTCCTTTCCATTGTGATTAAGTGCGTTAAATACTCTAGGAAGTGGAAGTATGAATCATACTTTTGCTTAGGGGATCTAAATCTAGGCACTTAAAAATAATGGAGTCTGAAATATTCTGCACTTTCTTATAGGTTTCACACACCTTCCCCTTTTCTTCTCTTAACTCAGCCCTCAGCTGTGAAATTATAGAATCCGTTCCTTTTATCTCTTTGTATCTCTCTATGATATCATTGTTCTTCTACTCCAACTCCTTCTAATGCTTTGATTCTATTATTCCTTCTGAAAAACCATGCTTCTATTTCCACCAACACCTTGTTAAGAACATTACATTCCTTCTCGTCAGTTAGCTACTGTGAATCCACAATGGCATCTACCTCCTCAGGGTTTGGTGTATCTAGCAATGCACTTGTATTGACTTCGAATTTTGGTTCATCAACATGGGAATCAAAATTCCATGACAACATCTTCTTTGTTCATGGGTATGAACTATATTTTTCAAATGATGACCAATAGAAGAGTTGGTCTAAGGGTACCGGTCTCTAGAAATACAGGCATAGGACCTTGTTTGGATATCATGGGTCCTCTATATGTTGTTGTTAATCCCTTACCACCTATGCGGGTTCCTATAAAGAAACCCACTACTATACTTGTCTCTTTGCTCATGCTTCCATACTTATCCTTTTCTAATTATCCCATGATGTGCTTCACCTCATGTTCTACTAGGTCCTTGATGATGTCTGCCACCTCTTTCTCCACTGTGTCCTCTAATTGTTCACAAAACAAGTGTGGGGTCTCATGTGCCTTGGTCCCCAATTATTCTTCACTTATTTCTCCCTCATGAGAACCCTCCAAGGATTCATCCATCTCCTCATCATATTTTTGCACATTGAATAGAGATGGGTTCTTTTCATCCTCACACTCCTCATCCTTCTACTTGATCTCATTCCCCTTGATGCTCTACATCCTTTCAGAGTCTAAACTTTGTGCTGCCTTCTTCTTCTTTTTCACGTGATATTCCTCCATCACTTTGAAACTTCTCCTTCACATGAGACTTCTTCTTCTAAGTAGAAATTCTCATTCCCACACATGAATCATGTTCTTTTGTGGTCTTTACCACACATGCACTC